>CM035341.1:43371446-43701445 GCA_020226455.1 Prunus salicina
TGGCGGTGGGATATTGGAACTTAAGGTGTACTTACGTTAGTTTACTAGTCAAAGATTCTGGTTTATAACCTTTCAAGAGTGTATCAAAAGAATGAGTAATTCCAAAATAAATTATATGGGCATGTTTGGCTCGTGGATTAATTATTTTAAAAGCGATTAAAGACAAACGGATTATGAAGTTGGTAAGTGTCATATAGACGGCCGATGGGGGTTTTGATTGACAAGACCTCTCATATTCTATAGCTACTACAGAATAATGTCTTTTGTGTGTTTTGCTAGATTGCATATATGGAGAGGGAGTTGGTAGAATTTAATTGGCGAATACAAAAATGGTGTGAATTATAGTAACAATAATTTTCTGAGAGTTCCTTTTGGCTCTAGTTGAGTGATTGATTCATGTTGCAATTTCAATAACAATAACATGGAATTGAGTAGGTGGTTCTATATGCAATTAAAAAATGGAGTTAACTTTTAAAATAACATCAAATAATTTCATGTTAATATATTTTTTTAATATCTTAAACTTATAAAGTTAGTAATTTTTTAAAAAAATTATAAGATTAGAGAATAATCAGCACCATTGATTAAATGGACTCGTATCTATATGTAATTAGTCTTGATTATTATTATTATTTTTATAGTACAAGCGATAGTTTAAATTATAGGGGATGTGGGTTTTTCACACGCAAGCACATAACTAAAATGTTATGGGGGTTCAAACCTAAGACCTATAGCATGCAAGTCAATGCTCTTTTTCACTGGGTTAGATCCGTTGGATGAAATTTTCTTTAGATAGACATGCACAATGACATCTAAAAATAAAAAATAAATAAATACTAGATCACATTAATCTAAAAATAAAATTGGAAGTCAATTCAATCCCCACCTTTAAAATCCCATTTGATAATAATAGAACGTGCTTGTTAAGAATTATAGGCAAATTATGAGAATTATGTAGCCTGTTTCTGTTTGTGTGGCAATTTCCGTTGAAAACTCGTTATCTGGTTTTAGAAAAACGTTTTTGCTAAAATGACTAAAAAGTTGTGTTAAAAAAAGAACATTTGAATTGCTGTCTGGTGAGTGCTAATGACAGATACCAACTTGAATATTTCAATATTCATATTTTTTAAGTTGTAAGCTAAATCCAGCCACACGATGTCTCAACCACAGATTCCTGTGGGTTGAGATGATGAAAGCCTACCATGCATCCCAAAAATAATAATTATAAAATGCCATTACGAAATCTATGTATATCTTTGCATATGAACAAAACAAATCTATCAGTATATTCGAATTTCAGCTACATACACAACTTACACATGTCTCATATTTGAGATGGTTAGAAATAGATGAATATTCCCCCCCCCCCCCCCCAAAAAAAAAAAAAAAGAAGAAAGAAAGACTAATAAAATCACGCACAAAATTATTTTTACAAACTCAGTTAGTCTTAGTGTGGTACGTGTATGCATATGTATATGTAAATTTGAAAGCGTTTTGAGTGTAACCTTAAATTCTCATAACTCGAAGAGTCGAAATCCAATATTTGATCGTAAATATCTTAATATTGCTTGTTATAAAACATAGAATAAAAAAACCATTGTACATTAGTGTATTGTACGGCCATAGGTTTATTAAAAATAAATAAACATTTTCGATGTTGTTCATCATATCGACTTATCCTTTATCTTCTTTTTTTTTTGTTGGACATATCGACTTATCCATTTTTCTTGTGGGACATATCGACTTATCCGTAGAATTAATAGGATTAATTACGACGCGTAATTTGAATGAACAGATCATTCTAATTGATGTACAAATAATTTGAAAACAATATCCCCGTCATTTAACAAGGACACGTAAATAATGGCACGCTTTGACAACTTTGATGTCCCCACAATTGCCAGCGTCATATGGCTTATTTTACCATCTGGCCCTTGGTTCAAAATGCAACTAACAATTATTTGTCAAAATTTTACCTGAAAAAGAAAACAACTTCAAAAAAGGAAAAACAGCTTCAACTACATAACTAATTCACCAGTAGGATATACCCTTCAATCAGCATCACCTGTTTGCACAAAAATTATCAAATAGGGTTATTGTTTGAAAAGGGCAAAAAAGGAAAAAGAAAAATTAGGAATCAGGGATAATTTGGTAAAATCGCAAAAACTGTCGGCTTCTATCTCTAACCCTGGTTAAATTAAAACCCGCGTCAGTGGTAGGACCATAACCCGTTCATACATACGGACCGCTCGTGAGCCCCGCTGGGATTAAGCGTCGGTGACTCGGTTAGCAACTCGTGCGAGTTCACCGCGCGTCAACATTTTAAAGAGACAGACAGAGACAGAGGCAGAGAGAGGAAAGAGGGATTGATATAAATATATAATTTTAATACAATGGAAACAAGCCCAATGCCTCAGCCATGAGACTTGAGAGAGAGAGAGAGAGAGAGAGAGGAGAGGGAATGGGGGATTCAAGTGATTCAGTGTCGGTGGATATGGAGGGGGTTTCTCTTGGTGGAAAGGTAACCCACATTTCTAGAAATTGTATTGTATTGTGTTTGTTTTGATTTTGCTTTTAACAACACTTTTGCTCTGTTTGGTTGCCAAGAAAATAAATGTTTGAAAGAAATTAAAACCATGTAAGCATTGAACCTCTCAGGTTATTGTTAATGACATGGGTCTCATTTGAAATTTGTTTAATGCAAATATTGCATTGATTCTGCTATTGTGAAATGCCCCACTGTTTGATTACAAGGAATATGCCAAGCATTAGTTTTTCTTAAATGCAGGTTGTATAGGAATGGTTTGTCTGTAAATTATGTGTAACATTGCTGGTTTAATAATTTAGCTAAGACTAGCAAATTCAGATTGTCTATTTTTTGCTTTTGTTTTTGTTTTTTGAATTCTTGTTTTGCTTGAAACAGCGCAAGTTTCTCATTTGGAAGCGTGCATATAAGTCAAATTTCAAGTTAATTAGTTAGCAGTTTGATTTCTCTGCTTTGGGAAATATAATGGTTTTTGTTTCGTAATTGTATGTAGATGTTCTTGGAGTCAAGGAATAAAAACTTCTAACTTTCTGTATTTGACAAATGCCAATTTGCCCTTATGGCAGAAGTGGTTAATTTTCTACTTTGAATTAAGGCTACCACTGTACATGAATGCTCTACTTTTCTTCTTGATGATATACTTTGTTTCCTTGGAGTAAATTACCCCAAAAGGCGGTTAAACTTTTTAATGTCTAGTTTCTCTCTGAATGCTCATTTCAGTCATAACAATGCTTTGTCACTATTCTGTGTTTGTAACTTATATTATGTTTTCTCAATTTACTTTCCTGGAATGTTGCCGGAATTGTATTCTTATTATGGAATCTCTCTGCAGGAGCATCTTGTAAAAACCTGTCTTGGCTATGTGTCTGTCGCTGTGTTGGGAGATCAGGACAAGCCAGCTCTTGTCACTTATCCTGATTTAGCCCTAAACCGTAAGTAAAACAAAATTTAGCTACCAATAATTATTATTTTTGATGGGTTGTACTTGTGGTTTGTTTTTGTCTTGCATTTTCAACCTTGTTCTACTTATTAGTTGGTTGATCTTACCCATCATGTCGAGAATGCATATTTTTAGTATAGGTGTAAGAAGCAAAGATGCTTGACATTTATATTTCTAAAATTCATTTTTATTCGTATTATTATTTTTTATTTTCCTCTTGGGTGGCAGAGGGGCATTGTGGATTTTAAAGTGCAGTTCCAAAATAGTTTAGCTTTGCTCTTTCTTCTTCCTAAATTGGAGAAATTTATGAACTGTAATATAAATACTTACGATCTGGGGCATCATGGATTAGTTCAACCAAACTAGTTGATTTGTTGCATTTGGACGTAATGAAAGATCAAGAGAAATCATGCACTTCAACATCATATTTTTTTCAGTGACATTACTTCGAAGCTCCAACTTAACTTTTGTCTTATTATGTGATTTATCAGATTTGTCCTGCTTTCTCCCCTCAAGGACTATTATTTTGTCCAGAAGCATGTTCCTTGCTGCTCCACAACTTTTGCATATATCATATCAGTCCTCCTGGCCATGAGGTTTGTAACTCAATAACTTGACTACATATATGGCTCCCACTTGATTTTCATGTCTACATGGGTCTAATTATCTCTTATATTGAGTGCTATTATTCACATCGTTTCTTATCTCGTGCTTTCTTCAAGAACTATTTCAGTTGGGAGCTTCTGCAATCAGCCTTGATGATTCTGTGTATTCTGTTGATGATTTAGTAGATCAGATTGCCGAGGTTCTTGATTTTTTTGGGTAATTAAATTTTCATTTTATGCTTTAACTTTATGTAAATCAGGAGCTTGCCTTAGAGTAATCTGAATTAGTTGGATGTTTAGACACATTTGCTATTGCTACACATGCACAAAAAAAAGCTCCATGAAGCTATCGTTTCCTTTAATACATTATTATTCTTTACATATTTAGATAGGTTGAACAAGGAAGGGAATTACCCTGATGTTTCTTTCTCTCTCTGTAGACTTGGTGCAGTGATGTGTATGGGGGTTACAGCTGGAGCTTACATTCTCACCCAGTTTGCTGTAAGATCTCTATTGGCACAGTGCACAATAGTGCTCATATGTGTTATTAATTTTTCCAATAAATCACTTATGGATCTTCTGATTTATCCATAACTCTTTGCAACAGATGAAATATAGATCACGTGTCATGGGCTTGATACTTGTGTCTCCTATATGCAAAGCAGCCTCTTGGACTGAATGGTTGTATAATAAGGTTTTTTCCCCTTTCCTGGACCTGTAACTTTGTTCTGTTTAGAGAATCTAGTTCTCACATAACATTCCATATCATTTGCAGGTGATGTCGAATTTACTGTACTTCTATGGCATGTGCGGGGTGGTAAAGGAGATACTGCTTAAGCGGTACTTCAGCAAGGTCTGCCATTGTTTTAGTTTAACTCACATATACTTGTGTCACCACATTTAAATTGGTTTGATTGTTGTAAGTTTTTAATCCTGGTGGCAGGAAGTTCGTGGTGGTGTTCACATACCAGAGTCAGATATAGTTCAGGCATGCAGAAGGGTTAGTGTTCTAGCCTTTATTACCTTCTCTGATTTATATTAAGTTCTTTGTCTGTGTAAATCAAACAATGAGGTTGGTCAAGTGCTGAGCACGTCTAATGTGTGTATGCTCTTACAGTCGCTTGATGAAAGGCAGAGTTCAAATGTTTGGCGATTTCTTGAAGCAATGAATGGGTAAATCCTGTCCCCAAGATTTCTTTTTAGTTTTTATATGTTAACCTCCATTATCTTACATGTCAAGTTTTCTGTCACGTGAACTGCCTTTGTGCATCCGAGATGTCCAATTATATCGGTTTAAATAAATTAGAGTTTGACGCATTAGGTGGCATGGAATTAACTCTGTTTTTGATGTCTAGCAGGAGACCTGACATTTCCGAAGGATTGCGAAAGCTACAATGCCGTTCACTAATATTTGTTGGGGATAGCTCTCCGTTTCACTCAGAAGCTCTGTACATGACTTCAAAACTAGACAGACGATATAGTGCCTTGGTTGAGGTATGAAACCCATATCAAATTCCTATAATCATATCATGCATTAGTTGTATCTTTCCATAAATGTAAAGCGAACTCATCACTGGAGGTGTGTGTGACCTGCAGGTTCAGGCATGCGGGTCAATGGTGACAGAGGAGCAGCCCCATGCAATGTTGATACCAATAGAGTACTTCCTCATGGGATATGGCTTATACAGGCCTTCTCAGTCTAGTGTCAGCCCGAGAAGCCCCTTAAGTCCGTCCTGCATCGCACCGGAGCTTCTTTCACCAGAAAGCATGGGCTTGAAGTTGAAACCAATAAAAACTCGGGTTCGGGATCCTCATGAGAGAAGTTGAAAAAAGGGTTTGCAGGGAAAAACGGGTTTTTTGTTATGTATTTGAGCCATCTGAGTTTGAGCTCTCGCTTGATTGGTTGGGGATTAAGAAAAGAGGGGTTATTAGCGGTTCTGTAGATAAAGAAAGAAAGAGAAAGATACAAGGGAAAATTGATAAGGAAAGCAGACATAATTTTTTCATTTGTAGTCCACAAACGTTAGTTGGGGAGGGGGAGGGCTAGTTTTCTTCTGTATATCTTCGAAATAATTATTTAAACAACAAAAAAAAAAGTACATTACAATAATGATATAAAATGGATGATGAGCTTGTGTTTTCTCCTATGTTTATTTATTTCTTCTTTTTAGTTCCATGGATGACGTGACACACTGGAAGTTTCATTTCATGGATGACGTGGCACACTATGGGAGTTTCATGGTGGCTCATGTGTCAGCCAGCCCATCCTTCGTTGGCACTTTATTGCGTCTTAAAGGTGAAACCAGATGAAAATGCAATGTCATTCTTGTTCGCTAGCTAGTTGATGATAATGCCACAAACAAAATATGGTTCCATGAATCACTATGCATGCAGTCAAGGTTGACTTGGTGGAGTCTGTCATGGCCTGCATGATAAGATTGGCAAATTGCAAAGCTTGTCATCAAATATGAACAATTTTTTGCTCATCATCTTTCCTAGATGTCGGAACATGATCAATGGCCTATATTTACAATCCGATAATATAATATTTTAGGACAAATTACAGTAAATCTCTTAATTTATAGGGTCATTTACGAGTTAATACTTGATTTTAAGGACATTTATCAGTACATACTCAACGTCGTGGAAACCCTACAATTTGCCCTCTCCGTTAACCAAACTGTTAGTCAATCTGTTAAATGCTGATATGTCAAAAGTGGAACCCTTTTTGATGACATGGACTAAAAATTAATTATAAAATTATTCAAAAATTATTTAAAAAATATATATCTCTCTCTCTGAGAACTCAGACCCAGAACTCTCTCTCTCTTCCTCTATAGCCTCTACAACCAAACCCTGAATTCCAATTGCTTCCAGGATGCGCCTAGCTAGCTGAATGTCCTTGGGCATGATTGTCACCCTCTTGGGATGGATGGCGCACGGGTTGGAGTCCTTGAACAGACCCACCAAATAGGCCTCTGCAGCTTCCTACAGCGCAAGCACAGCATGACTCTGGAACATGAGGTCGATCTTGAAGTCTTGAGCGATTTCACGAACCAGGCGTTGGAAAGGTAGCTTGCGGATCAGAACTCAATAGCCACCCCTCCCCCACCCCAAAACCGAGCAGCCCCCGACATCCCAGCTCACCCACCATGCTAACCCCCATCCTCCTTATATGCCAATCCAGCCACCCCAATAGATCCATCTCTCTTGCTTAACAAATCAAATTCCTCAAAGCACAACAAATTCATTTTCTCAACTCTCGCAGATCTCCTTCAGTTCCATACATGACAAGAAAAAATGGAAAAAAAAAAGAAAAAAGGAACCGATCTATCTTCATTCTTTGGGTACACAAGATCAATCAGAGAGGGGGTGTTGCTAGGTTGTTTTACAAAAGATCAGTAAAATAAATAATAAATAAAGAAAAACTCAGTCCAGCCCCCTTCTCTCCCATTCTCCTTCCTCCAAAAACTCTGACGCACATCCCCACCCCTTCCGCCACTACCTCCCCATTTCATACTGTAAATCACCACTCATATCCCCTGACCACCTCATCTCCCAGATCCAAACTCTCTCTCTCTCTCTCTCTCTCTCTCTCTCTCTCTCTCTCTCCAGCTACAGTCCCAATCTTCATATACTAGCTTTACAACCCACACCAGATTCGAGCCCCACCACTGTCAGTCTCCCCCAATGCCTTATCTATCTCTCTTTGCAACCCCCACGACCACACAATGGGTGCGGTGACATAACTCACGTTCTGAGATGACGAAGACCATGACTATGAAGACGATGGTGACAACGACGAGGAAAATGATACCAGTTTTGCTGGTTTCCTATTTCGCAATACAATCACAGACAAATCTGGGATTGGTTGTTAATCACAGACATGAATTTTTAGAATAATTGTGGTTAATTAAATCTGGGTGGGGGAAGAAATCTAGGGGAAATAAATTGGGAGGAAGGGGGAAGAAATCGGGAGAGAGAATCTGGGTAGGGTTTTTAATTTTTAATTTTTAATTTAATATGTTTAATTTATTACAATAATTTAAATTATTAATTTTTTATTAATTTTTTGTTCACGTGGAATCCAACGTCAATTAAAAAATAAGTGCCACAAATGCCATGTAGGTAGATAATGGATTTTCTGACGATTTGGTTAATGAAGGGGGCAAATTATAAGGTTTTCGCGATATTGAGTATGTATGGGTAATGTTCCCAAAATTGAATATGAACTCATAAATAACCTTATAGATTGGGGGATTTACTTTTATGTCGTCCGACAATCTGATAAGTAAACCACCATTAAACGTAACTTTTAAATGAAGACAAAATAACATAATACAACAATTTTTTGCTGTACAATAGAAGGTAATCAAACCTTAAACCTAACTTAATTCTAACTTATTTGTCCACGCATCGTCGCCACTTGGATTAACTGTAAGGACTTATAATACAACATTAAGCTACCTCAACATGAAGTTGTTCTTAAATCTTAACTACTGGCGAGGAAGTGGAACTGGGAGAGCATTTTGAAAGGCTTCATGGGCAGTGAGACAGGTCGAATTGTTTTGAGACTTACAGTCAACTGGAACCAATTGATCAGTTGATCTCGACTTGTTTGCAGTGAAGAATGCATTAACTGTGTTGAGCAAGACAGCCCCAAGCTCATCACATTCATTCCATTCGTAAATTTTTGCCTTGGTAAACAATGGATTGGCAGAAATTAAGTCCCAGATAGGAAAATCCCTCCTTGGCATAAGAAAATCTCCTTCTTCAAGCTTCAAACCTGCGCAAAAATCAGGAGCTCCATCCCCAACATAGATGAACTGTTTATGTTTCTTCCCATCTGCTGCAACAGAAGCTTGGATCTTTTCCATTATTAGACCCTGTAACAACAGAAACCCCACAACATACTAAACCAATGTGATTAAACTTGTGATTTTGATTTGGGGTACTTAAATATATGCAATTAGTTTAGTTTAATCACCTTGCACATGCTGGGAGGGCAAATGGTACAGCCATGAGAAGATGAGTGGAAATCATGGTAGGGTAAGATTCTAAGCCTGCCCTGTTCATCAATAATGCTTGGGTTGGTGTTGATTTCTGAGAAACAATGCATTAGCCCATGATGCTTCAATATTGTGTCTATGAAAAATTCATTTGCAGCACTTAACACCCTCAGATCACACCTGCATGTGTTACAATTAGAAATTTTCATAACAATTATGGCATAATTTGTTCTGTTTTGTCAATTCATAGTATGTTTATAAGGAAAGGAAATCACCCAAAAGCATGGGCTGATTTGATTGCAGAGGCAATGCTGGGATGCAGTGGAATCTTCTTTAAACATTCTGCAATGTCCTCAATTGTCTTTCCACGAGAATGAAGCTCCCTCATCATTGTATCCTGAAGTTACACACCCAATTCAACAGTTAAATGATCCTTTGGTTTAGTGTCACTCAATCTTCATTTTAAACGTACCGAGGTAAAATCTTGTAAACGACTGACAATTGTTGGGGAAAAAAAAAAAAAAAACCAATTGAAACGAACCATAAGAGAGTTCCAAGGCATGGTAGGGAGAAGCTGAGTGAACAAGTCTTTGACACCCAACTCCTCCACAACCCAGTTGTCGCTATCCCAGTCGATGATCGTCTTGTCAAAGTCGAAAACAACGACCAGCCCCGCCATTGCTCCTGCACCACCACCACTTGGTAGTTCAAAAGTATCAAAGAGAGCGTAGAAGTAGTAGAGCGTGTAAATCAAGTGACAAAGAGTACGCTTAAGGCTTAATCCGTTCTTATAGGGGTTGCTTTAGCAAATTGCTTACAGCTTAGCAAGCACTGAGTACCTGACTTTGGGACATAAAGGGAGAAGGGTACGTATGCACATACATAGTGGACAATGTTGTGTCCTGCGTGAACTATAAGCTCCCACGTCCAAATCCCAAACACTTTTTAGAATGCATGAACTGTAATTTAAATTAAGGATTAAACTAAATCACGCGTGTTAACCTTTCGGTTTTCATTACGAAAAAGTTCCAAAATAAATAATTTTCTAGCCATTTTTTTCCACAACGATTCTACTATTGCTTGCAAAACATTCTTGTGGGCAAGGGCAATGGACATGGTCACTGAAACCTACTCCTGAATAATTTCCACAACTATATACACTTGTAACATTAATGTTGTGGAATATGCCCCATTTTCCATTCGCTATGTATCCTTTCAAATACCTTCAGTTCACACCAAATTTGTGATGGTTAGTACTTATGCTGTGGTGGTGGCTTCTATTGTTTCTCTCAGTGTTGTCACTTTGACGAGTCTTTCGTCTGTTCATCTCCGAGTACATTTCCTCAATCATCGGTTTCCATAGCCGGACACGAGCGTTGATGAACCAGTTGGATACCTGGCATGGACAATTTTATAGAGAATGAGTTCTTAGAAGCTGAGGATTCAAATGCCAAACAAAAGGAAACTAAAACCAGAAGTTGGGGATGTAATAAAATCAGAGATCAAATATACCTGGTTTCTTGTCAATCCACTTTTCACTGCAAGGACATGCTTCTCTGCATCTTTAGGGTACCTGAAATCAATCAAATGGATAAGACATTCTAGGATATCTCTACTTACCAACACTTCATTTCAGCAAAATATATATTGCATTGTTTGAGCTCATCAGGACGCCGAATACTCAATCAAGCACAAGCACAAGACATAAGTGAGAAGCTCACGGATGAAGGAAGTTTTGAAACATCCATGCACGTAAAACTGAGACGGATCTTTCAGGCAAGCCTCTCTGGGGTCTCCATATTTGATGTTCTTTCTTTTTTAGATGCTGCAGAGCCAACTGCTTGTGGATTTCAAAAGACCTTTCACTCTCAGTGGGGGATGCAGGGTTCGAATTTGCGGTCATTGCAAGGAAATGGGTGCTAATCCTTTCCCTCAGATTTTTATACAGTACAGAGATTGTTTGAAGGGCAAAACGAGCATGTATATGGGGATCCGTCTCGGTAGCAGCATGAAACGCTGATACAACTGTATGAATCTCATCTACACATTGGTTGTAGCAGTCATCAAGCTGCATCCACAGAAGAACAATATCAATCTTATCAATCTCTCACAGTGCCCAAATACTATTTCCAAGTCCACCACATGTGCAAACAAATGTGTGAGAACAGGCAACAAGGTCATTGAGGTGTAAAATGAAACATTTCTACACCTTTTGTCTATTAAGAAACTTTAATTTTACCAAATGTCAAATTTTAATCCAGTCTGTCTACACGACTTCCAATATCTAAATGCACTTGACATCTCAGTTAGAATCAGAACCAGAACAGATAACTCTAGACAAATTAATAATACAAAAGAACTAACATACCATTTGTAACAGGGTCAGCAATTTGGATTTCTTTGTTTTGATTTCCTGTTTTTGCAGTGCAGGCTCCTTATGTACCTCAAATCTACTATCGCTGTCAGCGTTCTCAGACATGATCCTCGCAGATGAAAAACTCGACTGGTCTAGATTTTCTAGTGAGTAGCTTGCAATGTCAAAAAGTATTTCCTGAACCACATGAAGATATCTTGATCCACATATTACTTGGGATAGTTGAGGAGGTTTGTAAGAACCAAAACTTAGAGAAAGCTCCTCACTGTTGCAAGAATTTTGCTCTGATGAGCCAAACCTTGTTTGATTCAAAGAAGGGTGAGCCATCCCAGAAGAACCAATGTCTGAACACTGATTTCGGATATCCACCCCACCGACGATAGCAGGGCTGGATGTGGCGAGAGTTAGAGCGAGCTCGTTGCTGAATTTACAGGAACTGTAAGAATGATATGTCATTGCATTTTCACCATTTGATGATAACCATCCATTTGGATCCAGATTTCCTGTGGGTGAATATGGTTGAAACCCTGTTCTTACTGAAGTTCTCTCACCAAGTTCCGAAGGAGCTGCGTACTTGTTGATCTCCCACTGACTACTTATACTACCAAGTATTTCATCATATCCACAATTCACAGAGGTTGCAAACAGAGAATTAGAGTTGTTAGAGCAGTCATTTGAAGCGTAAGCTTCTGAAGAACTGACCGGAGTTCCTGAAATTGCTAAGTTGTTGAGATTTTCTTGAAGACTACCCCTTGCAGCCAAAAGGGTAGCAAGTGAAGCAGCAGAATGAGGTGTTGCTTGGAACACAGTATTATCAGCGAAACTTGAACTGATGAATGAGGAGTCTCTCACATTATGCCTTCTTTGGGATGTAACAAATGGATTTGATTCAACAATGCCGGCACCGTTTGTGCCATTAAACTCAGAATGAGAATGCACGACAGGTTCTGGAAAGGATGAAAGCGCTGGAACTAAAGCCATGCCATGGTTTTGGTGATTAAGATCAAATGAATAGGATTGAACAAGTGAGTTCATCGTTGTATGTGGTACAATCCCATCCATGACAACCGAATTTCGGGCGGTCAAGTCCGTCGGGACATTATACATTTGATTGTCCATCATAAAACGAGACAACAAATATCAGTTAGCATTGAGCATAAACAGCAGCTTTTGACACTCTGGGAAATTTAGTTTGCCAAAAAGCAGGGGAGATGAATATAATATCAGGCCACTCCTTCTGATAAGATGAACTGACGACCAATACAGATCGATCTTATCCTGGAAAAGTTTCAAAATAAAGTTAAAACATAAACAACATTTCAAAGGCAACAAAGAGGGAAGTAAAACAAAACCGCGCACAGTTTTTAGGTGCAGTCAGTGCTTTTAAATACCATGGAAACAGTTGGGCAAAACAGGATAGATGCAGACTATCATCAACTCTATAAAATAAATACCATGGAACCACTTAACAAATTAGGTACATGCAAGTCAAGGTGTTGTTATGGAATTTCTCTTGATTAATCAATTGAAAGTGTTTTAAATCAAACAGAGACATTTAACAAAACCGTGAAAGAGGTGAAAGAGACCAACCTGCCACCTACTTGCAGAGGAGGAGCTATCACCCACCAGCAAACAAACTCAATGAGAATGCAGGCCTTTCTAGGAACAAACCCTTCTCTAAGGCAAAACAATGTTGTTATAAATCTTCAAATAGATTCATGGGATTTGCCAAATCAGACCCCTTAGATTTATAATGATGAAAGATGGAATGGTGATTGACAACAATATATGTATACTTCCCTTGGAACTCAGAACAAGCCAATTCAGTGAAAGTTCACAAGATATGATTCGTTTACTTTATCCTTAAAGCCTTACAGGGAGTACAATGAAAAATAACTTTGTTCCTTCTTTAACAAAAAGAACAAGGAGAAAAAGCTAATTATAAGGTCTCATGCATCCTTCCCCCCACCTTTCTCAAATCACAAGAAATGAAAAAGGCAACACAAAAGGTGAAGTTTTTTGTTTGAATGAACAGAAAAGTGGGAATTTTTTTCAAGAAAACCAAAACCCAAGAAACTGAGATTCAGAGTTTCAGGAATCAGGACCCATCAAGTTTTTTTCAGAGAGTTTATCTCTCTTTCTCTAGCTAAAGCCACAAGATTTGAAAAAAGCATGAAACATAAATGGGTCTGAAAAATAAAGGACACCCCATCTCAGAGAACCCAATAAAAGAAAGAAAGAGAGTGAGTGAGTCAAAAAGCCAAAGAGAAAAACAAACAAATGAAAAGCTTTTATCACAGAGAGGTAAATGCTTTTATCACAGAGGTGGAGTTTGAATGTGTATGAAATTATGAAATGGACCCATTAATTAAGATAGAGAGAGTAAGAAGAGCCACACAACACAAAGAGCAAACACATAGTAGAGATAGAAAGAGAAAGAAAGAGAGGGAAATACAAGCACACACATTACTACATGGTGCAGTGGCAGAGTGCCACTTATTTCCTCTGCAGGCTTTAGAGGGCCCATCTCTTTCCCTCTCATTCTGATCTCTTTTGTCCTCCTCACCACCCCTCATTATCTGCTTCTCTGCAATCATCACAATCAAAATATCTGGATTCTCTCTGTTCAAGCCACTGTTCTTGCCAGGTCCCCTCAGCTCCATTTTTCAGAGATGCAAAATATAGTAAAAAGGCCTTTGCTTTTTAGCTATTTTGGACACCAAGCCAGCTTAACCTGATGAGAAACAAGAGTAAATGTAGCAAGGGGCTCTCAAACTTTCTCTTCAGAATCCAACAACTAATGGCTTAAAAGGCAAATTGATAGGTGAAAAGAGAGAGAGAGAGAGAGGGCCAATGCACTATTCCAGCAGCGTACTTTTGTAGACAATGCTGATGCAAGCAAACCCAAAATCTGATGAGAAAATCTACTTGGCAAATCTTCATGAATTTATGAGCAATTACAAACCCACCCACCTACTTACTTTCTTTTGGCATAGCTTCTCTTTGCATGGATCAAAACCAATCCTATGCCCTAATTCTATAGGTTAGGATCACAAAATTACTATCAAATAGGCTTTTAAAATCTAACAAGTAATCATGAGAATCTACAAAACTGGTGAGATGAGATTCCATAATGATGATGGAGTGGCCCTCTCTCTCACACTTAACTGATCTTGTTTTGAATTCTTGGATCATGAATTTAATACAAACAAATAATGCTTTTAAAAAAAATCTTATATATATATATATTAAAAAAATTAGAAGCAAATACATGAAGCTGTTCTGCTTCCTGATGTGACAGTACATGCAACCTGCTCTGAGATTTTGCTGCCCATCTCCATGTGCCAGTACATGATTTGGCTAGAAAGTAAAATACACTCAAGTAATCAACGACTGGAAACTGGAAAAACCCATGTCTTCCTACGGCTTACCTAAACTGCCATTTGTAAACTTAGCTTCCCTGCCTTGGATTCAATAGCCTTTCAAGTGAGACTAGCCAGATTCAACAGTGGTGGAAGAAAGACCTGTATTGGGCCAGGCCCAAGATCAGTTTGACGTAGTTTTACGGGCCTAAGCCTGAACAAAAGGGCCTACAATTCATGCAGAACCCAAATAGATTAGATGATCCACAAATCTGTATTCTATTTAATTAGTGTTTTTAAAAATAATAAAAATACAAGCGAAGCGATAGTCTAAATTACTATAATTTATGAGGTGAGGGATTGGAATTGGGTATAAAGTGGCGGCATCACTACCTTAGCCAACTGACCTCATCCACTTGTGCAGAAAAATGAGTGTTAAATCAAAAGTGAAATAAGTTCGTTTTATGATCACTACATTTACCAACTTTGTTTTACCTACTAATAGGCCGTAGCTAGGCAACTACACCACACTACACTTAATTAGTGGTTTAATTAATTGAGATTAATGTAAATGAAATATAAGTGGCCACAATTGGCTGCTTCACTAAAGTGACAGACGAGGCAGAGGCTTCTTTCTTCCTGGTCACATGTCCCTCAAGGCTTGATCACAAGTCACCCTAATTTTTTCTCCTTTTCCTTTTGCTGTCCTTGCCGTTGAATTCAGGTTTGACATTTAACCACACAAAAAGCACTGGACCAAATTATGCACCAACTATCTGCCCCTTCTCTAAAAATCTCTCTCTCTCTTTTTCTTCAATCGTGCACATATAGAAGCCAGAAATCTATCAATTTTTGAAGCCGGATTTAAGCTCATATACGTGCTTTTATATTGAAGTGCACGAAAGCTGCTTAGAAAAATATGCGCCTACTCTGGTCTTTGTATTCAATATGAAGCAATTATATATTATATTGAGTGGCGTCCGAACACTTATATAATCTAATTTTTAATTTCTAACCCAAAACGGATGAATAATAAGTAAAGAAGATACGAAAGATTTTACGTAGTACAAAACAAACTCTAAACTTCTCAGACATAGGATATACCCTCGCATCGCAACACACTCCAATTTGATTACGAACAAATTTCCAGATGGTAGGGTTCAAGTTTTGAAGAGATAATAAAAATTTGATAGAAATTAATACATTGAATTGAAACCAAGTAACAAAGTGCCTTTGCTTTTTTAATTTATTGGAGAGAAAAATGATAAGATATAAAAATAATATCCCCATAACAATATAAACTATAGAATATAATCCACCCCAATGACCCAACCAAACTAAAATAAAAAAATGTACATTAATTAATCAAATCCCAACTGTACTAAGTGAATAAAATAAAATCAAAAGAGGGAACAACAAACAGCAATGCTAACCACTAAAAGTTGAAAAAAAGAACCAAAAAAAGAAAAGAAAAACATAATCTGGTGTGTCAATTCAAGATTCATCAATTTCCTGTCCTCCAATGCCATGCGCAGAATTCATAGCCACCACCCCAAGCTTCTGCAGGTTCAACTTGATCACAGTGTCCACAAACATCTTTGTATCTTCCCCAGTGTTGCCTTCCGGTATGTCCACAACATAAGACTCCAATACAATCGAGTACACCTGACCACTCCCCCCGTCTCTGCCATCAACGAACTCAGTAACCGAAGTAACCGACCTGTAATTGTTCAGCCTGTGTTCGCCTCCCACAACCCTAAAGCTAATTATGTGCTTCTCGTCGTCCAAAATCTCGAGCCTCTCGGTGCTCGTGGAGGCCGGAAGCCCCGAAACCACTGTCACCTCCCTTATGCTCCCGACGCCGCCGTCACCTTTCATGTTGCAGCTTTTGATGAAGTGCTTGTATTTTTGCGGGTTGTCGAAGCTTCGAACCAGGGGCCAGACGTGGCTGGCCGGGGCGTCGATTTTCTGTGCTATTAGCGACGTGCATGTGTTTGGCGACGGCTCGAATTTGTGGTAGGTTTTGATGAGGCTCTCTAGCTCTGCAAACTCCTCTTGGGTTAGGCCATATGGTGGAGCTTGGCTAGCATCCATGGCTTTTGTGCTCACACGTGTGAGAAAATCAAACAATTAATTAGAGCATGCAAGAAGAAGGAGAATGAGAAGGAGAAGGAGGGAGGAGGAGAAGAGAAGAAATGAATGAACACTAAAAGTAAAAGACCAAGTGAACCATCATATGAACACATGAGGGGTGTATTTATGCTTGGGGTTGTTTTTGTTTTAGGACAGATATGCCCTTGTGACATGTTTTATCATAACAGGAAGCAAGATCGAATTCCGGTGACCGATGTAACTCATATTTACAGTTGTTATTATATTCGATTAATTAGGTGGCAAGCGGGATGTATGATGTGCTTGTGTTTTGCTTAAATTAGTGTTTACTTCCAAATTTAGATAATTATTGGGGTGGACCCTATCACAACAACCATATTTGGAAATATCTTGCTTTAGCTCAATCTTCTTTGGCTTTATTTATCTTGTGGGGAATGGACAAAGGCCACTGCCTAAATTTGGATGTCACCAAATAAAAAAAGGTAGATACCGTATGAATGAGCATGAGGTTGTGCTTTCGTGAAGGGATTTTCTTTTAATCAAAGTGATTAGAATATATATACAAGTTGGGGAGTGATGATTACTCTGATTCAAGTTGACCGCATCTTTTTCATATAGTTAATAAATTAATCATAAGTTCCGAGAAAATTCTAACTTTGTTTATATATATATATATATATATATATAGCTTGACCTTGAGGCATTGCTTGTTAAATATTTAAGATATAAAAAAAAGAGAAAGAGAAAGCCCGAAATCTATAGCATCTACCAAAAGGCAGCATAAGATGCCTTACTTTTAAATCCCAAACATGTCGACCGACTCATAATTAATTTGAAACTCATAATTAGGGACAATGATTAGTACTTGTTTGAATTAATGCACGCATGCATGCCGTGTTTTTTAAAATAAATAAATAAATTTATTGATTAAATTAAAGTAAAATATCGTCTCCATAAAAAGTGGATTTATTAGATTGATGCATGCATTAACTGTGTTGATAAAAATTGGTTAGCCATGAGATCATCAAGATTGAAAGAAATGTTGATAAGTTTTGGGAGGAGAGGAGGAGGGACATGCATGTAAATATGGGAAAAAGGCAGGGGTACAGGGAGTAAAATGGGGAAAGAGGACAAAGACTGTAAAACTGGCCGGGAAGGGAGGAGTAGTCGCAATCGTTGAAAAGGACAAGCTGGAGATTCGTGGATCATGTGACAACTCTAACAAACTCCCGCGTGATATCTAAACTCTAAACTTTTTTTTTCTTTTCAAAGTTGGTATAATTTTATCTTAGCCCATAAATTTGTCAATATGAAATTTTTTATATTAAATTTCAGTAATTGGTTACCCTTTTGTTATCAAAATAATAATAATTTGAAAAAGAGTATTGTAGATGCAAATGATTCATTAGTATAGTGATTTCATGGTTTCGAGTCTTAGTATTCATGTAATATGTGTGAATTTAGTATACTATCGTTCCTCTCATGATCTTAATAAGAAATGTCTTTAAAAAAAAAAAAGTATTGCAGATGAAAATTGTGATTTTTTTAATTTAATTTTTGGTGAATTATTAATTCAGAAGTTAAAAATTGTCCAATAATTAATAAATACCAAAGAACTAGTTAACGTAGTGTTGTTGGTTGCACTTGATGACGGAGAGTAGATTGAACACTTTATGCTTTATGGTTTGAGCTTGTTGTGTGGTAGATGTAGTGGTAGTTATGATGCAGTCGTGGGGTTCTTGATTTTATTCTAAAAGCACAGCAAACAAACTGGAAAGGAAATTGACATATTCTTTTAATAAATATATTTTATCTGCATATACCATTTTTATTTTTAGTTTCTAATTTTCCATTCAACCATCATCTTTGCAAAGAATTAGAAATCATGAAAACATCTAGTTGCGACCACTTGATTATGTAATTAAAATGATTTCGAATTTGAGTGAATTTTTAACGATGATTTAGGAAGGAAGATATGAATATATATATATATATATATATATATATATATAATGGGCATGCATTCATGCTTATCTGGGGGTCTTGGTTTCACACAAAGTTGAGGAAAAAAGAAAGGAAAAGAAACAGATAACATACAGCTCTGCCTCTGCATGCATTATGCATATCCAACAACATATGGCTGTATGCGGAAATGTGTGGCAAATATTGTTTTCAAAGCATATTATATATATATATATATATATATATATATAATGTTAGGTTGCTTTAAGTCTGTCTTCACTTCAATCCCAAAATATTAATATTTGACTTCCGATTACCGCAAACAATATAATAATTGTTTAGATTTTAATCCAATTATGTAGTCCTTTCAAGCAATCACTAATTCAAGTATATATCTCTGCATCCGAAGTTTTAGGTTCAATCCCTCTTTCCTCCAATATGGCTTGAGAAAAACAAATAATAAACGAACGGAACTCTTTATTCCACCAAGCTTCTGAGTCCGAGGACCTTATCCTGGTTGGGCTTGAACAGAACATAATGTTATGGACATGGGCTTGAACAGAACATAATCCGATGGCGAAATTCTAAATTTTGTTACCATCACATGAATTCAAAAAGCCCAAAACTTGAATGAGATGTATATTTGCTTCCTACATTATGAATACGCTGAAGAAGAACACTTTGGAAAGAAAGAATTGATGAACTAGGTCGGTTGGTTTTCAACCAAATCAGAAAGAGCAGGGTACGATGAAAACCATTTACATTTGGTTGTCCGCTAAGTTGGAGACTCCATCTCCATGGTTGTCTGCTAAGTTGGAGGCACCCTATAGCTACTCACTTAATTGATGATTCAGACTTTTTTTTTTCTTTTTAAACTTATTTATAAATTATCGTTGATTTATAATATAACACGTAAATTCATAACGTGATAATATCATATCACTGATTAATAATAGGGTGGCCTTTAATTTCCCTTTATATATAGGACAACTCCAGTGGGAAGGGCCCTACATGCATATGGATTCATGCACGCAGCTTCTGCATGCTTCTTCTTCCTCCTCCTCCTCCTCCATTCAGGGATTGGAGACAACACAAGCAACAGGCATTGATAGCTAAAGTTTATTACACACAACACAAGCATTGATTTTGTTGTGGGCCCACCCTTCTCTCTACTACTCATAATCTCATATCATCAAATTCCCAAAAAAAAAAAAAGGGTTGGTTGAGGTTGACTACATCTAACAATACCAAGCGCTGCACGATAGATACCATATCATTTTGATCTGAGAGAGCGAGGGAGATGGGCAGGAAATGCTCACAATGTGGGAACATGGGTCACAATTCAAGGACTTGCGGTGTGATGCAGCGGCGGCAGAGAGGTGGAGGTGGTGGCCTTAGGCTGTTTGGGGTCCAAGTACTTGACCTATCTTCTTCTTCTTCCTCATCTAATTCTCTAATTTCCAGGAAGAAGAAGAATATAATAATTAAGAGATGTCCTCCGAGCATGGTCCACTGCTTGTCATCTGTCGCAGCTTCTTCTCCAACAACACCCTCCTCTTCTACATCTTCACGCCTTCAAAACAGCGCCTTGATCGACGAAAATTCTGAGAAAATGTATCCCTCTGATGGCCTCACAGCATTACCCCAAGAAAATAATAAGGGTCAGTTCTTGTCCTGCTCTCTCTCTCTTGAACAAAAACGAAACTATGGCATAAACTCTCATTTTAATCGTTAATTACTGGGTTTCTCTTTCTGTCAACTTTGCTTGAAAGTGATGATTGATGCATCAGAAGGTACTTCACATGACTAATAGTCTGAGGAAGGAATATATGAAGTTGATGCAACAATATAGTTGGCCCACATTAACACTTTAAACTTTTCGAATACTTGTAAACCAGCAAACTAGCTTTATCAGTCACTGATGGAACCATGAATTTTTTTAGCGGAAGTGCAATTTTGGCCATGATTTATTTACAAATAAAAAATAAAAACAAACGCACTGTGCAACAGATAGTATAAGAATTAATGATCAAAACAAACTTGATTAGAATTGCCAATTTACTAATTTCATAATTTTTTGTGGTTTGATGATGAGTTGGTGGTGATGATTAATAATAATATGTAGGTGTTGATGCTCAAAAATGGCTAGGCCAAGATTGAGTCCAACTTAGTGATGATGGTGTGATGGATGATGAATGAAGGTGAGGACCTTAGGCATGTATGTAAAGACTTGGGTAAGCGATAAATGTAAAGAAGACAAGATATACGTGGTTCACCCTTAATGAATGGGCTACGTCCACGGAGAAGTATATTCTCATTATAATAACGTATAAATACATTAATACATGGGGAGAGAGGTCCCTTCTAAGTTGAGAGAAGTCTCTATTTATAGGGAGGTGAGAGTGGGAGGTTTGTGTAGATTTCCGATGTGGGACTTTGCGCACATCGTTGTGGAAGAGTGTCTTCCTTCGGCGTGAGAGAACAGTAGTCGTTTTGAGGCTAGATATGCTCGGTTGATTATGGTGTAAACAGTAGGTGTGGCTTGGAGTGAGGAAGAGCACCGAGTGTTTGTGATGGGGCTAGAAAAGCTCGGTAAGGGCGACTGGAAGGGCACCTCTCGGCATTTTGTCACCACAAGAACACCAACCCAAGTCGCCAGTCATGCTCAGAAGTATTTTCTGAGATTAAACACCCTCAACAAGAAACGACGCCGTCCCAACCTTTTTTATGTAATTAATTTCAATTAATATATCTTTTTTTTTATACGAGCAATATTATATTTTACTCTAATATTCTAAATTATGGGGAGGAGATTCAAACTCACGTGCAAAGTGGGGAGCTCATCCACTCAAGTTAATTTGGTTAAGCTCATGTTTGCCTATATTTTTATTCATGTTCAGTTAATTATTTAGTTTAATTTAATATTTTTTTCTTTGCTGCATGCAGGTTGGTAAAGATGAACTCTCAGTTCAACTGATGAACAAACCAAACATTTTTAGACCTAATAATATTGAAGCTTCGAGTGCTATCCCATATGGGTATGGGTTTGACAGCTGTCAGCTGTCTTCTCATCAACTTTAGCAGCAGAGTCTGCAGCTCCTCTTCCAACTGCAGCAACTGATTTGGAACTTAAGCTTGCAGCTCTGATGCCGTTGGATCAACAGACTAAACCCTGCCCTAGAGCCCTTTAATTGCACCTATATGTTAAGCATTATCTAGCGAGCTAGTACATGACATGGATCAGAAGATTTACAGCCACTGCTAGTGCTAGTGGAATAGTATTTCTAGGACATTAATGCTTGTTTAATGTCATGCGTTGGATGTAACTACATGGCTTTATATCGGAAACAATAATGTTAGAGAGATCATATTTTTTGAACCTTATTAAACCTTATTAGCGAAGTATATGTGACATGTCGTGCATAACAAAGTGGACAATCGCAGGGGACCTCCGTTGATTTTGTTTTCATTGTTAGCATGACCACTTTGTGTTCTCTTACTGATTGATTATGACACAAGAAGAAGAAACAAAGAGAGTCAGATAATAAACTTTATTCTAAAATCTCTCCTCATGTCCACTGGAAGGATTGGGATCCATGGCCATGAATTTTGGTTCCAACTATTAATTCAGCTTATATACCGGGGTTCACGGTGCCGCAGGAGAAAAGTCGCCTGTCCCGGGCTGTATAGGCCCCCGTGTTCCTATGGCACATATCAGTGATACATCGAGGTTTGGTAACCATGACAGTCAAAAATTCCACAAGGAAAAAAAACCCATTGAACTTGAGAGTGAATATTTACAAGTAAGCATATCTGAAAGAGAAAAAGGCATGGAGGAGGTATGATATAGACATTACTTGAAATATCCAAAATTCTACACTTCCCGGACAAAAAGAAACATATGAACTACAAATTTCAGTTCAAATTACAAGACGCAAAATTATGTTACAACTCCAAAAGAATAAATCACTGTGGCAAAGAATGAATGTTATAGGTAAAGCATCATGTGTTAACTTCTTTCAGCAGTTAGATAGTCTCTTTTCTGTTCTTCCATTACTGAGGCTCGATTTGAGCGGTTGATTAGGCCGGTAATGTGAAACAGAAAATTACTCCAGAGTAGATTTGTATGAGAAGTGAAGAAAACAGTTCAATTCTCTTATCAACTCCACAAGCACCCACTCCCCAAATGTGGCTGGAGCAAAACATGTCGGGTAAAACAGAGATTGCCTTTACAGTTTCCTCTATACAGAGATCACGAATCATGTGATTCTCGGACCATCAAAATAACGCGCTGTTTACCACTATCTGAGCGAAGGTTATCTCCTTTAAACCCAATCTGAAGTCAACAAACATATGTAAGATACGTGAAGATAAAGCTGGGAATACAAGTGCAGAAACTTCAACTTTCAATCAAGTTCTATGAAACCAGTTCTGAAAATGAATTTTAAAATGTCAATACCTCAACAGCCCCGTCCGGAGGGAACCACCTTAAAAGCACACCAAGATGCACTAAACCAGGGATTAGCTTGAATAGAAAAGGAGTGGTCACCTGCAATAAATTTCAGAAAATGTAGGCAGGAAATTATTACAAAAATCATATCTACACTTTTTTCTTTATCAATGAAAAATAAAATGCAAATACATCAACAATTGACTAAAGAAGCACATCATAACACAGAAGGAGATAATTTTCATACCAGACTAAGGGCTGTGGTTCCAAGAAGCAGGAGATATAATTTCCCCTGAAAATGGTCAAAGTTTTAGCTCACTAGCTCATAATTGTTGTCACATTGTTCTACAAGTTGGAGGTTTAAAAGATCCATAGAACACAGCCATAATAATGTACTGTGGTCATTAACTATTTACAACGGCGTCAATCAGGTTACTCAGGTATGAAACCAGAAATTTCCTCAGCAAGTGAATTTTTAACTTTTAAGTATATATCATCATTAAAAAAGAAAAAAAAAACAAAAGTAACACTAACCTCAACTAGATGGAGATTAGAGGCACGACTTAGAAGCACAAAGGCAAATTCGCCTATCTGTGCCAGAGAAATTCCAACCTATACAAATACAAGAATCCGAGAACTGTCAACAACTGAATTACTAGAATAAGTAATATGACAATGTGACGTTCAAATCAAACTTACAAGAAATGAGGTTTTGTTGTTGTAACCAAATCCCTTGACAACCATGGTGATAATAATTGTTTTTATGATAATAACTAATATAACAGACGCTAGTAATATATCAACATGATTCCAGAGAAATTGAACATGGATCAGCATCCCGATGCTAGCAAGGAAAAGAGCAGCAAAAAGGTTGCGGATGGGTTCAATCTGCAAATACGGAAAAGTTCAGTGCTGCTATAAAAAAGTTACTATAGGGAGCTTCAACATTATGATCAACAATTTATCATCCACATAAGAACGAGAAAACCAATACATATAATGATTGTGACACTTACTGCAAGTTGCATTCTTTACCAAATTGCAGGGTATTGGTACATTAGAAGGCTAGAAACCTACATTTCTTACATGTCTGCACTAAGTTCACCATTCACTTTCTAGTAAATGGTACAGAGCCTTAATCGATCCATGGGAATCCAAACCCACATTATGCAGTGAGCGAAAATACTCTCACTAATATTGTTCAATGAAACACCTCAGCTGGTGTAAGGACCCAATTCAATTAAGCCCACCAATAAAATCCTGATAGGTAACCTTTTCCCTTCCGTATAATAATGGATACCATAAACACGAAGGTGCTCTCCCTAGCCAAAGAAAGGTCTTTGACAGAAGATAACCAACATACCAAAGAAAGCAAAATAAACCACTTCTTCTATTTATGGTTGGTTGCATGCATTCAAGGAATATATCCAAAGAAGATCATCTGCATGAATATGGCATGGAGTATAGCCTTACTTGTTCTAGCGTATGTTGAGCAAGATCAGTTGTTGATATCATCACTCCCGCAGCAAAGGAGCCCAGTTCTAGACTTAGTCCCAGCTTATCACTACACTGAAATTGTAAAAACAATTAGACTATAGTGTCACAACTAGTGTCAGGGAATTCAAGCACAATTATCTTACATCATTTTCGAGAAACTCATAAGGTGCACAGTACCCTACTAACCAGATGCTGAGGGTCTATGCATATACTGTAACGGACAGAACTTATAAACATGACTCATAAGGCATAATAGGACATATAGGCAAAGCAAAATTAATCTTTCACATAACAAGGGTATATTTTTGAAATATAATCAACATAGTATAAATTTGTAGCCAAAACTATTCTTAGGTCACCAATCAACCCAACTTGCTACTGGATTTTGTGAGTAGTCAAGACGAATGTCCATTCATAGATAGGCTTAAGTGAAACACCAGATGTAATTCTCCTAACACGTTAAAAAAGGACTTGTGCCAAAATGGAAAACAACCAGCAAATATAATGGAAGCAACATGAAGGAAAATGATTCTTTAGAATATAAGATAAGAGAAATGTGAAGCTCGCCAACATGAAGCAAGGACAAATAAAGCAGGAAGGAAAACATACCCAGGCAACAAGCAAGCAGAATGCAACTGATGCCAATTGGTAGAGTTCATTGGTCTGCAAAGATGAAATTTTAATTAAAGAAAATACAAACATATCCAGCAATTTTCTATAACAAATTTAAGAAAATGGTACCTGTGAAGATAAGCTTATCATCAGCTTAAGTAGCCAAGGAACACAAGTACGAGATGATATAGATAGAACAGCCAAAAATGTAATCAACGTCACCATCCTGGTTCAAGATAGAAAGATGTTATAAACTTAAAACTAATAGATGGATTTGTCACTGATTTAGTCATTTTATAAAAATATAACAAGAAACATTATAAATATCTTGACTTCAAAACCTCAAGGTCAACACATGAAATACCACACATATGATAGAAGACTGGTCCATGAGGGAAGAACAAAGACAATTAAAAGAAAACACGAACAACTCACAACTTAGCCATAGATATCACTCCTTGAAGAATACCCGAAGTCCCACCTAGAACTGGAAGCAAAGCAAACAGCAAACCCACAGCACAATCCTGCAAAGCAAAATCTTCTCTACACATACTTAGAAGAGTGATAAATCAGTGCAAAAAGCAGTAATTTCGCATTCACAAAGGAAATTGAAGTAAACAAGAATATGTATATAAAACCAACAAACCTGCAGAATAAGGGTGCCAATGGTAACTTGGCCATGAAGGGCATTAGTAGAGTTTTTCTCCATCAAAAATTTCAACACCTAGAATGACAAAAAACAAAAAACAAAAAAACGTGTGAAAACTACGCATCCAACAAAGTTGATAACTAAGAGTGTGAATGTGGATGCAAATCTGCGTGTATTTGGGCATTCATGAGACAGGTTTAAGTTAATTTACCACTGCTGTTGAAGACATAGAAAGGAACACACCAACGAATATCCCTTCGGAAACTTTACCACCACATAACTGCAAACAGCATCCAATCAGAACTGCAGCATTGAGAATGAGAAACATGTATAACACAGTCTATATTAACAGAATATTTAGCTTCAAAATCCATGTCAAGAAAATTAATCAGAACTGCACACTTCTAAATACCAGATATAGAAAATGAATTACATATGACTTAAAGAATTGAGCAAAGAAAGGATGAGAATGCCAAGAAGCAGGAGCTTAAGTTGGAGGTAGTTTTCACATGTAAAATAGTATAAGCAAGCACCAACTTTAAAGGAAGTTCTCTGGAAAATTAGTAGACATACTGAGGCTGTAATACCACACAGGCACATAAATAGGAAGATTTGCAGCAGGCCTCCTGGAACAGCAACCGCTCGAACAACTCGAAGCTACAATTATGTGGGGATGAAGTTTGACTAATTTAGCTCAGTTATAAGCGCATCAAAACTGCAGAGAGAGAGAGAGAGAGAGAGAGAGAGAGAGAGAGGAGTCTACCTTTGTTGTGGAGAACTCCAAGCCCAAAGCAAAAAGAAGAAAAATTACCCCAAACTGAGCCACAGTTTCAACCTGCACACATAAACCAGAGCAAAGATGGATGTAAGACACAAAACTATCTTATATAAGAAGAACACATTAACAAATAAATTTCAGCAAAAATAAGATCCATCTCTAACATAAAGTAATTGTCTCATTTCATTTCATTTATCAATCATAAAAGAGGCAAATGTGTCTTACCGAAATTTTTTTTATTGGATACTACAAGACTACAAGTGAAAAATGTCTAAGTCTTAGCAGTTATAGGATTAGCTAAAATGAATGGCAGTTCTGTTTCTTCTTTTCAAGAATGAGTACGAATTACAATATTTTTCCTGTAGTTTCAAACTCATCTTGATAGGTGGTACGAGATCAACTGACCAAAACCCTAAGAGTACAATATCATAGCTTAGGAACCACTGTAACAAAAGGGCTCTAGAGAAATTTACTAGAGAATCTTCTTGCAAACAGTAAATTTGTAGGGTAAAACATACTTGGACCATTTCACTGACGAAGTTGAACCCTCCAGGCCCAATAACAGATCCAGCTAGCAAATATCCACTAATAACCTGTAATGTTTTAGTATCAAGGAAGCAGAATACAAACACTTAGTAAGATCATAGGTTATCCGAGAAGAGGGGACAACTTCTTTCTCTATTTGGAAATATATGTATACGAGTATGTATGTATGAATGTATGTATCAGACCGGTTGTCCAGCACAAGCAAAGGCAATGCCACCACAGGTTGCAGATACAATAACGACCACCAGATCTGATATTAATCTACAATGCAATAAGTAGAAGAGTTCAAATCAGCATTTCTATCAAGTGAGGACCAATGAACTTAACAAAACTGTAATGAGCCAGCAAGTTTACCTTAAGTCTAGTTGCAGCACTGGATATTTTGATTTGAAATTTGATATTATGAAGACATTGTCCTAAAAAAATTTATTAAAAAAAATATTTATAACCATGAAGATAAATACCTGCAGCAGTTATATTATCAATGAAACAGTCTTACCTTTCGATCTATTAGTGTTGGTGTATCTTCTCCTCTATTATCATTATCCAGATTAAAAACATCGTGCAGTTGAAACGACCTATTTAAGCTACAACAGAGTAGTGAGAAGCAGGCTTTAAATAATGAAGATGGCTGCTATACAGTGAAGCTCATTATTCTAATGGTGATAAGAATACATGAAAAGTGTAAGTTAAAAGAAGCATACTTTTCCTCTTTCGTCTCATTTTTCTTCGACTTAACTCTAGCAACTGTCTCCAGAACTGCCTGATCCACACAAAGAGAGATAAAGTTGTGATTTAGCAGACCTTCGAACTGAAACAGATTCTTTATGGATTTCAAAGATGAGTAAAAGGTCAAGTTTAGCAAAAGTTTACAATCATATTGAATTTGAGAATGAATTACGAATGCATCAAAATATTAGATTACATATTGGGCTAGAAAAGCATAAATTGCAATAAGAAAGTGTTTGGAGAAAGGATTTCAAAACATTTTATAAACTGAATTCAAGAAAATCAGATCTTGATGTAATGACTCTATGGCTGTAGCCCATTCACTGTATAGATATGTTAGATAAATTAGCTTAACACCAACCTGCTGGCCGGCTACGCTGTTGTTAAAGCTTCCAGGATCAGTAGCTGCAAGTGCGAGCAAGCAAAGGAAAACAATAAACAAAGTTAAAACTTAAGAAGATGTATTAGTTGACGATAATAACTGCATTTTAACAACTTAACATGATCTTATGGATTCTTCAAGAAGTAATCTTCCCATAACCAATTTTCTTGCCTTTTCTTCTTAGTCAAAAAGAAAACCAAAGATCCTCGAAATTTTCCTCCTTTTCTTTTTGGTCTTCAACCTAAAACCCTAATTGAACCCAAATGCAGAGAAAGAGGAGGAACATCGGATCTACGAAGTTACAAACCTTCGTTCTGATCATTTTCTTTGAACTCGTTCTCGAGAGCTTTATCGATCATGTCAGCGAAGCTGCCTTCTTTTGGCTTGGAGAGGGAGACATTGGACTCGGTGGCGTTAGCGTTGAGGAGGGGATCTGATTCAGTGAGCGGCTCAGCGAACGACAGTGAAAAAAGTAAATCTGAGCTGAGAAGGAGCAGCGTAGGAATCAAAATAGTGAAGAGGCCATGCGAGGAGGACGAGCTTCTTCTCAACATTGCAGAAATCGCAGCTGCGAAGGATAAAACTGCGCGCAGATGGTCGAGCTTCAAGAACGAGAAATCGCAATTGGTAGAGAGAGCATAGAGACAGAGAGAGAGAGAGAGAGGGAACTAACCAGAGTTAGGGCGGTGTGGTCAACTTAGAGTCAAAGACTCATAAATCTTCAGATTAATTAAACAAATGTGTGGGATTCCGTCGTCGGTGGAAACTGTAATCTGGGATGCTTTATGAGTTTATAATGCCGGCGGTGACCGAAATTAATGAATTTGATTAGGAACTTTTAGAATTACCGTTACGGTTTCTTTTAAGTTAGGGGTGTGTAAGATCCAATTCAATCCACCTAAATTGATTAATCCAATTCAATTTTAGTTGGTTTCGATGATTTGGCGAATTGGATTGAATTCCTAATTTCCAAAATCGACATGATTGGATCTAATGACAGATTTGCTTGTGAGGATCCAATCAAATCCATTTCAATCTAATTTCATGCTTATTTTGCTCATTAGGTAATTTTTATTAAGAAAGATATAAACATTTTAAGTAATTTGATAGAGTGATGTTTAATATATTATTAATCAAAATAAATCTCTAACATTTTACTATATTTTACATTTACGTCTATTAAATTGTTTGATTATATTAAACTTGATGATAAATGTTTCATATTTCATTATTATATTTTTTTTAATTATGAAAACCGAGCATCCAATCCTATATCAATTTGATCGGATCATATTGGATTTAAACCTCTAATACAATTGGTTTCGATTGGAAAAATCATAATCTAATCTATTTTGGATCGGATGTGAATTGGTGAAATTGTATTAGTTTCGAACCGATGTATACCCCTACTTTAAGCTTTGCCTCTAATGCAAAACTAAAAGAGTTATCGTAGTTATTAGCCGTTGGTATATCATAGAATTCACCTACGCAAGTGTGTGCAAGTATTAACTTCAAGGAATATTGAATTTTATATAGAAATTCCTTTTAATTTTGGGGATTCCAAACTAATCAAATTATTACATATTTGGGTTAAGCCAATTGATGAAGGCAGTATGACCGCTCATTGCATTCAAGTTCAAATCACCATTTATGTAGATTAGAATTACCCTTATGAGAGTTTTTAATGAATTTGATTTGAGATTTAGAGAATTACTATTAAGGTTTGTTAAGTTTCGAGTTATGCTAGTTGTTATTCGCTGATAGATCATATAACTCACTTTCATCAATGACAAACAACCACTCACATAAGCATGTCAACTAGCAATCCATGCAAAGCAACATTACTAATCAATTTATTAATCATAAATAGAATTATGATTGAATAATTGTTTGGAATGGAAAAAAGTTGTGTTTGCTCGGAGAAATTACTTATCATGGTGGTAGACATTATTTTACTGGATCACAAATATTAAAAAAAGAATAATGTCATAATTGGAAGTGTAAATATGTCGTGCACCTCTCCAATCAAAATTAATTTTGTTGTGCATTATTGCCTTTGGCCATTTGTCACAAGACAATGACCTTGTTTGATTACTAACACGCCAAAATAAATTCTTTTATGTTAGAGTTGAAATGGACATGAGCTTGACGCCAACTTGCAGCCAAAATCACTATTACTTGACAAAGAGGAAAGGCCATAAAAAGCCTCATATATATTTCTATACCACGTACGGTATTGAAAACTTTCCCAACGAAAGAAGCTACAAACAATTGCAATCAACGATATAGGCGGTAAAAGCCAGCAATATAGCATGATGCCCATAAAGTGGGAAGAAAAGAACCATTAAAATAATTACTTGATGTTCTGTACGGCAATGAATTCATAATAATGTCAAATTTGATACTTTGATAATGTCACCATATACAAAAGAATATTTCAGGCTAGTCTCTGCCACCAAGCATTAGAAAATGGCAATCAAGGGCACTCTTGTTACCCGATTCTTGCGAGATTTCTTATGATAAAGAAGGTTGATACATATCAGTACAAATACCCAGAGTATCACAAGTTCAGAGTTGTTCTATAATAAGGTATATATATGATCTTCAAGTGAGGACTTAGTTTTAGTCGTTGGATTATTTGGATATTGTCAAATTCAAGTGAGGACCTAGTTTTTTTAAATAAGTCATATAGCCATGCGGCTATACTACGGTTTTTTATTATTTAAAAATAGTAGCTATACCTTTTTTGACACGTGGGCAGAGGTCTTTTTTCTAAAAAATAAATAGTATAGCCGCTCGGATATATGCCTTTTATATATAATATATTTATCGGGTATAGCCGTACGGCTATACTATTGATTTTTTTATAAAAAAGGTATAGCCGTGCGGCTATACTCAGGATCTTTTATAGAGTATAGCCGCGCGGTTGTACTGGTGTCTAGCCGAATGGCTATACTATTATTTTTTATTTAAAAGAAGTATAGCCGCACCGCTCTACTATTTTGGACACGTGGGAGCTATTTCTTTTTGTAAATACTATAGCCGTGCGGCTATATGTAGATTTTTTTTATAATAAAAAGAGTACAGCCCTCGCTTTACGGGGGATTTTTTCCCCCAATAAATAGGCTTGTAATTATCCCAAGATGTTCCATTAACCTCAAAGGAACATTTAGATTGCACATGACTTCGCCAGTGTACCAACTTTTTCCTGGAAAGCAATCACTACGTCGTTACTGTAAGGTGAGCAGCAATCACTGCGTCGTTCATCCAACACCAGAACCTTCCATCCTTGAACAACTACATTATGAAAAATGGATGCGTTCTTGGGTCTTGGTGAAACGTTGTATGCCTATGGTCCAAACTCACAAGACCAAATATTTTGTTTTGATAGTATGCAGTGACTCGGATGTCGATCAAATCAAATGGGAGTCCCTTGTTAGGGTTTGTGAGGGTAATGTTGAGAGAGAGGTTGTAGAAGAGAGTATGATTAGTTTCAGTGTAATTGAATCGGGTAAGATAAGCATCGTTAATGCTGAATTTGGGGCCTTCGTATGACTTGAACGTGAACAAGAGAACCATAAAACCAAGGAAGATGCAAACAGCAAACGGCACCACCGTCAATATTTCCTTGCAGTCGCAGATGCTGTTATTCTTCTTGTCTGAGCTTTCAGACATGGTTAAGAAAAAGCTAGAAACAGTACGTCTAACCAGAAATTAATGGATACAAAGGCTAGCAACAATTCTAGGGTTTAAATAGCTAGTCTGCCCCACCCCAAAGCCTTGTTCAAAGAGAAGTTGAATCCAAATCAATTAACATTTAGGTTAGGTTAGGTAACAATTAATTCACGTACAAATAGAAATGGTAGACTTTGTAGGAGGAGGATTAGGATTCCCATGGCATATATTAAAACTTGACCTAAATTGAATTCAGGCATCAACTGAACCAATTTAAAATCCTAAAAGAAAAAGAAACATTGCTAGTCAATTAGTTAGTCATCTTTACTTATTTGTTTTGCTGTGAGGGCCCCGCCTCATTAGGCCTGAAAGAAGGCTGAGCTGACCCCAACCCGACAATTCCCAAATTAAACAAGGGCTGAAAGCGTGACTGTATATTACATCGAATTCGATAGTCAACACATTTATGCAGAACCTAAGTGTAGGCGTTCTCTTATCTCATCGAATTCGAATGCATGACTGTATATTACAAGATGCAGTCATGGTCTCCCCTGCTACCTAAGCTATTGCTATACATTGTTTTTAGTGAATATGCATGCCTAGCTCGTCTCAGATGCATATATCATTCATGTATGAATCCTGAAAACCATGTCATGGCTTCTTGGCAGTGACCAAACCTCATAAATAGCCACAGAAAACGTTGGGGGATGGTTCATGTGGCAGTCATGTTTTTACCTGTATCTATAAGGCATTTGTTCGAGAGATTGGTTATCGAGTCTGCTATAACTCTGGCACTAGACTTCATGTAACCACCTGAAACATAACAGGGGTGGATTAAATTTGAAGAAAGCTAAGACTCTATGCAATGTATCTAGCAACAATAAGTCATCTGGAATTCACAATACCATCCGACTGGCATGAAAACCCAAGAACCTAGTGTGGTAAACCACTTTAACATTGCAAAGGTGGGTAAATTTCTTGTATTATTGATCTACTTATCATAACTGGCTAGTGTAATAAGACTACACGATCCTAGAAACCAGTGAAAATTAAAGACGCAAAAATGAGACAGAAGGGGAGAGCACCTGATGTGAGCATGACAATAGGAATGTTCCTCTTACGAGCAAACCTGAAAACTTTCTCGTCTCTATTTGTTATCCCATCAGGACTGATCTACATAAGTCAACAAAAACACACATCAACAGAAAACCTCCGCTTGCATTTCAAGATTATGAGACATCTGAAACTTCAACATAAAGAGTGGAACTAAAAATAATGGAGGCAAGTGATATTCTCTTTGACCAAAAAGATCAATGAACGATATTACCTTCAACCTGCCCAGAGGATCTCCATCTAGAATATCAGTTCCAGCATTGTAGACTATCAGCTCAGGATCAAAACTATGAACAGACACCTAACATACACATAAACAAGTTCTAGTTCACATGGTATGGTACACAAAAATTGGCGAACAGTTATTTTCTATAAGCAAAAAATGATTACTAATTTCCTAAATATTAATTCTAACAATAATAAAACTAATACTAATACTAATATGAGCTGTTTATGGTTTATGGTTTATTATTTTCATCACTATTCCAGAGAGGAAACAGCAGCACATTACTTGCTAGTGACATTCAATGGAGCAAATTAATCAGCAGCAAATGAGAGTTAAGCATATCTGAGAAAAAGTTAAGTGTATACCTCAAGTGCTTCATCTAATTTTCTCAAGTACTCATTTGTTGTGGTTCCACTCTGTTTAAATTCAAGAAAAAGGATTACATTACACAAGGACATAGTATGAAACAACTACAATCTGATATGACAATGGGAATATGTGATGGCTCACCACTACTTCAACCTTCTGATCAATGTATCTCCTTGCTTCATAATCCTAAAGAAGATCACATGAAGGTGGAGTTAGATCCTTGGTCTATGTTAGAGTCCTGCCCTCATAGACCTTAACAGCAGTACAGCAGGCAACTTTGGTGCAAAAAACTTGCATCTCAAAACAGAACAAGAGCAGGCATCTTACAAATGGATATATTCCAGGGTTGTACACATCCAGTATATAGACTCGACCTGTTTTAAAAAAAAAACAGTTATTCGAATTCCAGAAGAGAGTCAAGTTAAAGTTTAAATCACCCTATGACTATAAGGACGATGAGGTAAACGTACTGTCATTGGCAAAATCCGTTTCATGGCCATTTCCTTGATGTGCATCAAGATCAATAATCATCACCCTGTATTGGCAAATAATGAGTGACCATACCCGTACTTGAAAGTAGTTTATTTTCTTTCTTAAATTATTATAGAAATTTCAAAACCTATCCTATAATACAACTATTTCAATTGAGGTGAAAATGTTACTACCTTGATATGTTTAACTGCTCAAAGGCAAAGTGTATGCAAAGAGAAATATCTGCATAAGCACAGAATCCCCCTCCTTTTTCCCCAGAGCAATGATGAAACCCTCCCCCCACATTGATGGCCCATCCTCGCTCTTTTGCAAGCTTTGCAGCCAAGATAGTTCCCCCCACCTGCAATGGAAAATGATCAGTGCAAACCTCTTTGGTTTGTTTTCTTTTCCTCTTTGGCAACACAACTGAAAACTTAAAACGCAACACAGGTTATCAGTTACCTGGTTGCGAAATGGATAGAGAACTTTCTGCTGCACAAGGCAATTCGGGAATACCGCAACATGAGGTACCTTAATCATCGTAGCCCAAATATGTCATAATCTTCATAGCATATATGAAACTAACAAAGCTCGGCCAGAACCATTAATCCAGATCAGAAGCACTCAGTTCATTTCAGAGTATACAAACCAAGAATGTCCAATCAAACCAAAGTCAAGTTTGTGGTCTATTAACATTACCTCAATTATCATAGCATTTGCACTTTTCTTTAGACAATTCAAATATGCTTCCGAGTGTACCTGCTCAAAGCTACATATGGTAAGCAATCTAAGTGCTATATTACTAATAAGCATATATACAGCAAACAAGTAACCAACCACACAGCTATATACACAAACCAAAGGGACAAGAAAATACCACAAGGAGATCATTCTTTGAAGCTTCCAGAGGCTCTACGATGCAATTTTTGTCCACAACATTATCCACCAACAGAAACCCACATATCCGACCCCACTTACTCGAATCAAACGGGTGCCTAAAAAACCAATTACACTTAAAAATTGAAAATTTAAAAAAAAAAAAAAAAAAAGTGCAAATGAAAGAACTGCAAATTCATCTCTTACAGCTTCTCGATGCCAAGAAAAGTAATATCGTATGCAGACGAGTAAATCAACGGCACCTGATTGATTGATAAAAAACTCAGAATCCAAAATAATAAAAAATCAAAACACAAATGAAATTAATATATAAGTTTACCTTGGAGTTGGGGATATCGAAGTAGAGCTTGCTGGAGAGAATACGACTGCGCCTACGGGCTTGGACGCCGGTGCCGTTGTCAGATGAAGAAGACGACGACATCGTTCCAGAGCGAGCTCTTGAGCGGCGGCGGAGGTTGTAGCGATAGAGAGACTGAGATAGTTTGACGGTGGCAGCGAAAGTGATGACTAAAACGATGACTGGTTTGAAGAGATTCCGAGTCGACTCGGTCCAACTCGTCACGACTGGGTTCTTCATATTCGTAATAGTTAAATGAGAGAAATTCGAATGAGAGAAAAATGTTAAGCGCCTCTGAGGTACGTTGAGACCATTTGATTGATCGGACGGTTGGGAGATGAGAAATTTGGCTCTATTTCGTCAGTCAGATTTTAACGCGCCAATTGACGATAGATTCGGATAAGACTAATATGCAGCTGCTGTTCTGCTGTCGTACATTTGTGACAGATAATTGATACCCGTCGTTTGACTCGTTTCTTACGCTAATACGACAACGTGTCATTTGGCCCTTGAGTTGAGAAGGAGGGAAACTTTGGGTGGACTGGGTTAAGCAAAGCAAAAGTCTAAAAACAAATGTTCAGCCCATTCAGTTTCTAAAGACTCGAGACCTTTTAATCTGGCCATTATGGCCCTTGTTCCTTTTCTTTTGGTCAACATTATGGGCCTTGTTCAGTTGTTTGTGTTTATTTTAATCATTTTTTTAAAAATCCCTTTACGTAAAAAGACTATATAATATAGGGAAAATATAATTTATCAGTTTTTTTGTGGTTTGAATAATTTATCATTTTTTGTTGTTGGAAAATATACTTTATTAAAAATAATAAGCACCGTAAGAGAGTACAAAAGATAGCACTGAAACAGTCAATACTATCCAAAATCCAAACATCAGAGACATGAACAAATGCATGATCCTAAAAAAGACTCGCACCTGAACAACTCAAAGAGAAACAACAAGAAAAGAGAAAAAAGAGGAAAGCATGAACACCACTTCGATCTGCACATGGAACCCGCAATGCCACCAACAGAAATCATCACCATGAGGGACAAAAGTCCCCAGTGGAGTCAATTGATGGAGCAATAGTAGCCTCGTTAAAACCTTGCCTTAAAACCCTCTAAATGGAGGAAAATCCGATTAAGGAAAAAAAATACCATTGTAAAGCTTGCTCATCAATAACAACCAACATGCAAAACTTGGGCAAGTGGACAATGAATAAATGTTGTGCAAAGCGGCCCAATAAAGCCCAGCTCATGGACGAGTCGCAAGACCAACTGAAAAAACACCACCTACTACTGCATTCTATCTTGTAACTGCTCCTCTATGAAAGGTGGCCGCTATGGTTCTCCAAGATTGAAGAACAAATGAATGATCTTTGCAACCAACATCACAAACAAAAACAAAATTTCATTAGAATTCTAAACAAGAGTGGCCAAAACTAAAATTCAGAAAAAAGATAAAAAAAAAAAAAAATGACAAGCATTTAACATAATCAAGAACAAGTAGATGAAGTAAATAACACCATAGACAAAAATGAATTTAAAAAAACTTGAATTTGAGGGGAAAACAGAAAGAAAAATAAAAGCATAAACAAAAGACACTTGGAAAAAGGAAAGCAAAGAAAGAAAAACTACTCCCTAAAATGTAAAGTTGAAAGAAAAAACTAACAAAACTGCTTCAACTTTAGGTGCTCTCTGGACAACAAGAAGTTCAAGATCTATCGCACCTTGATCCATTCGTCTCCATCTCTATTGAAATCAACCTTCTCCGCAAGGGGGCTTGTAGTTGAAGTGGTTAAAAGTAGTCACTCATGCGTTAGAGATGATGTGTTCAAATCCCTTCTCTCTCAATATTGATTGTATAAATATATCTATATATTTAAAGACATTTTTGGTATTTATTGTCACTAATCGATTGAATATTGGAGCACGTTTTATCAAAGATTGGATTTAGATACAAGCCACATCATAAAATGTTAAAATATTAGGGCCCGTTTGGTAACATTTTCATAAACGAAAATGAGAAAACGAATTTGCATTTTCAAGATTCAAGAATGTGTTTGGTAGCATAATACAAAAACAATAAAAACGTGTCTGATAGTAATTAAAAAAAAATACAAGAATAATAAATATAAATGTATCAATAAGGTTTGGAACAGTATTCTTAACTAAATTATTTATATAAGCCTATTAATAAATTAACATATTATTCTGAGAAGAAAAACGATTTAAATGATATTTTTATTTTTATTTTGATTGATGAAAAATTTTCAATCCGCATTGTGCACAAAAGTAAAAGTTAGTCGAAAAGATTTTTATTTTTTTGTTTTCTGTTTGTGTGCCAAAGTTAAGAATGGGAAGGGGAAACTCCACCCACACAGGTACTATTGGAACTTGAACCCAAGATGCCCCTATTGTTTAAAAAGAAAATAATTATGATTCTCTCTAAACCCAATAAACACATTGCACCTATGGTCTTATGATTTCCATGGTCTTATGATTTCCATAAATAAAAGAAGTTCAAACCTTTCAAGATTGTTTTTATGCGCTTATTTGACTATAGAAGACTGTAAATTCTGTGTATATTTTGGCATAGAAAAGAAAGGGTGGGAGGAAGAGGAGGTGTTGACGAATACAAGCTAACAACTTTATTTAGAAAATCTAACACGAATTCAGGGAGTCTAGCTAGTGAGTGGCACACAGACGGAATATTAGTCTTATCAAACAGAACTGAAAAAACAGCATAAAAAACAACAGAGGACGAAAGAGGACCCCACACAACACGATGTGTTGGATTTATCACATGGTGCTGCTGCTGCTGATCTCCATCCATCCATCTACTGTCTAATCAGACAGTGATTGTACCTTCCCAAAAGTACTCTCTGTTCCCTCTTGCTCACCATTCTCCATTATTATAAATTAAATTACACATATATTAGCGTAAAGCACAAGATTTTAGCTTAAATGGGTCAGCTTTGGATTTACTAATTTACTAATTTAGTAGCATTTATACAGTAGACTAAAGACCATTACTACCATTTTAAAATCTAATTGGGAAGGGAACAATGACTTTTGGATTTTTATTTTATTTTATTGAGATTGTACCTTTGATACATAATGTACTCTAATAACATAATATTTTATAATATGTAAACTTATTCACGTGCTAATAGATTTCTTGGTCACCTACAATAGAATGGACTCGAATTATGACTTAGTCTAATTCTATCTCGTTTTTTCACTCAACCCTCGTCACTTAAATTATTCACTCTAAATCGAAGATTCACATTTTACTTAATAAACAGTATATCATTTATAGTTTGACAATATACAAAAATTTACATTTTTTTTCATGGCAAATATTTTTAAAGAGGGTCCTAGTGGTCTAGTCTTTTTATGCGGGTTATTTGCAAGCTGAGCCAATTTGTGTCTCAGGCTACGGTGGGAGGGAGAAACACTTGAATGAAGCGGATATAGTGCTATTTCAGACCAATAATGTTATGACATGCGTGATAATTTTTGTATGGGGTATAATGTTATTAGTTGATAGTAGCAAAATAATACTATCCCTGTTGAACATTGAAACAAAGTTTTTCTAGAGAACACCAAAAGCCATCTAACTAACACCATATTAGTCACTCCAAAAGCCTTTAGTAACCAAAAGTAGTGATAAAAAAGAAAAGGTAAAAGTAAAATTACGTACGGGGAAGAAAGTAAATTAGAGGAAAAACTCTAGAACATAAAAGAGGACTCTAGCAAGTGGGTGTGACAATCTTAGACGAAGGTTCATCCACTGCTATCTCAGACCAAAGCCTCATTCATTAGCAGAGCATTCCCTAAATCCATGTTTTCTCTTTTTATGCCAAGTTTTTTTTCTCTCAATAAACTAAGCTACTTGCATGTGATGTGAGGAAAGAGTTGAGGAAGAGATGTATGGTGGCTTGGTGTTGATAGTGATATGAGTTTGAAAGAGAAAAAAGAGGAAGGTTCATGCTTTCTCTCCACTTAGCCGATTTCGTAGATAACAACAATAAAATTTTATAGAATAGGGGAGATGTACCAAAATTATCTTAGCTTCAATCAATCTAACAAAAGAAAAGAAAGAAAACCCTACAATAGGCGAGCTGTACCAAAAGAGTTTACTCAAAACAAAAGAGTTTCGAAATTCTCGAAACACTCTATTTGAAAATGATATTGAACGGACCCTTTGAAAATGATATTGAACGAACCCTTTGAAAATGATATTACATTCTCCAAAACCACATTATCCCTATTTGTTGTCACTAGTCGATCAAATATTGGAACATGTACATTTCACTAAAGATTGAATTATTTAGATACAAATCGCGTCACAAAGTTATAGAGTTCAACCCGTAATTATTCTATCTTGACAGGTGAAAGTGGCTTAGCAATGATCCAGTTTCAAGGATTAGGATTAGATTAGACATCCAATAATTTGTATAATTTTTTTTTTTTTCCCTTCAAGTTGAGTATGGTAGCTCAAATGTTGTCCGGCACAACCCTAGGCCACACATGATATTAGGCTATCCTATAAACTGTTACACAAATATGGGCCAAAAGTTTCATGCGCTTGAAAGAAAGGTCCTTGTGTCCAAATCTATAACCTATTATATATATATATATATATATATATATATATATGAAAATTGTCCTATACGGACATCCAGATGTTATTATTATGCGGATATTGTGTATTTTGTATTACCCCTCTTTGCTTTTCTCTTTGTTCACTATGGTGTCCTTACAATAATAACATTTGAATAATACCTCGTGTTAAAGTAATAATTTTGGATGTAATATCTTCCTCTTTTTCTATGTTTCATCAAATTTGAAGGAGGACATTGACATTTTTGGAATCTTGGAAAATCCATGTGGTTGCTTAACAATCTTAATAATTTTTTGTCAATAATTAAGAAGAAGAATCTTAAAGTTCAGTACTAGGAATCGATACAAAGTCTTCTTCAAAAATCTAGTTTCGCTTGAGAATTTATATCCACTGGCAAATGGATATAACGAGTAGTTTTATACGCAATCGTTAATATGTAAACTTCCTGTGCCTTATTCTTTAATTTAATCAATGTGTGTTAATCACATGCCCATTAAACTATTAAACAACAATGCGAAAAATAATTAACAAATATAGTCGCCTTTCTAAGATAAAGAAAGACCAATAAATTAAACAAACCTGGCTGCCTTCCTAAGATGAAGAAAGCTGATGTGATGGGCTGAATTGGTAAACTTCTGGAGTTTCACAAGTGAAAGTGTGTATGGGTGATGGAAATAATTAATTCCTCCAATTAATTAGTATTAAAAATAAAAATGATCAATTAAACCCTAGTGTAAAAGTGACCATATTTCTTACACTCGAGTTCGATCATCTTCTCGATTAAAATATAGTAAATTAGAGTATCTCCAAGGGAGAAGTCAAATGCAAAGAGAGTAAATGGTAGTGGGTTCATGCCTAAAGCTTTTTGGAAGCTGAAGTTTGTACCCCCAACTTCTCAACCGCCAGGGCTAATGCCCAAGCAGCATCATAAGCCCAAAGTCCAAAAACATCCAATTTAACGTTGAGGATAGTTTGGATTGTCTTGTTGGAATTTTGTGTTTGGAACATTAGTCTTTATACCTAACACTCCTTGCATGTTAGCTATGTCGACAGAAGAACTGGAGGAACTAAAAGAGTTAGTCATCCCATTCGTCGTTATCCAAACATTAGTCCTTTTTCTCATTGATATTTGACAAAATGGGAACCAAACTTGAAATATGATTGAGCATCATGGAAGAAAAATATTACCGCAAGAATTAATAAGATGGCTTTATATTTTTCATCGGCTCAGACGCACTCAGACGTACGACGGGCTCCACCAAGCGAGGTGGGAATCTAGCTCAAGAGCTAGCACTCACGGCGAGGTCGGATTAGAATAAACAGTTGGTTTGGCTTGGTGGGGTCCATTTATTCATATATAAAACAGAAGCTTCGTGGTTCACTTATTCCCGCGGTCTCGTGCGCTCTCTTCTCTGTCCGTCTTTGAAACGAAATGTACAATCCAGGCAGCGAGAGAGAAGAAGACGCCTCACGAAGCTCTCTGGTGCAGATGCGGACATATTTCATCGGAACGCACAAAGCATCAAAGCGCGAGAAGTAGCAGCCTCGATCTGATGAGTTGTTGCAGACAACAATGAATTTCTCGATAAAAGTAAAAATGGCCGGACTTTCATTTCCCATAGTTTATATTTTCCGATGAATTAAGCATCATTAAATTATTAATCGTATTTTATTTTTGTAATTTTTTGGGGTTGAATAGAGATCGAGTTCTTTATCATTGGGCGAGCGTATTTGCGCATCATTTATACCGTTTATAGCAATCATAGAGGCGTTGGTTTTTGCTGTGACCGATTGCTTCAGCTACCGTCGGCGCGAAACCAAATGCAGTTTCACTTTCGGCGATATGTCTGTCCTTGCCGATGAAACCAGATGTATGAAATATTATAAAAAAAAATATATATATATATATATATTCAGAAGATTAAAAAAACTATATTTATGCAGAACTTCGAATTGTGAATTATTTCCTTTTGCTTTGGGGATTTTGGAAAAAGAGAAGAAGAAAGAAATGAATAGTTAATGAGAAATTTTGAATGCTGTTTGTGCTGCTTACTTGCATGAAATGATGATGCAGTTACTGTTGATGAGCTGGAGGCATTGTATGAGCTATTTAAGAAGCTGAGTAGTTCAATTATCGACGACGGATCGATTCATAAGGTCAGCCAAATTTCTCTGAATCATTCAAATTCAATTTTGAAGAAATGTGCTGTTTCTTTTTAGTTTCATGCATTGTAATAATTATTTGGATGATGATTGTGTTGCAGGAAGAGCTTCAATTAGCACTATTCAGAACTCCCTATGGTGAAAATCTTTTCCTGGACAGGGTAAATGCTTCTTACCAACATCTTGTACACTTGACTAGGATATATATATATATATATATAATTCCCCGCAACTCTACTTACACGAACTGGTTTTTGCTCTTCTAGGTTTTTGATCTCTTTGATGAAAAGAAAAATGGTGTCATTGAATTTGATGGGTTTGTTCATTCACTCAATGTCTTCCATCCATATGCCCCTATAGATGATAAAATTGATTGTAAGTCTTACTGCTATAAGAGGCAATGCTAAATGTTGTGTGTCTTTCTTGTTATCTTATGTTTCTTGTTTGTTAATACATTGCAGTTGCATTTAAGCTCTATGATCTGAGACAAACCGGGTTCATTGAGCGAGAAGAAGTGAGTCTTGTACTATTTTTTACTGCCTAAGTCTCTGAGGAAATTTATGTTTTCATGGATACTTACGATTCGATACCTTGTATGAACGCAGACATGATATTATTTAAACTAAGTGGCCTCTGTTTGGTTTCAGGTTAAGCAAATGGTGATTGCCATAATGATGGAATCCGACTTGAAATTGCCAGATGATCTTCTTGAGTCTATCATTGATAAGGTAAGCAGTATGTAGTTGTGTAAGTTTAGATGTTGTTTTCACTGGGTGGTAATCAGAGCTTGTGGAGAATTTAGTACTCACGGCATCTTCAATTGCCTTGCAGACATTTGCCGATGCTGATGCTGACAAAGATGGTAAAATTAACAAAGAAGACTGGATGGCTTTTGTGCTTGCACATCCAACCCTTTTGAAAAACATGACTCTTCCTTATTTGAAGTATGTAACTTGCCTGTGTCTCTTTAGATGCTATCCTATTCTGCGATATGCAAACATCCAATCTCACCTTTATTTTCCAGTTACAATCTGACTTGTGTTTGAACCTATGGCTCCTTTACATGATCTCTAATATTGTTAAAATTTTTATTGACCTGCTTCGTCAACCACATCCTCTAGGGACATCACCACTGTAGTTCCAAGTTTCATTTTTCACACCGAAGTTGAAGAAGACTGAGAATTTGAAGCCTTTTCCTACAGAGGATCTTTAAAAGAACTTAACTCTGAAGCATCAGCATCTCACACGCAGAGCTATTTCCATTCAGGACAATTTTGAAATGGTTTTGTGGCAGATCACAAGTAGCATTGCCGGGAATGGGAGACATCCGAGTGTCGGCACGCTGGGATGGCTGCATCACAAGATTATCCATTTGGATTGAACATTTGAAGCGCTACGAGCGCAGCTATCTCCATCAATTCAAAGCCTTTGTACAGTGGGAGAGTAGTAATTTTGTAGTGAATTTGAACATACTAGTGTTTGTAAAAATTTACAGTGCTTCTTGTTAATAGATTTATTACTAAATTCTGTAAAAGATCATTAACTTTTGTTTAACTAAGCGACAGGGCAGAGAATGTAAGGACCGGCCATGAGGTTTAGGGCTCGTATTAAGGGCTAGTTTGGTATTGTTGTGCTGTTAAAAAAAATGATTTTGTTGTGTTGTGAAAAAAGCAGCTAGGCGTTTGGTAAATTGTATTTGAAAAACTGCTGTGAGTAATCAAAGTGTTTGGTAAATTTTTATCAGAAGTGCTTTTAGTAAGTATAATGGCCGAAAAGGGTATGATATTGAAATTAATATATATATATATATGTTGTTTTACAAAACTTTTGTAATTTTTTTTATAATCTTAATAATATTATACAATTATTATAAAAAAACTTGAGAAGGAAAAAGGCTCCTTTTCTCCTTTTCCTTTTTCTCTAATTTTTTTTTTTGGAAAAGTAATATTCAAATTCATTCAACAAACCAACAGCGCAAAGGTACAGCAACAAAAATTAAAACAAACTGAACTGCGACAAAAGCACCCAGATATCTTCAATGAGGAATGCTAGCAACCTCCTTTTTAACATTCTCCTTTGGACCTTCTCCTTTTTCTTCATTACATGTGTTACTTTCTTTACACTAAAAACAATGTCATTAATGCATCCCACAAGCTAATTTTTGTTTTCCAAGTCTTATCCTTATTAAATGTATTGATTTTATAGTCATTTGACGAAAAGATATGTTGTAGTTATTATTTTTCAGATATTTAAATGTTAAGATAAGCAACAAAAGAAAAGCATAACAATATTGATATCAATATCCATTGAAACTAAAAAATAAAATTTTAAAATAGAAAGTGATAGAATATTTTATTAGCAACAACAGATTCATAGTAATTTTCACAATAGTTAATTAAAAAACATTTGTTTACAAAACTAGTTGTTATATATATATATATATATATATATATATATATAACTAATCTTTAGAGTAAAAAGGTGGTAAGAAAAGGTGACATTTTTTTTTCTCTAAACTAACGTTTTTATTTATTTATTTATTATATTTGATTTATTAACAAGGTAGTAAGAAAGTTTTAAAAAAACTACCCTTGTAAAAAAGTCAATATATTTAATAAGGGTAAATTTAGAAGATATAACTTAGCTTGTGTGATGTATTAATGACATTGTTTGAAGTGTAAAGAAAGTTACATATGTCAAGAGGAGAAGGGAGAAGGTCCAAATGAGAAGGTTAGAGAGAAGATTGATAGCATTCCCCATCTTCAATTAGGACCCCCATAGCAGACTTTTTATGTTCTTCGAAATAGCCATAACAATCTTGTGAGATCCAACCTCAAACTGAACAAGCGCGAGCCTCATCTCAGCAGCCAAACTCAGACCCTCCAATAGAGCCAAAGAATGAATTTGATCAAGACAGCTTCAGGTAGCCCCTCTTGCCGATTGAGAGGATGAAACCACAAAGAGGAATCGAGATGGAGAGTGCGATATGAGATTAGGTTTTGAACTTTTGATCGAGAAAAAGACAAGATAAGGCGTGTAATTGTATGAAACAAATAAGGGCAATATGGGTAATATTAAAATTTCATTAAAGCCTCCGCATGCTTCTCCGCGCAGCTGTTTTTAGAAGCACCTTCAGACCTGCTTTGAAAAACTGCTGTGGGTCACCCACAATTTTGAAAAAAAGCACCCTACTTCTACTTTACCAAACACCTAATGTGTAAAAAATTTAAAAATAAGCTGCTTCTAAAAGAAGCACCGCACTCCCAAAACGCGGGCTAAGCTACCTACCGTCGTATCCCAATTACATTGATACACATGCAAAAGAATTACTACAAATCATCAATAAAAATTTCATTTTTCTTTCTATGTTTAAATCTTATTAATAACAAGTTTCAGAACCGATGAATTGTGACACAACATAATTTGTACGAGTAACTTAAAACATTGAAAACAGATCAAGAAAATTCCACTCTCAAGCAAGAATCGAATAGCAGAGTATGGAAACAGTAGAAGGGCATGGCTAAAATCCAAACTTGCATACCTCCAAGTCCAAACATTCTTCTTTTTTCTGATCCATTCGATGCTTAACTGATGCAGAGAATCCTCCACTTTGAAAAAAAAAAAGAAAAGAAGAAGAATTCTCCACTGGCCTTGAAACTTGTGACGAAGTTAGAACTTCCATACAACGAAGATGTAATTGTTACAGTATCTCAAGGCAACCATACTCTATCATGATATAATAAGTAATCTAAGTGCTAAACTACTGATAAGCATACATACGGCAAACAAGTATCCAGATACACAAACCGAAGTGACCTTAAAAAAATAAAAACAAGGAGATCATTCTTTGAAGCTTTCTGAGGCTCTATGATGCAATTTTTATCCACAACATTATCAGCTAATAGAAACTCAGGTACACTTTGTACACTCCACCACAATGGAGATTTGTAATACAAATTCAGCTTCACAAAAACGCTTAAGAGAATCTGGCTAAACAAACCAAAGCAAAATTTAATGTTTATGTGATAGCCGTTAACTCTATAGCATTCGGATTCAAATCACTATGCTGAGTAGAAGTTGTTCCTTGCTGCTCTTCAAGAACAATTTCTGGTTCAATTTGATTTGGTTTGCTTGATCTTGATGGCCTTCTGAGGCAGAGACAGTTGGTGTTCGGTGAAGATTCAACCCCAGCTATTCCATGAACACCATCTTCTTTTCTGCTTTTCTTGTAAGCATGCCAAGTCTTGTCTTGTTGATCATATGCTCTTAGTACTTGACGAATTCTTGTCCAAAATGAGGCTTTTGAATCAACGCATGTCAAGATGTGGCTATGCTCATAGAGGAACATGGCTGCAAAGATGAGGAGAGCTAACGATGAAGCAACACCAGCAACAATGAAGAGGCCCCAAAAGCTTTCAAGGCTAAGAGTGTCGTAAGAGCTCGCGGTGTTGGGGTTTGAACAACTTGCTGTTTTCTTGAACCACTTGTCCTCGATGGCCTTCATTTTATCTCCCTCGTGCACTTGAGTGATTGCTGTCGAAACATCATGCGTGAGAAGTGAACTTTTTTGGAAGACCTGCAGGTCACACTCAAAAAGAAGAGAGAAGAAAAAGAAAAATCCCAGATCAGTAAATATGTACTAAACTAAACGGGAGAAAGAATGCCAGAGAGAAAAACAGCAAGTGATCAACTTACAAAGGCAAAACCATCAGCTTTAAATGTTGGCTCAACCAGGGTATATTTCAAGCAATAGGTTGCAAGAAAAAGTTTCATGTAGGGTGTTTCATCAAAAGCAGCAGAAATACCTCCATTTTCATTCCCGCTCTGAAGAAGTTTATCTAATTCTTCTACGGAATTAAAGGTCCTAAGTTTATCGTCCTTAAACCCTAGCTGACTCAAAATCCCATAAATAAAAGAGCTTCCTTGGAAACCAACTTTGTCCCCATTCTTCAAGAGAAAGGTTCACATCAGTAACAATTGGTTGGAGCTGTCGAATTGTTAAGATTGATGATAAACTGGCAGTGTAGCTTTGAGTCAGTACGAGGACGACAAAGCACCATATGATCACTACAAACCTACCCAAGTTGCTCACTACTGGTTCCCCTGTTAGAAAAATTCAAGAGAAAACAGAAATGAGTCATAAAATATGTAAACAGTAAGCAAAGCTCATTTTACCATTTGGGTTTGAGTTTTAAGACATAGACATAAATTATATATATATAATAGAAAGCGTGGAACTTACGGTGTGCAAAAACCATGGTTGAGAAGGCGAACCAAAAGCTTGTGCCAATTTGGTGATGTGGAGGCCCACGAAAGTCTTCATTTATCCGGTGTTCAAGAAACCAGACCACAAAACCAATGAATATGAAAAAACAGCCGATTGTAACCCAGAGATCCCACGTCAAAGGCTTCAAGAACAAGAACACCCATGTGTTTTTACCGCCATCATTGCCTTTGATGGGGACGACCATTGATATCCCAGATTCTGTGAATGGCAATGTAAAGTCAACGTACAAGGATCTGTTTGTTATGTCTCCAACTGCAGCATCGTAGTTCTGCCAAGTAAAAATGCCAATGTGTCAGTGAAGAAATTGGATAATTTTGCTAGAATAAAATGTGAATATCAGCAAAAAAGGAAAAAAGAAAAAGAAAGCATAGAATGCGAGGTCTACCCCAAGAAACACTTGATTGATCAAATCATTGTAACTGCCAGCGCTCGGCCCATTAGGATTTGCAAAGGGATAAAACTCATAAGGAACAGGATATGTTAATGCTTTTATTACAGCGTCAAAGACTTCTATGCAGTATCCACCAGTGACCTTGGCTGTGTTAGTGTTAGGAGGATCATGTACCACACTTACTAATTCTTCAAACCCTTGCTTCACCGGGACGAGGACTTTTAAGGTCCCGTTCGTGCGAATCTACCAGCCCCTCGGAGCCAAGGTGGTGTCTCCAGGCCATATAACAGGTCCAAGACTGGCATTAGAAGTAGAGTATCTATTTGTGTTTCTGTTCGAATTTATGTTTCTCACAACTTCACAAGTCCATTTTGGGGTGTCCAATATCCAATTCCTCTTTCCCCATTATCGTTCACATTAACTACCTGAAAAGTTGATGATTGTAGTTGCCCATTAATAAGACTGAAATCTCATGAAAGGCCTCTGAATCTCGTACCTGATAGCTCTCGGACAAGTTCAGGACCGCCTTAAGAGGCCTCTAAGCTTCCCAAAACAGTGTTATGAGAACTGTTCATCTTTTGGAAGCTGAAGTTTGTACCCCCCACCTTCTCAATCGCCAGGGCTAATGCCCAAGCAGCATCATAAGCCCATAGTCCAATAACATCCAATTTAACGTTAAGGATAGTTGGATTGTCTTGTTGGAATTTTGTTTGCCATCTAGCTCTAAAATTTTCAAGTTCTTTTGTGTTTGGAACATTAGTCTTTATACCTAACACCCCTTGCATGTTATATATGTCGACAGAAGAACTGGAGGAACTAAAAGAGTTAGTCATCCCATTCGTCGTTAATTATCCAAACATTACCTTCCTCCATCATGCCAATATAACAGGATATGATATGTTAATAGACTATAAATCGAAGATTCACATTTTATTTAATAAACAGTATATAATTTATAGTTTGACAATATAAATTTTTTTTTTTTTTTTTTCATGGCAAATATTTTTATAGAGGTTCCTGGTGGTCTAGTCTTTTTATGTGTGTTGCTTGCAAGATGAGCCAATTTGTGTCTCAGGCTATGATGGGAGGGAGGAACACTTGCATGAAACGGGGATAGCGCTATCCTCGACCAATATGTTATGACATGCATGATAACTTTTCTACGTTGTATATATTGGCCAATAATAGCAAAATAGTGCTATCCCCATTGAAACAAAATTTCCTCGAGAACCCCAAAAGCCATCTAACTAACACCACATTAGACACTCTAAAAGCCTTTAGTAATAACCAAAAGTAGTGATAAAAAAGAAAAGGTAAAATTATGTACGGGGAAGAAAGTAAATTAGAGGAAAAACTTTAGAACACAAAAGAGGACTCTTGGAAGTGGGTGTGACAATCTTAGACGAAGGTTCATCCACTTCTATCTAAGACCAAAGGCATCCATCAACAGAGCATTCGCTAAATCCATGTTTTTTCTTTTTATACAACGTTTTTTTTTCCTTCATAAACTAAGCTACTTGCATGTGACGTGAGAAAAGATTTGAGGAAGAGTTGTATGGCGGGGTGGCTGTTGATAGTGATCTTGAGTTTGAAGGAGAAAAATGAGGAAGGTTCATGCTTTCTCTCCACTTAGCCTATTTCGCAGTAAACAACAATACAATTTTATAGAATAGGGGAGATGTACCAGAATTATTTTTGCTTCAATCAATCTAACAAAAGAAAAGAAAGAGAACCCTACAATAGGCGAGCCGTATCAAAAGAGTTCACTCAAAACAAAAGAGTTTTGAAATTCTCGAATATTATATTCTCCAAAAAAACATTATTGCTATTTGTTGTCACTAATCGATAAAATATTGGAGGACGTACGTTTTATCAAAGATTGAATACAAGTCGCGTCACAAAGTTATAGAGTCTAAGCCGTAATCATTCTATCTTGATAGGTGAAAGTGGCTTAGCTATGATCCAGTTTCAGGGATTAGGATTAGAGTAGACATCAATAAACCCAATAATTTGTATAATTTGTTTTTTTTCCCCTTCAAGTTGAGTATGGTAGCTCTTTTACGTCCCTAATCTTGCTTGGCCAAAAAAGCCAAGAAAAAAAAATGATAAGAGTAGATTATTTGAAAATCATTTTCCGACAAATGTTTTTTTTTCGAAATATTTGACATTAAAACTATATATGGAGTTTTTTTTTTGGGGGTTAGAAAAAACTATATATGGAGTTACATTAACAAATGTAGTCAGGCACAACCCTATGCCACACGTGATATTAGACCATCCTATAAACTGAGTTATACAAATACGGGCAAAAAGTTTCATGTGCTTGACAGAAAGGTCCATGTGTCCAAATCTATAACCTATTATATATATATATATATATATATATATATTCTTATGCAGACATGCGAATGTTGTATATTTTATATTATTTTTTTTTACTTTCCTCCTTATTTACTATGCCGTCGGTATAATAATAATATCTGAATAATACTTCGTGTTAAAGTAATAATTTTGAATATAATATCTTCCTCTTTTTCTATGTTTCATCAAATTTTAAGGAGGACATTGACATTTTTGGAATCTTGGAAAATCCATGTGGTTGCTTAACAATCTTAATAATTTTTTGCCAATAATTAAGAAGAAGAATCTTAAAGTTCAGTACTAGGAATCGATACAAAGTCTTCTTCAAAAATCTAGTTTCGCTTGAGAATTTATATCCATTTGAATAAGACCACGATGGTGTCATAACAACCACAATCAAGTAATCATATTGGCAAATGGAGTTTTATACGCAATCGTTAATAATGTAGTTGCATTATTCTTTAATTTAATCAATGTGTGTTAATCACATCATCACATGACCACGGTGGTGTCATAACAACGAGAAATTATAGAATAGTACGGATGTACCACGTCAGCATGTGATACTCCCATTCAAATATTGCCATATGTCCATTCTAAAATAGAAATTAAACTTTTTTTACAGCTGGATTTATTTCTTAATTTTTATCTTATGAAATAAAATTAGAAAATTGAAAAACTTAAGAAAAGGAAAAAGAAAAAGAGAATTCCCAATAGAAACCCCTCCCGAACCCAACACCTCTAATCCCAAAATACATGCCATGACCGCCACCCATCTCCACACTACCTGCCATGACTGCCACCCATCTCCCTTCCTCTTCCTCTTCCTTTTTCCTTTTCCTTTTCAACCCTTATAGTAATTGTAGGTAATGGAGTTTAAAGAGAGGTAGAGAAAACTAGTATTGATGATGATGATGATGATGATGATGATGATGAAATGGAATAGTGGAAGCGTTGGTGTTTGTGTTAATGGTTGGGAAACTTTAGAGTGAATGCAAAACAGAGAGACCCTTTGACAGAATTTTTGTATTGTATTGACTGAAATAATTGTTACCAAGGAGTTACAGTATTGGATCTAGGTTTGGAAATAGTATGATGATGGCAAAGGTTGTCATGATCAATTTCAGAGAAAGGGGAATTAAGGAAGATGAGGGTTTGGGCGCTGGTGGCAATGGTGAAGAGGAAAAGAGACGGGGAGGAAGAGGAAGAGAGAGAGATGGCATCTAGAACGCAGTGGGGTTTTAGGGGAGGGGAGGCGGTGGGGAATAATTTTTTTTTTTTTTTCTTTTTCTGTTTTTCAAATTTAATATAAGTCCAGCTGTAAACAAATATTTAATTTCCGTTTTAAAATAGACACATGACAATAATTGAATGGAAGTATCACATGCTGACGTGGTACATCTGTACCATTGTATAATTTTTCACAACGAGACACAATAAAGTAATCATATTGGCAAATGGATATAACCATTAGTTTTATACGCAATCGTTAATAATGTAAACTCCCTGTGCCTTATTCTTTAATTTAATCAATGTGTGTTAATCATATGCCCATTAAACTATTAAACACCAATCCGAAAAATTAACAAATATAGTAGCCTTTCTAAGATAAAGAAAGCTGATGTGATCGGCTGAATTGGCTGCCTTCCCAAGATGAAGAAAGCTGATGTGATCGGCTGAATTGGTAAACTTCAAGAGTTCCACAAGTGAAAGCGTGTATGGGTCTTGGAAATAATTAATTCCACCAATAAATTAGTATTAAAAATAAAAAAGATCAATTAAACTCTAGTGTAAAAGTGACTATATTTCATACACTCGAGTTCGATCATTTTCTCGATTAAAATATAGTACATTAGAGCATATTCAAAGGTGTCAATTACAAAGAGAGTAAATGATAGTGAGATTCATGCCTAAAACCTTTTGGAAGCTGAAGTTTGTACCCCAAAACTTCTCAACCGCCAAGGCCAATGCCCAAGCAGCATCATAAGCCCATAGTTCAAAAACATCCAATTTAGAGCATTTCCATCAGTTAGCCCATTGCCATGGCAAGGGGAGCCCTAGGGCAGTTACTATTCACGTGAATAGTGGCTGCCCTAGCTCCCCCAGCAAATGTGTGTTTCCAGCAGTTAGCCCATTGCCATGGCAAATACTATTCATTTTTTTGTTTTTTTCACAACTTTGTTTATTTAAACAACTTTTTTTCACAAATGTGTGTTTCCAGCAGTTTCACTAGAAGAACCCATAATTTTTTGTAGAAAAATTCAACTTCAAAGTGAAAAAAATATTGACTACAAAGTGAATAATGGTAGAATGAGAAGAAAATGTATGAAGAGTTGGTGTTAAAAGTGAAAAGTATTGTTGGTATTTATAGGAAAAAAAATCAGTATTTTTTGGGTATTTTTTCAAATTTTTTTCCGATTTTTTTTCATTTTTTTTTGGCAGAATTAACAGCTGCCGTTGGATTGCAAAAAAAAGAAGAATCCGAGCGCCCAGACTACGCCACGTGGAAGAGAGCCGTTGGGTGCAGCTTTCGATTTTTTTTTTCATTTTTTTATTCACGAAAAATGGCTGCCGTTGGATTTGGAAAAAAGCTGATCGAACAGCTCGTGCGGGGCCACGTGGAATAGACCCGTTGGCAGGTCACTGTAGCGGGCGCGTCAAATTTTTTTTAACGTTGGCGCGTGCATTGCACGCGCCAATGTTAAAAAAAATTTGAACCGCGTCGCTGACGTCGTTGTGACGTCAGTCAAAACGAGTTTTGGCACGTGGGCTGGACCTCCCTGCGGGCTGGCCCGGGCAAAATTTTTTAACTGGGGCCCACACCTTACCCCGGCTGTTTTTTGTTGCTGAAAACCCATTTTTCCCCCAGCCCGCCCCCCAGCTTGCTTGCTGGAAATGCTCTTAACGTTAACTATAGTTGGATTGTCTTGTTAGAATTTTGTGTTCGGAAATAAAAGAGGTTGTCATCCCATTCGTCGTTATCCAAACATCAGTCCTTTTTCTCATTGATATTTGACCAAATGGGAACCGAACTTGAAATATGATTGAGCATTATGGAAGAAAAATATTACCGCAAGAATTAATAAGAGCATCTCCAACCGATATGTCAAAAGTGCCACATAGGTATTTAACGGCTATAAATAACATCACACACCACTCCAACCGAACTGTCAAAGCTTATGTGGAATGAAGGCTGGAGGTTCAGCTGTTATTTTTGACATCTCAAAAGCAAGATGTCAAATAAATATTTTATTATTTTTTTAAACAGCTGGCTTCTACTTTCATTTATTATTTTTCTTTTTTCTTTTGTTTCATTCTTTCTCTTTCCAGTTTATTTCCTACCGTCGAACAATTGTTTTTAAACACACGACCAGTTCTTCCTATCGTTCATGTATTTGTTTATCACCTCTTTCATTTTCTTCAAAAAGCTATATATATATAAAGAACTTGTGCTGAAACACAATTCTTCTTTTATACCAAAAAAATTTCTTTTCTTTTACAGTGAATTGTGAAGAACCCCAACATGTCTCATCATTTTTCAGATTCATCTTATGATTCGACAGATGAGTACTTTTGGGATCTTGTTTATTCAAAGTCTGATGAAGAACTAGAAATGTTGGAAGTGGTTGCTTTGCAAAAGGAACAAGAGAATATGGAAGGAGAAACAAGTAAACATCGTGGTGCAGTCCAAGGTCATGCATATATCGACAGAGGACGACTACAAGGGCACCAAAGACTCTATGATGATTATTTTGCTGAGAATCCTAAGTACTCTCCAGCTCAATTTCGAAGAAGGTTCCGAATGCGCCGACCACTTTTTCTTCGAATCGTAAAGGCAGTAGAAGATTATGACTCATACTTTACCCAAAAAAGAGATCGAGCTGGTCGTCTTGGTTTATCACCTTTACAAAAAGTCACTGCTGTGATGAGAATGATTGCTTACGGAGTTGCAGCGGATGCTGTGGATGATTATGTGCGGATCGGTGAAACTACTTCAATTGAATCAATGAAAAGGTTTGTTCAAGCGGTTATTGACATTTTTGGTGAGAATTACTTGAGAAGGCCAAACAATGCTGACATTTCAAGGTTATTAGTAGAGGGTGAGAGTCGGGGGTTTCCAGGAATGCTAGGTAGCATCGATTGTATGCATTGGAAATGGAAAAATTGTCCGGTTGCATGGAAAGGGATGTATGCTCGTGGAGACCATCGCGAGCCTTCGTTGATTCTGGAAGCTGTGGCTTCAAAAGATCTATGGATATGGCATGCTTTCTTTGGACTACCAGGATCACATAATGATATAAATGTCTTAGAACATTCTCCTTTATTTTCTGACCTCCGGGAAGGCCGAGCTCCTCCAGCCAATTACTCAATTAATGGTCACGACTATACAATGGGTTATTATCTTGCTGATGGAATTTATCCATCATGGGCAACATTTGTCAAAACTATTCCATGCCCCCAAGGACCAAAGGCCAAAAATTTTGCAGCAGCCCAGGAGTCTGCGAGGAAAGATGTTGAACGGGCATTTGGAGTGCTCCAAGCACGTTTTGCAATTATTCGTGGTCCTGCTCGTTTTTGGGATCGTGAAATGCTTCAAAGAATCATGAAAGCATGCATCATAATGCATAACATGATCATTGAAGATGAACGTGATGATCGCCTTCCACGAGATTATGATGTACGAAATGGTGAAAGTATTGATCTTGTGATCTCACATGAGCGGACAATAGAATTTCAAGCTTTTATTCGAAATCATATTCGTATTCGTGACAAAGGAACCCATAATATGCTCCAAGCGGATCTAGTTGAACACTTGTGGGGGTGGCGAGGTGGTGATACTCGTAATTAATCACAGTATTATGTTATTTCAAGTTTTAGTTGCATATGTATTGTTTTAAATTTTAGTTTATTAAATCAGAAGTGTATTTGGTTTTAAATTGGACTCTAAGAAAACGTTGGTCCATATCCATTTGTTTGTTCTTGTTGTGATAAGATCATTGCTCTATCATATACAACATTAAGAGTTTGTTTCATTTACGTTTGATTAGTCTCATACTCTTATCTCAGTCCATATTAAAATCTAATTTCTATAAGAGAACAATATAATACAAAACAAAACAAATTATAAAATATTACCGTTGCATATCACTTTGAATCGTTTCATTTATGCTTGCACAAATGAACTAATTTGTTGCTATTTTCTTTTCTTTCAAGGTCATGCATGCATTGTTTCAATACAGGTGCATTGTTTTAGTTACTTGTGCATTGTAAATACTTTTGCCCGTTGGAATGTTTAAATACTTGTGCATGTTTCTTTTTCCCGTTGTTCATTAAATTCATCCTCACATTTGATTTCTATAAATATACCACATTTTTATATTTGCTTGTGCATCCTCACATTCAATCTCTCAAATTTTCCTCTAGAAATATTATGGATTCTCAATACTCCCAATTGCCAAATTTTTCTACTCAACAATCTCAATTTTCAAGTGAAGTATGTGATCAAGTAAATGTGGAAGTGTCTGAAAAGAAAAAGATCCGTGGTGCTGGCTTCAACAAAGATGAGGATCGTCTTCTTGTTAGTGCATGGTTAAACACTAGTATGGATGCTATACATGGAAATGAGCAAAAACATCAAACTTTTTGGGCACGAATTGGGGATTATTACAACCAAAATAAGTGGTTCGAAAGTAGTCGAACTGACCGAATGCTATCTCAACGATGGCAAAAAATTCAGAAGGAGGTCAATAGATTTTCTGGATGTATTGCCACTATAAATGAGAGAAATCAGAGTGGCAAAACTGAGCAAGATAAGGTAAATTTAAATGGTATTAGTGTATTTAATTATTAAATTTATTCTCATGTGGAGTTTTGTTTTGTTTTTTTAATCTTTAGATTGCAGATGCTAAGGCTACATATGAAGCAATATACAAAGCAAAGTTCAACCTTGATCATGCTTGGATTTTATTGAGGCACCAACCAAAGTGGTTACAAACTCAAGAATCAGTGAGTAAGAAGCGTGAAAACCAATCTGACTTCACTAGTTTCTCATCATCTTCTACTGAAAGAACTCCCATAGATGTTGACCAAGACAACACCAATGATACTTATGCTCCCACAAAAAGACCACTAGGTAAGAAGGCCGAAAAGAGAAAGATGAAAGAAACCACTAGCGATGAGCCCACTCCTATTTTGGTGCAAATTCAAACATTACATGAAGAAAAAAAGGAAAGAGATGAAAGGAAAATGGAGCTTATTAAGAAGAAAGTTGAGCAAGATGAAAAAAAACTCCGACTCAAACAAATGGAGTTTGAGACGAAAATTATGTCTATTGATACATCTGGAATGTGTGATGAGGAAAGACTATATTATACTCAACTTAGAATGAAAATTCTTCGAGGTGATGGATTGTGAATTATATTTCAATGAATTCATTATCTTGTAGTATTTTTTTTCTTTTTCAATTAATTGATTGTCTTTTAGTATTTTCTTTTCTTTTTAATTAAAAATATAAAAATTATAAATCAACATTGAAATGTAATAAAATAATAATTTAATTTGACATATCGGGTGGAGTGTAAAACTGTGTAAATGTCAAATTGCCACATCAGCCATCAAATTTAAATTTGATGTTTGGAATTTGACATCTCCCTTGGAGATGCTCTTAATGGCTCTATATTTTTCATAGGCTCAGACCTCGCGAGGTGTCGTGTCGTGCCGCGTCACATGGAAGCAAGGGCTACAAAGCCAATCGGAAATCCAGGTGTCGTTGGGGTCCATTTATTCATTGATAAAACTGAAGCTCGTGGTTGACTTATTCCCGCGGTCTCGTGCGCACTCTTCTCTGTCCGTCTTTGAAACGAAATGTATAATCCAGGCAGCGAGAGAGAAGAAGACGCCGCACGAAGCTCTCCGGTGCAGATGCGGACATATTTCATCGGAAAGCACAAAGCAACAAAGCGCGAGAAGTAGCAGCCTCGATCTGATGAGTTGTTGCGGACAACAATGGATTTCGCGGTAAAAGTAAAAATGGCCGAATTTTCATTTCCCATTGTTTATATTTTCCGATGAATTAAGCATCATTAATCGTATTTTTGTTGTTGTAATTTTTTGGGGTTGAGCAGAGATCGAGTTCTTTATCATTGGGCGACCGTATCTGCGTGGCATTTATACCGTTTATAGCGATCATAGAGGTGTTGGTTTTTGCTGTGACCGATTGCTTCAGCTACCGTCCGCGCGAAACCAAATGCCGTTTCGCTTTGGGCGATATGTCTGTCCTCGCCAATGAAACCAGATGTATGGAATATTTTTTTAAAAAAAAATATTCAGAAGATTAAGAAAACTATATTTATGCAGAACTTCGAATTGTGAATTATTTCCTTTTGCTTTGGGGATTTTGGATAAAGAGAAGAAGAAAGAAATATAATGAGAAATTTTGAATGCTGTTTGTGCTGCTTACTTGCATGAAATGATGATACAGTTACTGTTAATGAGCTGGAGGCATTGTATGAGCTGTTTAAGAAGCTGAGTAGTTCAATTATCGACGACGGATCGATTCATAAGGTCAGCCAAATTTCCCTGAATCATTCAAACTGTTTCTTTTTAGTTTCATGCATTGTAATAATTATTTGGATGATGATTGTGTTGCAGGAAGAGCTTCAATTAGCACTATTCAGAACTCCCTATGGTGAAAATCTTTTCCTGGACAGGGTAAATGCTTCAAACCAACATCTTGAACCACTTTACTAGAATATGTATATAATTCCCTGCTACTCTACTTACACGAACAGGTTTTTGCTCTTCTAGGTTTTTGATCTCTTTGATGAAAAGAAAAATGGTGTCATTGAATTTGATGAGTTTGTTCATTCACTCAATGTCTTCCATCCATATGCCCCTATAGATGATAAAATTGATTGTAAGTCTTACTGCTATAAGAGGCAATGCTAAATGGTGTGCGTCTTTCTTGTTATCTTATGTTTCTTGTTTGTTAATTACTTGCAGTTGCATTTAGGCTCTATGATCTGAGACAAACTGGGTTCATTGAGCGAGAAGAAGTGAGTCTTGTACTATTTTTTACTGCCTAAGTCTCCGAGAAAATTTATGTTTTTATGGGTACTTATGATTCAATACCTTGTATGAACGCAGACACGATATTATTTAAACTTAGTGGCCTCTGTTTGGTTTCAGGTTAAGCAAATGGTGATTGCCATAATGATGGAATCCGACTTGAAATTGTCAGATAATCTTCTTGAGTCTATCATTGATAAGGTAAGCAGTACTTAGTTGTGTAAGTTTGGACGTTGTTTTCACTGGGTGGTAATCAGAGCTTGTGGAGAATTTAGTACTCACAGCATCTTCAATTGCCTTGCAGACATTTGCCGATGCTGATGCTGACAAAGATGGTAAAATTAGCAAAGAAGACTGGAAGGCTTTTGTGTTTCGACATCCAACCCTTTTGAAAAACATGACTCTTCCTTATTTGAAGTATGTAACTTGCCTGTGTCTCTTTAGATGCTATCCTATTCTGCGATATGCAAACATCCAATCTCACCTTTATTTTCCAGTTACAATCTGACTTGTGTTTGAACCTATGGCTCCTTTTCATGATATCTAATGTTGTTAAATTTTTTACTGACTTGCTTCGCTAACCACATCCTCTAGGGACATCACCACGGTATTTCCAAGTTTCATTTTTCACACCGAAGTTGAAGACTGAGAATTTGAAGCCTTTTCCTACAGAGGATCTTTATAAGAACTTAACTCTGAAGCATCAGCATCTCACACGCAGAGCTACTTCCATTCAGGACAATTTTGAAATGGTTTTGTGGCAGATCACAAGTAGCATTGCCGGGAATGGGAGACATCCGAGTGATTTGGATTGATCATTTAAAGCGCTACGAGCGCAGCTATCTCCATCAATTCAAAGCCTTTGTACAGTGAGAGAGTAGTATTTTTGTAGTGAATTTGAACGTACTAGTGTTTGTAAAAATTTACGGTGCTTCTTGTTAATAGATTTATTACTAAATTCTGTAAAAGATCATTAACTTTGTTTAACTAAGCAACAGGGCAGAGCAATGTAAGGACCGGCCATGAGGTTTGGGGCCCGTATTAAGCTACCTACCGTCGTATCCCAATTACATTGATACACATGCAAAAGAATTACTACAAATGATCAATAAAAATTTCATTTGTCTTTCTATGTTTGAATCTTATTAATAACAAGTTTCAGAACCGATCAATAAAAAAACCAAAAGGAGATCATTCTTTGAAGATTTCTGAGGCTCTATGATGCAATTTTTGTCCACAACATTATCAGCTAATAGAAACTCATGTACAATTTGTACACTCCACCACAATGGAGATTTGTAATACAAATTCAGCTTCACAAAAACCCTTAAGAGAATCTGGCCAAACAAACCAAAGCAAAATTTAATGGTTTATGTGATAGCCGTTAACTCTATAGCATTCGGATTCAAATCACTATGCTGAGTAGAAGTTGTTCCCTGCTGCTCTTCAAGAACAATTTCTGGTTCAATTTGATTTGGTTTGCTTGATCTTGATGGCCTTCTGAGGCAGAGACAGTTGGTGTTCGGTGAAGATTCAACCGCAGCTATTCCATGAACACCATCTTCTTTTCTGCTTTTCTTGTAAGCATGCCAAGTCTTGTCTTGTTGATCATATGCTCTTAGTACTTGACGAATTCTTGTCCAAACTGAGGCTTTTGAATCAACGCATGTCAAGATGTGGCTATGCTCATAGAGGAACATGGCTGCAAAGATGAGGAGAGCTAACGATGAAGCAACACCAGCAACAATGAAGAGGCCCCAAAAGCTTTCAAGGCTAAGAGTGTCGTAAGAGCTCGCGGTGTTGGGGTTTGAACAACTTGCTGTTTTCTTGAACCACTTGTCCTCGATGGCCTTCATTTTATCTCCCTCGTGCACTTGAGTGATTGCTGTCGAAACATCACGCGTGAGAAGTGAACTTTTTTGGAAGACCTGCAGGTCACACTCAAAAAGAAGAGAGAAGAAACAGAAAAATCCCAGATCAGTAAAATATGTACTAAACTAAACGGGAGAAAGAAAGCCAGAGAGAAAAACAGCAAGTGATCAACTTACAAAGGCAAAACCATCAGCTTTAAATGTTGGCTCAACCAGGGTATATTTCAAGCAATAGGTTGCAAGAAAAAGTTTCATGTAGAGTGTTTCATCAAAAGCAGCAGAAATACCTCCATTTTCATTCCCGTTCTGAAGAAGTTTATCTAATTCTTCTACGGAATTAAAGGTCCTAAGTTTATCGTCCTTAAACCCTAGCTGACTCAAAATCCCATAAATAAAAGAGCCTCCTTGGTAACCAATGTTGTCCCCATTCTTCAAGAGAAGGTTCACATCAGTAACTATTGGTTGGAGCTGTTGAATTGTTAAGATTGATGATAAACTGGCAGTGTAGCTTTGAGTCAGTACGAGGACAACAAAGCACCATATGATCACTACAAACCTACCCAAGTTGCTCACTACTGGTTCCCCTGTTAGAAAAATTCAAGAGAAAACAGAAATGAGTCATAAAATATGTAAACAGTAAGCAAAGCTCATTTTACCATTTGGGTTTTGAGTTTTAAGACATAGACATAAATTATATATATAATAGAAAGTGTGGAACTTACGGTGTGCAAAAACCATGGTTGAGAAGGCGAACCAAAAGCTTGTGCCAATTTGGTGATGTGGAGGCCCACGAAAGTCTTCGTTTATCCGGTGTTCAAGAAACCAGACCACAAAACCAATGAATATGAAAAAACAGCCGATTGTAACCCAGAGATCCCACTTCAAAGGCTTCAAGAACACCCATGTGTTTTTACCGCCATCATTGCCTTTGACGGGGACGACCATTGATATCCCAGATTCTGTGAATGGCAATGTAAAGTCAATGTACAAGGATCTGTTTGCTCTAATAGTTATGTCTCCAACTGCAGCATCATAGTTCTGCCAAGTTAAAATGCCAATGTGTCAGTGAAGAAATTAGATAATTTTGCTAGAATAAAATGTGAACATCAGCAAAAAAGAAAAAAAGAAAAAAGAAAAGAAAAAAGAGAGAGCAGAGAATGCGAGGTCTACCCCAAGAAACACTTGATTGATCAAATCATTGTAATTGCCAGCGCTCTGCCCATTAGGATTTACAAAGGGATAAAACTCATAAGGAACAGGATATGGTAATGCTTTTATTACAGCGTCAAAGACTTCTATGCAGTATCCACCAGTGACCTTGGCTGTGTTAGTGCTAGGATCATGTACCACACTTACTAATTCTTCAAACCCTTCCCTCACCGGGACGAGGACTTTTAAGGTCCCATTTGTGCGAATCTGCCAGCCCCTTGGAGCCAAGGTGGTGTCTCCAGGCCATATAACAGGTCCAAGACTGGCATTAGAAGTAGAGTATCTGTTTGTGTTTCTGTTCGAATTTATGTTTCTCACAAGTCCATTTTGGGGTGTCCAATATCCAATTCCTCTTTCCCCATTATCGTTCACATTAACTACCTGAAAAGTTGATGATTGTAGTTGCCCATTAATAAGACTGAAATCTCCTGAAAGGCCTCTGAATCTCGTACCTGATAGCTCTCGGACAAGTTCAGGACCGCCTTGAGAGACCTCTAAGCTTCCCAAATCAGTGGAATTATGAGAACTGTTCATCTTTTGGAAGCTGAAGTTTGTACCCCCCACCTTCTCAACCGCCAGGGCTAATGCCCAAGCAGCATCATAAGCCCATAGTCCAAAAACATCCAATTTAACGTTAAGGATAGTTGGATTGTCTTGTTGGAATTTTGTTTGCCATCTAGCTCTAAAATTTTCAAGTTTTTTTGTGTTTGGAACATTAGTCTTTATACCTAACACCCCTTGCATGTTATCTATGTCGACAGAAGAACTGGAGGAACTAAAAGAGTTAGTCATCCCATTCGTCGTTATCCAAACATTACCTTCCTCCATCATGCCAACGTCTTTTGCCTTAGCAAAAAACCGAGAGCCAAGTGAAGGCGTCATGTGCACTATGAAGATCCTGGTTTGCATTGACATCAACCTGTGAAGCTCTTCAATAATTTGGTCATCAGTGGCCATTGAAGGAATGAGACTCCAATAAGGGATACCAGCACCAACTTCCTGCAAAGCAGTAGTCAGGTAAGGTGTTAGTCCCTCCCCGAACTCATTGTTGATGCTGACGGCCACTGCTTCTCTCCAACCAAACGCTTGGATGAGGGCACCAATGGCTCTAACTTGAGATGAGTCATTCTGTGCAATTCGGAAAAAATATGAACCCCGGAGAGAAGGGCTTGTTGCTGAAAATGAGATTATGGGCACCCGAGCTTTATCTCCAAGATCAATTACAAAGTTGGCTTGCATTGATGATTCTAGCCCTATGATGGCTTGCACTTCAACATTCTTTATTAAGTCTAGCGCTGTTTCAAAGATGAGAGTTTTAAGTTAAGTTACTCGCTGATGCAATTTTAATTCTTTGTGCATCAATTGATTATTCGTTATGAATCCGATGAAGTATTACAAACATGACTCTAATCTAAGCCACTTTTCCCAGCAAGTACTTCAACAAGATATGATACCTTTAACATGCTAACTAATAAATAATAAAAAAGAAATTGATGGTTAAAAAATACTTGGGTGAAACAAAAAGCAAAACATTAAAAAGAGAAGATCAATAGAGAGAACCTGCATCAGCTGCCACAACAACATCTCTCGCGGAGTCCCTTGTGTGCAGGACCAGTCTAGTAGTGTAGTTAGAATGAGAGGCATAGAAGTCAGAGAGGGCCATGTTGATGCAGCTCAACTCTATTTTCCCAAACTGGGTATCTAAGTCGAGAACCACACCCACATTGATTGGGATGGTTGTGTTTTGTGCCATGACCAAGAAAATCCTAAAGAATAGGAAGAGAAGAAAAACAGGGTTAGGAGGACACTTGGTCATGTTTGAATATCTTGAAAGGTTTGCAACTCAAGGCATGAGGAAGAAGAAACATGTTTATAAATGGTGAATGGTAGCAGGATTTCGAATGGAAAAATACTTGGTTTGGTTCCCCATGGTAAATGGGAGGAAAGAGGAAGGAACTTTCTCAAACTGCTGATTGCTGATGAGGGAATAGGAAAGAGTGGTTTCCTCCCCCATTCCTAAGAGAACAAGCTTTCATGGTTCTTTGAATATAAGAAAAGAAACCAGTATTTTAGATAGAAAATGTGCCTTACTGAATTATTTTTCTGAAGAGTAGCAAACTGGATTATTATAGTAATCATAGAAGTAAAAGGAGAACGATGGTGACTTCATTGAGTCAATGGCAGAGTTTCTTCGTACTTACATCGTTTCCCCTCTTGACCCAAAATGTCAACCAAACTGTCCTTCTCAAAAGCAGGAGACTTGATCACGAGTCAAATGACCTGCTCCAGTGACAATTTGACAAAACTAATTAATAAACTCAATGCAACATTTAATATGTATTAGTTGTTTTCCTTTGCAAATAGATTCATACCAGAAACTTCATTTCACCACAGTAAGAAAAGCTGAGAGGAAGACCATATCAAAGCTTGAACCCAAGCCAACTGGGCCCCCACTCTACCAACGAGAAAGGCTTTTAGGATTTGGGGACTTCTGCACTGGGGGGTAGAAAGTGGGAAGAAATCCTAAGAATACCTTATCAGAAATGTAATATGACTTCTGGTTTTTGCTTAGTCAGTTGTAATTGGAAATGGTAAAAAATGTGATTAACTGCTATCAGCACAATGTGAACTAACTTGACTTTTCATAAAGCTTCAGGTTTTATGGGGATGAAAGCCAAACAACTCAAGTTTCAACTCTTTTGGTACCTTCACCTCCAATCCATCCCCCAGCTCCAACATAGTCGCTTCAGGCGGTGTTGAAGACCATTTGCTCAAGACTATGCACATTGCCCACCCTTAATGTAACTGTCTGCAGGAGAGAGAAGCCTTCAGGAAGGGGAAAACCCACATCAACTCTAAAGCAGGGCTAGGTTTCTTGGCATTCTTTGCATCTGCAAATTCAAACAAAATACCACAAAGATACATGGCATTACAAATTTAAGTTAATTACATCCTACAGTAATGAATTTTTATTTTAGATACACGAAAGAGCCAGAAGGGCTAGATTTCTTTCTTGGCATTCATGGGTAAAGGAGCATATCAATAACAAATTTTAGAATTTTACACCTTAAAAAACAAATTCTAGAACCGATGAATTGTGAATAAACTAGTAGTTTTGTCACAGGTAAGCTAGTTTTAACACACAACAGAGAATTGGTACGATTAGCCTAAACATTAAGATCTGATTAAGAAGATTTTCTACTCTCATCTCAAGCAAGAATCGATATATAGCAGAGTATGGAAAAAGTAGAAGGGCAAGGCTAAAATGCAAACTTGCATACCTCCAATTCCAAACATTCTTCTTGTTTCTGATCCATTCGATCCTTTACTGAGGCAGAGCAGTCAGATTGAGAAACAAGCAGGATGGAGAAAGGACTCCACTGGCGAAGAGGAGAAGAAATTGCATGCAACATGTATTCTACTGTGGCGATATCCATGACAATCATGCACTGCTATTTCAATGTAGATAGATACAAGCGATATTAGAGGAGAGGGGATTCGGACACTGGACCTTCTGTGAGAAAGGCAATTCAAGCACTGGACCTTGTGTGCTTGGATAACTGCTCCTACCCTACTATTTTTGTGAAGTTATGAGTTTTCAATTGACCATTTCTCAGAAATAAAAATCTAAAATTACCACTCTCTCCCCCATATCCTTGAGAGGCATCTAGCTTTTGCTGTTATCGCCTCCAAACCACGCCGCATGCGAAATATTCCCCATAATATCATTCATACCCTACGCTTCCCAAAATCAGTCTTCATCTTCCTCTTTCACAGCTGGTTGTAAACCTCAATTAGTGATTACTAATTATGTATCTTGTTAATAGATTCATTAAAGTTACTAAATCATGTATTAAAATCATAATTAGCAATGTAAGACATTTTATTTATGCTACCGTCATATCTTATATAAATTAGGCTCGTTACCCTCGTAACCAAGAAACATCAAAACCACTGCTGCATGCATGCATCTTATATACTACACAATAAAGATTTAAACTACAAATTAAGCTTCAAACAAACCATAGCCAGAATCCATGGTTTATGTTATAGCCGTTAACTCGATAGCACATTCAATTTCTTGGGTTGCTTGAACATTCGGATTCAACTCACTATGCTGAGTACAAGTTGTTCCTTCCTCTTCAAGAACGATTTCTGGTACAATCTTATTTGGGTGCCTTGATCTTGATGGCCTTCTGAGGCAGAGACAGTTGGTGTTCGGTGAAGATTCAACCGCAGCGATTCCTTGAACATTATCTTTTTTGCTTTTCTTGTCTTCTTGGTCATATGCTCTTAGTACTTCACGAATTCTTGTCCGAAATGAGGCGTTTGAATCAACGCATGTCAAGATGTGGCCATGCTCGTAGAGGAAAATAGCTACATATATGAGGAGAGATAGTGATGAAGCAACACCAGCAACAATGAAGAGGCCCCAAAAGCTATCAAGGCTAAGAGTGTCGTAAGAGCCAGCGGTGTTGGGGTTTGAACAGCTTGCTTTTTTCTTGAACCACTTGGCCTCGATGGCCTTCATTTTATCTCCCTCGTGCACTTGAGTGATTGCCGTTGAAACATCTAGTGTCAGAAGTGAACCTTTTTGGAAGACCTGCAGGTCAAAAAGAGAAGAAGAAAAAAATCCCACATCAGAAAACATGTATTAAACGAGAGAAAGCCAGAGACGCTCTCATAGAGAGAGAAACAGCAAGTGATCAACTTACAAAGGCAAAACCATCGGCTTTGAATGTTGGCTCAACAAGGGTATATTTTGAGCAATAGGTTGCAAGAAAAAGTTTCATGTAGGGGGTTTCATCAAACGCTGCAGAAATACCTCCATTTTCATTCCCGTTTCGAAGAAGTTCATCCAATTCTTCTGCGGACCTATAAGTTCTAAGTTTATCATCCTGAAATCCTAGCTGGCTCAAAATCTCATAAATAAAAGAACCTGCTTGGTAGCCAACATTGTCCCCATTCTTCAAGAGAAGATTCACATCAGTAACTATTGGTTGGAGCTGTTGAATTGTTAAGATTGATGATAAACTGGCAGTGTAACTTTGAGTCAGTACCAGGACAACAAAGCACCATATGATCACTACAAACCTAGCCAAGTTGCTCACTACTCGTTCCCCTGTTAGAAAAACTCAAAAGAAAACAGAAATGGACGGCCATGAGTCATAGAATATGTAAACGGTACACAAAGCTCATTTTTCCAATTGGGTTTTAAGTAGTTTTGGTTAGTTGGACAAGTGGTTCTACAAAGCATTAATCACCACTAAAGACTATAAAATAGTTTAACACGAAGGGAGCTTACGGTGTGCAAAAACCATGGTTGAGAAGGCGAACCAAAAGCTTGTGCCAATTTGGTGATGTGGAGACCACGAAAGTCTTCGTTTATCGGATGTTCAAGAAACCAGACTACAAAACCAATGAATATGAAAAAACAGCCGCTTGTAACCCAAAGATCCCATGTCAAAGGCTTCAAGAACACCCATGTGCTTTTAGCGTCATGTTTGCCTTTGATAGGCACCACCATTGATATTCCAGATTCTGTGAATGGCAATGTGAAGTCAACATACAAGGATCTGTTTGCTCTAATAGTTATGTCTCCAACTGCAGCATCGTAGTTCTGTCAAGTGAAAATGCCAATGTTTCAATGAAGACATTGGATAATTTTGCTAAGAATAAAATGTGAAATCAGCAAGAAAAAAAGTTATACCCCAAGAGACACTTGATTGACCAAATCATTGTACCTGCCAGCAATCTTCCCATCAGGTTTTGCAAAGGGATAAAACTCATAAGGAACAGGATATGGCAATGCTTTTATTACAGCGTCAAAGACTTCTATGCAGAATCCAGTGACCTTGGTTGTGTTAGTGCTAAAATCATGTCTCACAGTTACAAATTCTTCAAACCCTACCTTCACCGGGACCAGAACTTTTATGGTCCCATTCGGGCGAATCTGCCAGCCCCTTGGAGCCAAGGTGGTGTCTCCAGGCCATATAATAGGTCCAAGACTGGCATTAGAAGTAGAGTATCTGTTTGTGTTTCTAGTTGAAATTATGTTCCTCACAAGTCCATTTTGGGGTGTCCAATATCCAATTCCTCTTTCCCCATTATCGTTCACATTAACTACCTGAAAAGTTGATGATTGTAGTTGCCCATTAATAAGGCTGAAATCTCCTGAAAGGCCTCTGAATCTTGTACTTGATAGCTCTCGGACAAGTTCAGGACCGCCTTGAGAGACCTCTAAGCTTCCCAGATCAGTGGAATTATGAGAACTGTTCATCTTTCGGAAGCTGAAGTTTGTACCCCCAACCTTCTCAACTGCCAGGGCTAATGCCCAAGCAGCATCATAAGCCCAAAGTCCAAAAACATCCAATTTAACGTTACGGATAGTTGGATTGTCTTGTTGGAATTTTGTCTGCCATCTAGCTCTAAAATTTTCAAGCTCTTTTGTGTTTGGAACATAAGTCTTTAAACCTAACACCCCTTGCATGTTATCTATGTCGACAGAAGAGCTGGAGGTACTAAAAGAGTTAGCCATCCCATTCGTCGTTATCCAAGCATTACCTTCCTCCATCATGCCAATGTCTTTTGCCTTGGCAAAAAACCGAGCGCCTAGAGAAGGCAACATGTGCACTATGAAGACCCTGGTTTGCATTGACATCAACCTGTAAAGCTCTGCAACAATTTGGTCATCAGTGGCCTTTGAAGGAATGACACTCCAATAAGGGATACGGGCACCTACTTCTTGCAAAGCAGTAGTCAGGTAAGGTATCACTCCCTCCCCAAACTCATTGTCCATGCTGATGGGCACTGCCTCACTCCAACCAAAGGCTTGGATGATGGTACTTATGGCTCTAACCTGAGATGAGTCATTCTGTGCAATTCGGAAAAAATATGAACCCCGAAGAGAAGGGCTTGTTGCTGAAAATGACATTATGGGCACCTGAGCTTTATCTCCAAGATCAATTACAAAGTTGGCTTGCTTTGATGATTTTAGCCCTATGATGGCTTGCACTTCAACATTCTTTATTAAGTCTAGCGCTGTTTCAAAGGTGAGAGTTTTAAGTTAAGTTACACTCTGATGATATTTTAATTCTTTGTGTATCAATTAATGATTCGTTACGAATCCAATGACATATTACAAGCATGACTCTAATCTAAGCCGCTTTTTCCCAACAAGTACTTCAACAAGATATGATACCTTTAACAACATGCTAATAAATAATAAAAAAGAAATTGATGGTTCAAAAATATTTGGGTGAAACAAAAAGCAAAACATTAAAAAGAGAAGATCAATAGAGAGGGAACCTGCATCAGCTGCACCCACAACATCTCTCGTGGAGTCCCTTGTGTGCAGGACCAGTCTAGTATTGTAGTTAGAATGAGAGGCATAGAAGTCAGAGAGGGCCATGTTGATGCAGCTCAACCCTATTTTCCCTAACCGGGAATCTAAGTCAAGAACCACCCCCACATTGATTGGGATGGTTGTGTTTTGTGCCATGGCCAAGAAAATCCTAAAGAATAGTAAGAGAAGAAAAACAGGGCAGGGAGGACATTTGATCATGTTATCTTGATCTTGGAAGGTTTGCAGCTCAAGGCATGAGAGGATTCTTGTTTATAAATGGTGAATAGTAGCAGGATTTTGAATGGCAGAATACTTGGTTCCCCAATGGTAAGCGGGACGAAAGAGGAAGGAACTTTCTCAAACTGCTGACTGTTGAAGAGGGAATAGGAAAGAGTAGTTTCCTCTCCCCATTCCTAGGAGAACAAGTTTTCATGATTCTTTGAATATAAGAAAATAAACCAGTATTTTTCTGAATTGTAGCAAACTGGATTATTATCGTAATCACACAAGTAAAAGGAGAATAATGGTGGCTTCAGTGAGTCAATGCCAGAGTTTCTTCGTACCTACATCGTTTCCTCTCGGAACTGTCAACCAAACTGTCCTTCTCTAAAGCAGGAGACTTGGTCACGAGTCATATGAGCTGCTTCAGTGACAAAACTAATTAATAGGCTGACTGCAACATCGTTGTCTAAGAATTTTCAAAGCGAATAACTTCATATTCAAGAACCTTCATTTCACAATACAGTATGAAAAGCTGAAACAAATGGTATTGCATTAAATATTCTTTTAGGGCCTTGGGCCCCCACTCTGCACTGGGGACAGTGGAAGCATGAGGGAGAGAAATAGGGAAGAAATCCTAACTTGGGAGCAAGTAAACTCCAATTGCTTAAGATTCCCAAGCAGGGCTAGGTTTCTTAGCATTATTTGCCTCTGCAAATTTAAACATAATATCACAAATATCACAAAGATGTATGCCATTACAAATTTAAGTTAATTACATCCTACAGTAATTTATTTACAATTTTTTATATATATTAGATACACAAATTTTGAAACTGTTTACCATAAACAACAAATTTTAATTGTGAATAAACTAGTAGCTTTGTCACAGGTAAGGTAGTTGTAACACAACAAAGAATTAAAGACAGATTAAGAAGATTCTACTCTCATCTCAAGCAAGAATCGAATAGCAGAGCATGGAAAAGGTAGAAGGGCAAGGCTAAAATGCAAACTTGCATACCTCCAAGTCCCAGCATTCTTCTTGTTTCTGATCCATTCGATCCTTTACTGAGGCAGAGCAGTCAGACTGAGAAACAAGCAGGAATACATGGAAGAACAGGATGCGGAAGAACCAGAGGACTTCATTATTTCACTTACTGCACAGGTTAGCCATCTCCAGCTTTAGCAGATCGTAACTTTTCTCTCTTGATTTGGAGGGAGATACTAAACACAGAAATGACTATACCCTACTGCTTTTTAAAGGAAATGTATTTTAATAAAGGAATTAATTCGTTAAGAACCACTTTTTTTGAGTGCCACATTTTCTTGGAAATGGACCTTACATTTTATTTGTGCTTCTCTACTTATAGCTAATACGCAAAGATGAGGAAATTACGCCTTTTATTGCGGGAGTGAAGCGGAATTACATATTTAGTGGAATTTGTAGCATTGTAGCAAATGAATTCATCAAGGTTTGTAATTTCTATAAAATCTTTTGTTCGATCATTCATGAAATTCCATATGCTGGTGTTGCAGATTGTAGAGATAACTATATATCCATGTACATTTCTTCTATTCCTTTAGGACTGATTTTTTTCTTTTTTGCTTTTTCCTTCTGTTGATTGCTGAATGTTCATGAGAGATAATGCAATCTTAACATGCTTTGACTGATATGAAATCCATCAACCTTTTTGGGGTTCAGCAGATATGTGAGAATTCAATGGTGCTAGAACATGTAAGTCATTTTCTAATCCATATCTGATATGGTTTAATGCATTTCCTAATCGGTAGACCTAATTACTTTTATTTAAAGAGTATAGTCGCTATACTCTTTTAAATATATTCGAATATTTTAACGGTATAGCCGTGCGGCTATACTTTTAGAACATATTAATATTTAAAGCGTATAGTTGCGCGGCTACTCTTTTAAATATATATTTAAAGCGTATAGCCGATCGGTACTCTTTAAACATTCGAATATGTTAGAGGTATAGCCTCGTAAATATATGTGTAGGATATTATATAGTATAGCCGCACGGCTATACCTTTTAAAAGTCCATAATTATTGAAGCGTATAACTAAACACATTTTTAGAGCACATCGTATGCAAGTTCAAACAAAATACCACAAATACGGCATTACAAATTTAAGTTAATTACATCCTACAGTAATGAATTTACATTTTTTTTATGGGTAAAATACAGTAAATCCCCCAACCTATAGGGTCATTTACGAGTCCATACCCGATTTTGGGGATATTTATGAGTACATACTCAACGTCGCGGAAAACCTACAATTTGCCCTCTCCATTAGCGATATCGTCAGAAAATTCGTTATCTGCCTATGTGGGATTCCACGAGGACAAAAAACTAATAAACAATTATACAAAACAAGTAAAATTATGTTAAATAATTAATTTTCATTTAAAATCAAAAGAAAAAGAAAAATCATTCTCTCTCTCTCTCTCTCTCTCTCTCTCTCTCTCTCTCTCTCTCTCTCAGGACCCGCCCCGAATTTTTCCGAAATTCGGGACGAATCCTGCGGAGGCCCCGACATTTCGCCCATGCCGGGTCACTCCTTAAGAATGTAACCTCCTTTTTCCAAAAGGAGCAAGGGCACGAGACTTTCTGCCAAAATTTCGGCAGAGTCTCCCCTGTAAATTGAACATTTCCCAAAATTTCCACCTGCATAAAAGACATTTTATAAACCAACCGGCAGCACGCACAATGTAATAGCATGCAATTCACATTCATGGCCTCCGGCCTTCTAATAAATCAAGCAAACTACCAACCACACAATCAATAAAGAAATAACTTCCCCCAAGCATCTAACACGCGAGGTTTCAAACTTCTAACGCAAACACAAATAGCTCGGGGCTTCGGCCTAACCTACAACAATCCAAGGCAGGATCTCAAACCTAACCGAACCACACCTACACTCACTTAGCTCACCGAGCGAGCCTCAATTCAACCAAGTTTAGGGACCCACAACGAGGTCCGAACCAACTTTACCAGCACACGTCTCATCTAAATTTCTGGACCAAAGACAAGGTCCGCATCAAACTCAATAAAACCACCTAAGTGGTGTCTAACCCGCGGCTGCGCCTAGTAACTTCAGGCTGCCTACGTACCCTTTCTCAGGGATCAAGCCACACGTAGTTCTTTCTTCAAGGACCACAACTCCAATAATATACTATTATTTAAAGCAGAACCAACAAATACATTTCAGATTTATCACCAATCACAAGGACACATTCTCAAACTCTTCCTTTATACCAAGTCAACCCTGCAACCATACCCTATCCAAGGCGTATGTTGCCGAACAACACCTCCCAAACCGGGGCGTAAACTTTTATACACGTACCAGGTCCTCTCAAAGGACAAACCCACAAATCTCAATCCCAAATCGAAAACCACATATACATATATATAATATATATAGTAACACCCACCTCTCACCATCATCATGTACCAGGGGAAACAATCCAACAGGGGATTGTTGACTAGCTCACATTATCAGGCCCTCAAACGTCCATATGGCTAGGGAACGAGCCGTCCAACTGGGGAACCAACTCTCAGCCAGCACGTACAGCCGATAAAATCAAAGCTTGTACGTCTGTGAACAGTCTTACGATCGCAGACTACCACCCCGCAGGGTCCTCGGCTACATCCCGTTAAGGATGCCCCAAGTGCCAGAATATCACACCTCAGGGTCCTCGGCAACATCCCGTTAAGGATGCCCCGAGTGTCAGAATACCACCCCTGAGGGTCCTCGACAACATCCCGTTAAGGATGCCCCGAGTGTCAGAATACCACCCCTGAGGGTCCTCGACAACATCCCGTTAAGAATGCCCCAAGTGCCAGAATACCAAGTGCCAAATCCGGGGAGGTACATGCGATGTTGCACATCCTGTACTGGGAAATAATCCAACCGGGGGATTGTTGACTGGTCCACATGGTCGAGCCAACTCCTCCATTCACCATGTGGCCAGGGAACGAGCCGTCCAACCGGGGGACTAACTCTCAACCAGCACGTACGGACGAAGAATCAAGACCCGTACGTCTGTGAACAGTCCTACGCGCGCAGACTACCACCCGCAGGGTCCTCGGCAACATCCCGTTAAGGATGCCCCGAGTGTCAGAATACCACCCCTGAGGTTCCTCGGCAACATCCCGTTAAGGATGCCCCAAGTGCCATCATATCCAAATCATATCATAATATTCCCAGCATCCCACAATTTCCGGGATCCGTGTTCAGGGGAGGTACGTATGATGGTGGAGTTCGTAACCCTTATAACCATAGTTCCTTCCTTACTTCTATTGTTCCAAACCTCTATACATAATATATATATATATATATAACCAACTTATAAGCATAAAAACTCAACACCGGTGGGGTACCTAAAGTAGTGCTTATAGCACTTCAAACTGACAATCTAAACTCTTTTCGTACCCTTAAAAATACATACAATCTTATAATAATTTCTAATATTGTAAGCACCTCAACAACAATTCACGGGGTAGCACTTATAGTGCCCTCAAGCATCTTTATAAAATAAAATAATATAATCTTAAATATAATCTACTATTGCACCAACCTCAACCCCTCTCAAGATCTGTCACTAGGGTCATTATAATCTTCCTAGGAAGGTAGCACTACCTAGGAAGTCTCACGGTCAACCCATGGTTAAACTCCCAACCCTGGGTCAGACGGACCCCCGGGGTCCACGACCTCCAAATTCCGATCCGACAGTTCCTATAGGTCCTACTAGGTCTAGGACACACGTCCTGCAAGTTTGGTCCAGATCGGATGGTCGGATAGCTCACGATCGCACGATCTGACGGTTACTTAAACCCTAGCCCTAGGGTTCGCATTTCCAGAGTATCTGGGACTTCGTTTTACGATCCGTCGAATCCTATACGATCCTAGTAAAACCTAGATCAACATATTATAATTTCAGGACCATCCAACGGTCCAAACCTAGCGAACCCGGAAAATACGCAATATGCGATATCCGTTCGGGACTCTAACGGTATCCAAATTGAAATCCGGGCACACCTACGCGCTCGTGACATCGAGAGGATCGCATCGCTGGAAAATCTTAGAATCTCAGGCCAAGACTCCTACCCTAGGTAATACACCCTATTTGGAGTCACTTTTGTTCTTGGGCATACCCCAAAAACTGGCCGGAAGTGGCCGGAATCGCGATGGCAAAACCGGCCGAATTTCAATTCGTAGATCGAACCACCAACGCTCAAAATTTATGAAATCCTACCCAACCATCAGCTAGAGCTCGAAAAGTAGATGAGAAACCATACCTCATTCGTCGGAATCAGTGGCCGGACGACGGAGAACGAAGCCGGCAAAGTTCACGAAAAAGCTGTCCAAACCGCCCTGTTTCGTGGCGGTTTTCGGCAATCACGACCGCAGATCGAAGCTGATATGGGCTGGGGCTGGAAGAGGGAAGTCTGGTGGTTCTAACGTGACCGGCCTTGCCTGAATCGGTGGCCGGAGGTGGGAGAAATCGCCATCTGAAGATGGCTGGTTGGAGCTCCTCAAAATACTTACGGTTATGCCACTGAACTTCTTTTGATCGTAACTTCTTCGTTACAACTCCGATTTGAGTCCACTACGTGTCTACGGACTCATCTCGTCGTGCTCTACGCAATGGTGTAACCGGAATTCCCAAATTCCTTGCGGATACGAAATGACCAAATTACCCCTATCCCAAGGGTAATTTCGTAATTTCACTTAATTAAATTAAAACATGCAATAAAGTTGGAGTCGGGGTGTTACACTGTGAAAGAATGCAAGAACACGAAGGAACTTCCCCAGGCTCAATTTTGAGCTCCATCATCGTGGTGGCCTTACTGGACCGAATCACAGACGCCAAGGCCCGAATTGCTGCCACGGCCTCGGCCAAATCGGGCTGCTTTCTCCCTTGCCGTAAGCAGAACCGGGTTTGGCTTCAACCTCGCCGACGATTGGACCTTGTTCGTCGGGGTTCTGGCAGACGACAACTTGAGCCTGGGCCAGCCAATCACTCGTGACGATGCCGTGGTGCGTCGCTCGGGTTTGGTAGTAGGCCGAGATCTTAGGGTTAGGGCTTTGCGAGAGGTCGGCCATGGATGAAGACTGTGGTGGCGGGGAGAGAATGAAAGGGTTTCAAGGCCGATGCGGCGTCGTTTCGTTCTTGGTCCTTCTTGTCGAGAATGAACGAGGCTGATATGCAAAACCCAGGTGGTTGGGTCTTCGCAACAAGCCATAAGGAATGTTCTCAAGACCTCGCGAGCTCGTTGTCGTTCTTCAGATCTCGTCGGAGCTAGAACAATATTAGGATATGCAAAATGAGTTTAAATTTGAGGAATTATCTGTGTTTTTTGTGTTCTGATAGTCTTTTGTTATTGGTGAAGGATCTGCCTTTTTGGGCAATGTTCTTTTTCAAGCTTATGTTTGTTTGAACTTTATCATTTTGTTCCAAAAATTAATCTTGTTTCTAGGTTTATCAGTTTACCCAGAAACTAATAATTAATCAAGAGGAATTATCTGCAAAAATTAATCTTGTTTCAAATGTGGTAATTTGGAAATCAACCTATCACAGTACTTTACCAATATTCTTCTTTTCCAAGTTTCTTCATGATTTGTATTTCCTAATGTTGTTGTAAAATGGGTTTAAATTTGAGTAGAAGAAGGATGAGCTTTCTGGAGAAGTTAGGGTGGGTTGGGAGGGAGAGAGAGAGAGAGAGAGAGAGAGAGAGAGAGAGAGAGAGAGTTGGGTTTAGAGGTGGGCGACGGAACGGGGAGATAGGAGATTTTTTTTTTCTTTTCATTTTTTAATGATTTTAATATGATTTAAAATTTATTTTTAACATGTATATAATTTTTTATTTTTTATTTGTCTACCTGTAAGTCCACCTCATTAAAAAATGGAACCCACACTCGCCACGTCAGCATTTAACAGATTTCCTGACTGTCTCGCTAACGGAGAGGGCAAATTGTAGGTTTTCCGTGACGTTGAGTATGTACTCATAAATGTCCCCAAAATCGGGTATGAACTCGTAAATGACCATATAGGTTGGGGGGTTTACTGTAGTTTACCCTTTTTTTATTTAGATACACGAAAAAGCCAGAAGGGCTAGGTATCTTTCTTGGCATTCATGGGTAAGGGAGCATATCAATAACAAATTTTAGAATTTTACACATTAAAAAAAACAAATTTTAGAACCGATGAATTGTGAATAAACTAGTAGTTTTGTCACAGGTAAGCTAGTTGTAACTTGTAACACAACAGAGAATTTGTACGATTAGCCTAAACATTAATAACTGATTAAGAAGATTTTCTAGTCTCATCTCAAGCAAGAATCGATATATAGCAGAGTATGGAAAAAGTAGAAGGGCAAGGCTAAAATGCAAACTTGCATACCTCCAATTCCAAACATTCTTATTGTTTTTGATCCATTCGATCCTTTACTGAGGCAGAGTAGTTAGACTGAGAAACAAGCAGCAAGGAGAAGGGACTCCACTGGCGAAGAGAAGGGACTCCATTTGATCCTTTCCATGCAACATGTATTCTACTGTGTCTGTGTCGAACACTTGAAGTTGTGATCGGTGCATAATTACATATCTTGTTGTACCCTTCTAACTTATGATTTGGTATGTTTTTAAGTAAAACTTGTGCTTTTAACCTCTTTTGTGTTTGTCATTCAGTTCATTGAGCTCTAGGTAATACTTGAGACATTTGGAGTAAAATGGTGAAAACAATGTGTAAAAACTGAATACTGAGTTACAAATTCATTTTGGACTTATCTTCTTCATCCGAACTTGGATTGGCCCATATAGCATGTGGTTGGAAAGATGAAAGCCTGAACTTCAAGATGGATAGCTTAATGTCATCAGTTGATCAAGGAAATCCCAATCCGTGAGCCCATCAAAGTACACGTCATGCTGACTTACAGATGAGCTCATTGCTTGCATCATGCTGAGCTAAGGATGAGGTGTGGTTTCTGGTGGGATTGGTTGGTGAAGTGGAGCAGCCAAGAAACTGATATTCAATTGCAAGTGTTGATGGTGGAGGCTTAAATCAATTCAGATTCCTCTTCTCACTCTCCCTATAAATACCACATCCATTTCATTCCAAAAACAACATATGAGCATTCAGCAATTCCTCTAGTCCAAATCCCAGCAACCACTCCATCCTTCACATCCCCATCATCTCCCAAATACAATTCCTCTAGCCCAATTCCCAGCAACCACTCCATCCTTCACATCCCCATCATCTCCCAAACACAATTCCTACATTCACACCACTCTTCACCTCTGGCTGCAAGCATACATGGTGGAAGCTGTGAGGAGTTCTTCAACATCATAATTTGATCTTCACGGGTTTTTCTTACCTTCTCCATGTTTACTTTGATTCAATTGTATTCTCCATTAATGATGTGTAACTAATTACCATAACTAGGGGTTCAATGTAGCCTGTCAAGACAATTTCATGTTTTCAAGTTAATGTTACCCTTGTTGATTACTTCTAAATTCTGGTTTCATTCACTTGCTCTTATTGAATCCTTATGCATGTTTAAATAACTGGCCATTATTAACACCTGCATGTTGATTATCTAGTTCAAGTTTACATAAACATCATATGACTCTTACATAAACATCATATGACTCTTGAACTGATTAGTGAATGAGTGAGTAATGCATTTAGGACAAACATCATGTTTAAATGTTTACTTGGTTCTATAGTGTTGGTACTCAAGCTTAATGGATTCAGATTCATAACTTAGACTAAACATCATAGCTAGGTTGTGTTTCTGAGTACTTGATTAAAACCAAACACCATATGGATAATCATACATAACACGAACTCCAGAATTGTAATCAATTTAGGTGATTGTCAACTTGTAACTTGAAATTGGATTGTCATGGTGAAGTTGAATGCCTAGTGCTTGTCTCATCGTCTTTACATTCTCTAAACATCTACTCCTGATCACTTGCTCTTTGCATTCCTTTTTAGTAGTTTTCACTCCAAACAACTCAATTCAATCTCAATTAAATTCTGTTTAGCTTATGGTTATTTGGAATCTAAGTAGTAGTATTAAGTGCTTTCATCTAAGTCTCTGTGGAACGACCTCGTACTTGCATTCCTATACTATAATTGATTCGTGCACTTGCGAGAAATAGATAGAACAAAATCTGTCTAACAAGTTGTGTATGCACGAATAACTGCTTTTGATTACTTGAGTTACAAGCCCTTATGTGAAGTGAGTTTCTGAGTTTTTAATTTACCATTTCTCAAAAATAAAAATCTAAAATTACCACTTTCTCCTTGTCATTATCTCGCCTTGAGAGGCATCTAGCTTTTGCTGTTACCTCCTCCAAACCCCGCCACGTGCACAATATTCCCCTTATCATTCATTCATACCCCACGCCTTCCCAAAATCAGTCTTCATCTTCCTCCTCTCACAGCTGGTTGTAAACCTCGATCAGTGATTAGAGATACAGCAATGGCGGACAAGCCAAGCCGAGCTGTGGTTTTGTACGGAGATGGGTTGGTCCGTTTCGTCGACCCATCACACATCCATCTCCACTCTCTCGCTTCTAAAGCTTCCTGTGGCTTCTTGAGCCTCCCCATTGCCCCTCCCTCAGGTTTTAACTCTTTCAATGTCTCTTGCTCTCTCTGAAAATTATTCTCTTTTAATAGATAATTTAATTATTAATAATAAGAGGCTTGCTTTCTTCTCAAGTGAACTCTACGGGTTCGATCAAGTTTGTTAATTTGCCTTTATGGGTTCGATCAAGTTTGTTGATTTGTCATATGCGACCTGAAATGCAATTCAAATATACTTCTTTTTGGTATTTGGGTGTTCGAAAAATCGGGCTAGGCGGCGCCTAGGCGCTAGGCGGGCGATTTCACTCTAGGCGCCCGCCTAGGCGGCCTGGGCGGGTCGGCCTCTCTCTCTCTCTCTCTCTCTCTCTGAGGGTTCATTTTGGCGTGCTTTTACTCCTTTCCTTTCCAACTTCCCAGCACCCGGATTTACTTGAATTTAGATTGCAGAAAGCGAGGATGAGAGAATAGTCAGAGAGTTTGCATTACTGCTGGATGCATATGAAGCTTACCATGATACAGTGAGATCCACATCTTTGGTTACCATATCAGAAAGGTAATATAACTTTTGGGTTTCACTCAGTCTGTTGTAATTGGAAATGTTCAAAAAAAAGTTTTGAACTTTTAACAACCCAATGTCAACTAAGTGACGTTTTTCATAATGCTTCAGGTTCATGGGGATGAAAGCTGCGATATTTACAAACAATGCAAGTTTGAAATCTTTTGGTACCAAACTTGGTTTCAGCGTGTTCCAAATCGATGCTCTTTATAAAAACAGTCCAGCCGGTGCTGAACCGCCAGTTGATTTTGGGGCATCTGAGTTACTTAAGTTGCTTGGGTTGCAAGTAGGGAAGACAGTGGAGACGAGCCAGTATGATTTAGTTTTTGTGCATGTTGGGGCTGGTGAGGTGAATGTTGAAAAAGACAAGGCTACTGATGATGTGGGATATCTCAATGCTTTGGTTGGTGCTATAACGCAAATAGCCCAACCTGGATCTGAAATCGGTGCCCGTTTGCACTTGTCTGTTGTGACGAGCTATGGGAAGGTCTCAGAAAAGGATGATCCCAACTTGTCAGTCTCATTTAGAAAAGATGATGAAAAATCTGATCTTTCAAAGGTTGTTCCTCGTCAAAGTTACACCATGAAAGGATCTCAACCACGAAAGGATGTTAGGTGAGTAAAAACTTGGTGGTTTCTTGCACACTTGAAATACCTTTAGTAACTCCAGCTATCCTTTGTGAACAGGCACCATTGCCCAATGTTAATTGCTCAGTGGCAATATGCAGTAACTCGCAAGGATATGGCTGAGACATTCTCATTTAAGGATTTCAAAGAGGTACAATTTGAGATTATCAGATATTGAGTTTACTGCATGGCACATGCTGGAAATTATTAAGAGATTTACTGATATAACTGACTCCTGAGTTGATCTTCTCTACTGTACTAGCCTAGCGAGGAGCTGATACATTATCTGATCATAAGTCTCATGTTGAGTTCAAAGATTTTCAATTTCACTTAACAATGATACTTTAACTAGAATGGCTGATTGCATGTTTACAAATGAATTATGAAATTTGTTATTTTCTATGCAGTACGGTGGAAATCTTGTGATACCAGCGGATAGGTTTCTGCACGAAGTGGCCTTCAAGCTTTGGAAGGCCCCGAAATATGGAGCTTGAGAAGGCAAGTTTATACAAGACAGTGTAAGCAAGGAAGCTAAACCTGAGGGGCAGAGCATCCCGTTGCTTATCTAAAATGTTTTCCTAAGCATTTCTCAACTTTAACTTGCCTTACCGGACCCTACATGTAATAAGATTAATCTGTATGTGACCTCAAACACCGCTCATGTTGGGCATTCCCCACTGCAAATTGGGGATAGAAAGTTTTGTTCGTTTTGATATTTAATGATAACTCTGGAAATTAGAGAATTTCATCTGACAAATAGGCCAGTTATGAACACTCAAGTTAATCTTCCATTACAATAGATGAAGACCACTTGCAATACATCGTTTTCCATAACCTAAATTCAATAGAAAGAACCTAAAAACTCCCCAAAATGAGAAACAAGACCATGCCATATGGGGATTAAAGATTTACCCATTTTACAATTTGCTGTAGCTGCAACAGGGGTCCCCTGTCTCATTCTGAATCATAAATCGAGCATGTTAGAGAGGGTACAAAGTCAATAAGCTTTCCAAATCAATAGTTGAATAAGTTGACTCAGCTTGAAATCAGAAACAATATTCACAGAAAAACCTATAGCAAAATTGTATCAGGAACCACAGAGTCATACAGAGGAACTTTACTACATAACATCTGTATACTCCTCCAAGCTGTTAGTGTGAAAACAGGAACTAGCACTCTAACAAGGTCTTGAAACAATAATTTCCCAGTAGAAACCACACCACGAGGAGGAGAGAGAAAGAGAGAAGCGCAACCAAGAAAGGCCATCCAACCATGAAAACACCTAGAGAGAGCACCAATAGAAAAGGGAGGAACGACCTCAAGACAGACATGGCGTCAACCCATTGCCCCTTGAGCAGTACTAAGCCTGCCACATTGATCATGTTCCAACTCATTGATCCACCATAGAATATCCGATTCAGACAGTTGGCTACGAAAGAATGGCAGTTGCAAGTGAAAAGGTTGTAGGTTTTGTGTTCAAAGTACCGTGAACTTGACTGCAGGGCATCATCCCATGTGATTGCCGTCCCAAACTCTGCATGCTTGTAGCCACTCTTGCAAGTGTGGCCACCCAGATTCGCGGCGAAACAACACTGTTTTGACATTTCAGATTCCATTACAAAATTGTCAAAGGATCAACAGGTTAAGAAGTCAATTCTAGTTCTTTCTTCCAAAGTAACAAGCAAATAGACAAATGCTTGATTTGGCTACAGTTCTAATTGCTGTTCATCTAAGAAAGTACTTTTAAGATGCATTTAAATGCCTTTCACAAACAATTTTAGATCAAACTAATGAATACCCTTACGAGTTTGTGTTTAGAGAGCCGGGAGGAAGGGGGAGGGAGCACAAAATTATTACACAATATGGCGAATGTGAGAACAATATGACACAGTACCTGTGTTCTATCAAGCTGTAGATATCTGGCTACAGCACCAAATGCGAAATCATCGGCATTCACAAAATTGGAACCTGCGAAATCTAAAATAGCTCCATCCTCCCTGCAAATGCCAACATGTCCAATGAATGGTGCCAACCAAGAGACTATTGGGAGAGGAGTCCAAACCAAACAACAGGGAAATTTTGCCTTCTTTGGATCAATTTCATCAAGAGGCCACAGCTCATGCTGGATACTCTGTGTAGACCGCAAATGCTCAACGTCATAAGCTTCTTTTACCTCCATTACAGGAAATCTAATGTGCTGCATATGCTCTGTTTAAAATTTTATGGAGAAGCATCCCAATGTCAAACTACACCTTCAGACATTCTAATTTTGTCTCCCAATACAATAAGCAAATCAGTTCAATCTGCCATAAACACAATGCAAAGCCTTCTTTAAAAAGAATCGGAAAGATTAGTTAGTCTATGATACATAAACTAAATTACTGTTCGCTTTAATGGTTTGATTTTTACTTCCTGAAAAATACATTGCCGGCCGAAAATACCCAAGTCTTAAAATTTAGCTCAGAAAAGGAAACATCAGCTTCCAGCAATGCAACTTTAAGCTGAGAAACACTGAATCACATCAATTATGTTTACTTTGAGGAAATGGGTGGCTTAAAATTCCAATCTTTAAGACTTTCCAAAGATTATCTCGCTAGCAGACAATACCCAAATGGGCTTTCATAAATTCGTTGATACATTGAAAGAAAACAAGATCCAAACCACACATAATGCATTTGGGTCAGCAAAGATTAGAGCTTTGAGCAAAGATCTTATGCTACTGACCTGCAGAGGATGGTGATAGCTGAGGAAAATATGAGACCGCCCCAGTAAGGTAAAATTCGGTGACAAGGAACAGGAAGAAGTTGAAGAGAAGGAGAAAGAGAGAGAATAAGAATAATAAGAAGAAGAAGAAGACGAAGAGGAGCTATTCTTATTGGTCTTGTTATTCTTCATTGTTGTCGAGACACAATAACTGGTTGATTATATTTTGACTGAAAAAATGAAGAAAAAAAATGAAAACCGATCAAAATTTTAATATCTTTTAATTTTTTTAATTTTTTGTTAAGACTTTCTTTTTCTCATTTTGGAAACGATGAAGGAGAAGGCGAAAACAGGGCAAAGGTGCATGAACCTCTCTGAGATTCAGCCCCTCAGTGGGCCCACCGCCTTCCTCACTTAATTGTCTTTGCCTCCTTCGCCATCTTTTTCTAATCTATTTTATTCTCTCTTTCCGTCCTTAGAAAACGGTTGGCTTCGTTTGTTGTTGGGTTTGTGACTTACCTCATAAACTTACCCGCCAAAGTAGTTATGTTGTCTGTATGTAACTTCTCATCATAAAATGTAGGCGACTACATCAAATGTCCCGTGACCACCTGGGCCACCGGTACTCGGTGTTCACTTTGTTAGAGGGACTACGAGTTCAAATTTCATAGACGACCCATGTTTCCTTAAAGCATCACTGAATTTTATCGCGAAAGAGTAACTTTTAAATTTACTGTTACATGGATTTTCGAATATCTTTCATTGTCATACAGGTTGATATGAAATGTTGAGGCGCAACAATCTTCACGATGGTGATAGTCAAACTAAATGTTATCTTATTTTGATGAACTTTTGGGAAGACAATACCACCACCAGCCAGCCTTGAGGTAGGGCCTCCTCCTGTATTGGTGGGGACGGTAGATTTCCAACCATTTGGGTGGCACCGACACTAGAAATGAGAATACTTGGTAATTTAAGTTACCCAACCCCATTCTTATGAGAAGCTTCTTTTTGGGACCAAGTTCTCAAAAGTTGAACTTTAAGCTTGAGTGTGGAATAAGCCATTATGCATGCTAGTGTAAAAGTAGGTTTTCGTTTCCCCAAGAATTCAATGTTTACAAGTAGCAGTTTGCCTAACAAGGAAATATATTTATTTGAAGGATAATTCTAATTATATTACATATAAAAGCTACGCTAATTTAAATACAAATTGTCAAGAGAGAGAGGCAAAACACATACAAATTCTTGTCCTAGACCTTTTGACTTGTTTATCACTAACTATGGACAGAGCATATACATATCGCGTTGCAGTTGTTGAATGGCTGAGAATTAGGGAAGGCCAGCTTCGCCACAGAAGGCGTCAGGCTCGAATGATCTTGCAGATTCGTCACTGTAAACTCCATGTATAACCCTATTGCCAGCTTCTTCAGTTTGGCCTCCTCCATCAATGGAAATGAGGAGCACAACGCATGAAAGTATGGCTGCCGCAAGGCATACCAGTGTGACCTTCAATCTGCCCAGCACAGGCTTAACCTGTTGAACAAAATCAAGGCAAAACAACCATCCAGTCATTTTCTTCTCCAAAAAAAAGGATGTTTTGTCAGCAACAAGCTCTGATTTTCATTTTCTGGGAAAAATAAAGAAATCAATCTATCTGTGTAATGTCAATCACTCACAGAAAATGAACCAAGTAGCCGGTCACGAGCCAAAACTTCGGCAGTCTTCACCCACATCTGCCAAGGAAATCTCATTCAGGCCCTAACTTTGAAAAGCCAAACTTCCAACTACTAAAAGAAACTGCATTTCTGATTCTACAAAGGCAAGCTTAAAAAAACCTATTTACCTGGCCATCGTACCATCCAGTCTCTTCATCTGTAACCAGAAAGAAGAAGAGCAGAAAACCCCATCAGCAACTCAATATCAGTCAATGATTCAAAATCAAGAACACAGTTGAAACAGAGAGAGAAACAGAGCAATTACATTCAACAGTGGCGCTAAGCAAGCGATTGCCCACATAAGCCCAACCCAGGTACATCCTCACGACGGCAAGAGTGACCACAAGAAACCCACTTGAAACTACATACAGAGACTGCTTCAACGGCTCCGATTGGGCGCCCAAGGCACCGACCGAGGCAACCGGGAGGCCAACAAGCAGAGCAAAAGAAGACCCAGTTGCAATCAGTCGAGAGCAGTACTCTATGAGGTCGCCGGAGGCCCAGGAGAAGGGAAAGGAGGTCGACAGATTCTGGTACTCGTTTATCGGCTGCTGCTCCGGCGGCACAGGGCACCCTGTTTCCGCCGGGCTGTTGCTTCCGTTTCTGAACGAGGACGACAGGGGTATTTTGGGAATTCTACTCCAGTGGCGGCGGTGATACCTGAAGCTTGGAGTTGAAAAGATTGGTGCGGAGGGAAAGAGGAGAGTCGGTGGAGGTGGTTTTGGTGATGTGTACAGAACAGCAGAGGCCATGGCGGCACTGTGCGATGATCTCTCTGTTCTGAAACTCTGAGATGTTATTGGCCTCTTGCTCTCTCTCTCTCTCTCTCTCTCAATCCAATTCAGAGATATTTTTATTATTTAATTTTTTTTTATAGAAATATTGGGGTTATTATTTTGATTTAAATTGAAGTTTATTTAAAGGGTGTACAATGACAAATAATGTTAGTTCTGGATTGCACATAAATTCTTCCTCTTTCTTCTTTCTTCCTCCAAATGTATTTACTCTTTTCACAATAACATATGCAGAGATCAGATGTTTACAATTCCCAAATGAGATCTCCACAGTAGCAGAATTAAGAATTATTAGTTTCTTTCTTCCTTTCTTTTTCAGTTTTTTCTTCTTTTTTTTTCTACAATTTTTTTTTTCTTACATGCAGATTTGATACAACCTACTATTACTACTACTACTAGAGAGACTGGTCTTCAATGCGACCTCCACTGCCCTTCTTATGCAGTCTAATAATTTAGGAGGGTTTTCCACTCTTCTGTTCCGTATAGGTTGTGCTGAGCCCCCACTTTGACTGAGCCAACACTTCCAAATCCAGCATTCTCTTTTTCTTTCTTGCATTGAAGACAAAAACTTATATGCTGCCCTCGCTCTTCGAGACAAGGAACAACTTCAACTTCAATTATTAACACGGTAAAGTTTTTCTTTTTTGGGGTTATTCAGTCGTTTGATTTGTAGAGTTTGTTCTTCCAATAAGGCGTTGAAGACGTCGGAGACGGACCATGAGTTGCGAGAACGAAGGCCGTAGATTTGGCTCTCTGCAAACGGAGCAAATCTGGATTAGCCAAGCTCAGTTATGGTATAAGTCAAGCTGTTCAGGTTCAATTTCTAAGAAACTTGGCTCTCTACAGACTCCCTATTTTTGCCTAAAGAGTGTAGAACTTACCTTTGCCAACAATCACGTATTATCTCAGCAACCACTGGATCCATGTCCTCTGGAATTTCAAGACGCCTATTTTGGAATCCAACCGCTCCTACAACCTGCATTGGATTCAATCCTTTCCATGGGACGCAGCAAGTAGCTAGTTCCCATAAGATGACACCAAAACTGTACACATCACACCTGCAAGCAAGCAACAAGCAAAGCTTATTGTAATGGTAACCTCCAGAACGTAAAATTCCCAAAATGCATCCACCTTCCGGCAACTTACTTCTCATTAGCTGGTTCATTCCTTAAAACTTCCGGTGCCATCCACTCGGGCTGCACTCCAATAGTATGCAATGAGTACATAAAACAAAAGGGTACTTAAGTTTCTATTCTTGTAAAAAATCCTTTTTATGAGATACTGATCATATGATAGGGTATTCAACTTTGTTTTCAAGATTCACATTGAACAAATATTACCGTCCCAGCAGTAGACTTCGAAGACAGAAAAGTATGGTGCTTTGTACGTGACAACCCAAAGTCACAAACCTGCACCACAATATAAACAAGATGTTTGAGAAAGAATAATCAATTTTTCTCCCACCAATAGAGATATTAATATCAATCTATCTAGATTGAAAGAGGAAAAAATATAAATTACTAAAAAAAGCATTATCAGGGAAGAACTTAAAACGCAAGTGGTGGTTTTGAGTTGACCTTCACATTCCAATTCTTATCAACAAGGAGATTTGGAGACTTCAGGTCTCGATGCACAACAGTAGGATGGCTAGTATGCAGGTAATTCATTCCTTTGGCCTGCATAAATTCAGGGAGCACTGATTAAGAAATAAAAAAGAAACCAGAAAGGAAAAACTATAAAGAAATAAGAAAAAAATCTGTTTTACCACATCAAAAGCCATTCGCATTCGCCTCTTTTCATCAAGTTGAGAATTGGGACGATGCAGCAATCTATATAAACTCCCCCTGTGTATCAAGTGAATGATTAAGGAACAAAACAAGAGAATAAGATAAAACAGATAACTAATGACTCAATGTCAAGGAAACAGGTTTGTGGATGTCTAGTTGGTTGGATGATGTTCCTGCCCCCGTAAAGGAATTTTTTGCTTGATAGACCTAATTTTGCCTAGTTACAGGCTTTCCTAGTTTATCTTGGACTGCATGCATGCACATCAGTTTTTTGTTTCCTTCTACTTTATTACTTTGTATGATTTAAATTACATATGGTCATTCAATTTCAGAAATATAACAAATCTGATAAAGGACAAGTAATAAGGAAATCAACCTGGGAAGATACTCTGTCAGGATAGAGAAATGGGGAGGGCGAGTAACTGCCCCCATGAAAAGGACAACATTGGGATGTCTAAGTCTTAACATAATTTCTACCTGCATGAACAAACACCAAAAATCAACTATAATTAATACAAAACCAATGAATTTGAATTTTATGCTTATATATAATCGACAAATATGATATACAAACTCAAGTCTTGAAGCTTACTTCACATTTAAACTGAACTAAAGCATCACCAGAAAAATCCTGATCCAAAAATTTTTTCACAGCTACTTCCTGTCATGTAAAAAGTCAACACAGACCGATAAACAATTTGTAATGATAGCAGTCAGAATTACCATAACAAGCCTCATGCCATCATCAAAAACCAACATATGCCAATAAAAAACAGCATATCAAATATTCATGTTAATGAAAGTATCATCATTGAAAGTACAGAAACTATCAACAAAATATTGACAAAATATCGATGTTGAGAGAAACTTAGAGTGAAATATGATTAAAAAAATTGGGAAATGTTTTATCTACTATTAGTGCTTGTCAAGGAGAGAAATTTCGAGGATATCATCAAAATTCCAAACCATGTCAATAACTGGCACTTCTACTTCAACAAGAAAACCAATAAGAAAAATGCAACCAATATGCTGATATAAATTTTAAAGTATCTCTCTATTTTGTTAGATAAGAGAGTTTAAAAGCATTTATCAAATTGTTGCAAATATTAGCATTTCTTTAAATCAAAGGAACAAAATATTACATGCTAAGTAATTTTGTATGTATAGCCAAGGAAAAGGAACACGACAAATGACTATTAGTGTTGGAAAGAACACTTACAGTGCCATTCCAATCTGCATGATATACCTCGCCATATGAACCTACCAGAGAGGAAATATTGTGAGCCTGTTTCTAAAACATATACCAAATTTAAGCAACAGATGGGTGCTTACCAATGCCAATGCGCTCACCAATCTGAAGATCCTCCCATAAAATTTCCCACTCTGCAACTTCTCCCAGTGCTGGGTACCTCTCATAGTGACTATCGCAACTAGTACACAGGCCACTATTGGCTGTTTCTATTGGTTTAGATAAGGAAAGTTCATGGCTTTGATCCTCATGAAAAGCTTCTGAATTCATTCCTGGGGGACTAACAAGAACAGGATCTGAACTTTTAGCACCGATCTGGGTTGTTTCACTAGTTCCACCAGAAACAATTACAAATCCCTCATCAACAGTATCAGAGGGAAGAGAAAAATTGTTCGTCTCCAATTCATTTCGTTGCTCTGCTAAGTCCACGGCAGATTGTTTTAGAAAGTTATCAAAATTGTCATAGCCCACTGCAGCAGCAGCTTGAGTGGATTGCTCGTTGCCTGATAATAACTGAACCAGATAATTATGAATCCCATCATCTACAAGTTTCCCATTTGCATGGATTTGATCAAGCAATTTAGCTTCATCCAGATATTGAGGATTCATATCTGAAAATAAATCTGGGGGAGGTGATGCACCACTCTCCAACAATACAGCATGCAGTTTCTGCGCAAATTCTGGGTTCTTTGCTGCACTGATGACATACTTTGACACATTTTTCACTTTCCTTTTTTGCGCAGATGTGGCTTTCTCAGATGTGCCTGATGAACTTTCACATGATTTACGAAGTGATCTAAGAGGAGTCCCAATCTCACTTCTCAAACTCTCAGTTTGATTTTCTTCAACAACGCTTCTATCATTTTTTGTTTGAACACCTACATATGATGCTTCTTCTGACTGTGAGCTGCCAACTCTAGAAAGTCTGTCAAGATCGGGTGGAACTGCCAACATTCCAGTGCCTTCAGCTTGCAACAAACACATATCTTTGGGCAATTCGGTGGCATCTTGAAAGCTCCTTATGGCAAAGAAAGAATTTGGTAGCTGGCTACTGGGCACCTCAGCAGGAATTAGCGTTCCAGGAGCACCCATCAGATCAATAATATATTCACTGCACAGAGAAACAACCCCATTAATCATCGGTAATAGTTCCAGGACATCTTCCAGCTTGCACCAATTCACCTTAGATGGAAAATGTGCACAGAATTTTAGGAGCAAAGCAGAAAACAAATATCATGAACCTTTAATTCTAATATCCTTACTTAAACATGATAGAAAGTTAAAACATCTCATATGAACGTTGGACACAGGGTGTTCTTTAAGCATCTTTCCAATTTTCAGAATAAGAGCTGCACTCAATAAATCATTGTGGCTACAAATTGAGCTTACAGCCCCCATCTATGGTGCTCCCCTTACCTATGGCACCCCCACCACATCTGATAATTCAAACCCTCATAAACTACCCTACAAACTTGACCATCACTATCTGCAATCCCATTTGACACAGCATGACATTATGTTAAAGTAACAATTCAGCGACAAGCATAAGGCACAAAAAAGTTACTACATCACAAGATTTATTGGATTGAAGTTATCAGAAAATTATGCCTAAACATAGAAATTTAGAATTGGTGGCCATTACCTTCCACTATCAATTTTAATCAAGTTTACAGCTCCATCATCAGTACCAGTGTAGTAGCTACCTTTGACCAGCATACATGGAAGATTTATCCTATCAGCCAGTACCTAGAACCAAAGGTATGAAACAATTAACACCAGAAAAGCAATTGAAAGGGTAATAGAATGAGAGTCGGATTTTGAGAAAAGCAATGAAGATGTTAGTAAGTTACATGGTGCACAATGTTTTGTCTATGATTCAGTTTGACAAATAAGGTAGTAAAAAAACTGTCACAACCTTAAAGAGCAGCGCCCTGTGGCGTGAAAGTCCAACATCAATAAGTCCAAGGGGAAGAATGATAGTCTTCATCGAACTCCGTAACTCGTACCTCCTCACTTTCCACCTTCTCAAAATTTCATCAGCATCCCCAACTGGACCACCCATTCTATCAACAACAATATCAGCAATTTTCTGAATTAATCCACTTAAAAGGACACCATGTTGAGAAATCCGTGACTCTAGAGATACAGCGTATGCTCTTTTCTCCAGTTGTTGCAGTTCAGGATCCACCAACCGGTTAACTAATATGACATCATAATCAACATTATCTGAAACAGACACAGCTTGAAGATCCACCAACAATGGCATCTTCCCTTGTCTAAGAGAATTTGAGGTCATTCCATACACGTCATAAAATCCATCGACCACTTTTTCATTGTAATCTACAACATTCTGGCTCTGCATGTTATAAAAATTAGTTAAGAAGCTAATTTCATCGAAATTGACAATATTAAAGAACTATACCGCATCAAATTCAAACTTAAGACGCAAAGAAGAAAAATAAAACCAAAGGAACGTGATTCAGATAAGGTTGGAAAGTAATTGTAATTGCAAAATGAAACCAATAATTATCCTTGAACCAATGCACTACTCTTACGGCTCACAAATTTTTTGGTACCGAACTAACAAGAAGCACCTGCCTAACATAACTGGCACAATGATTCAACATGAAATTGTTAAGAAAATGGCACCGTAAGCAATACAAAGCAATCCATAATTCAGGTATCAAACCTTTTAAAGATAATCCTCACACCATTATCATCGCCCTATGGTTAGAAAATGATCCAATAAACAAAATGCAAATTACCATACCATACAAACACAACGAACAATATTCAAAGTTCGCAGAAAACCTAATCCACTCCAATTGGCTCAGATTAAGTCGTAAATGCGGGAAAATTATTAACCCTAGAAATATTTATATTAGAAAAACGTACCCAATAGCGAAGTGAGAGAATCTCGAAGGGGGCTTGAGTGTCGGTGGCGGTAGCCGGGCAGCCGAGGCTAATCCGCTTGGCGGCGTCGATCTGAGCCGAATCGGGGTCGTCGCGCGAATCGGGATCCGAAGCGCTGATCGCTAAGGCCAACTGGACCTGAAACTCCTCCTCCAAGAAATTGTAATCCACGCCCCCACCGCTACCACCGTCCCCAGCCGTCCGATCACTCACCGATTCAACGGCCGTGATTCTCCCCATTGTAGCCGAACCCGTGGACGACGCCGGCGAAGAAGCGGTCGGGTTGAGATTCGTGCTCGGACTCGTCTCGGGTCGGGTCTCGGCCAGTCTTTGGTGCTCATTGAGTCCTCCACCGATGTGAAGCTTTCTTAGTAGGTGCTTCATCTTCGACATCGATCATCAATGGAAATTATGAAATCCTTCTCTCTCTCTTCCTCTCTCTGTCTACTGGATTAAACTACGCCCACTAGAAAACAAAGCAGATTCGCTTAACCTGTGCACCCTTCTTCGTCAAGCTACCACCACTTAGAGAGAGACTTCGATTAACCGCTCACCCTTTCTCTCATTCCCTCCAACACGCTTAATAAAAAACCCATAAAACCAATAAACAATTTCTAAAATTTGTTTATATTTCCTCACCCCCAAGTCAAGTGAAGGACTCCCACTACTGTGTTCGTACGCTCATCCACACGTCTTTACTATGGACTTCACCCAATCTTGACCGTTGAGTATGTGTGATGCATTTTTCAGGTGGGAATGTTAGATATCCAACGGTTGGGATTGTGATGATGATGGTGGTGTAATGGCTCTCTATGACCAAAATGGCATTGCCTTATATAGATGGGCTTCACTCCATCCCATTTCCAAAGATCAACTAGTGATTAGGATGATGAAGAGATAAGCATTTACGTTTGTATTGATTTTGTATTTATGATCCGGATATCGTGATACTGAGCGTTCGACAGCTGTAACACAATTCTATTAAGAATACAACAAATGTAACTCGCATATGTATTCATCATTGTTTGTTGAAGTTGAGGTGTGAAAAATATAAAGAGAAGTGCGATGAGACTCATCGATATCACTTTCCTACGTTGATTATGTATTTATGATCTAAATATTGTGATGTTAAGAGAGTTTGACAGCGTAACACAATTTTAGGTGTGAAAAAAAATGAAGAGTAGTGTGGTGAGACTCATTGCTATTCTTTTCCTATGTTGATTACGTATTTATTCTATAGATATTGTGATGTTCAGAGAGTTCGACAACTTTAACGCAATCATATTGAGAATACAACAATTTTAACTCATAGATGTGTTTTGTAGTGTATGTTGAGGTTGAGGTGTGAAAAAGATAAAAAGAAGTGTGGTGGGATTCACCAGTATCATTTTATGTTGTGTTGATTCCACATTTATGACATAGACATCGCACGATTGTATAATCTAGGTGAATTTATAGATGTTTATTAATGTTGAGATATGAAATATATAAAGAGTCGTTTGGTGGTATCCTTCACGTTTATCAAGAATATCTTGATATAGTAGCCCTACCCCACTTCTCTGAGTGATGGCTGCACTGACTATTCTGTTCTAAAAATTTTCAAACTTATCATCAATCTTGTCATTTTTTGTTGTTTTTCATTTATATTTAATTTCTGGCATAAAAATGAAAACAAAGATGTTACTAAACAGACAAAAAGATTGCGTGAGAGATTTATACCGAAACATGTATTGATATCATGATCAGAGATGTTTCTAGGGTTGGAAAGAGGCAATGCGATGGTCAAAAGCAAATGATTTGAAATTCATACACAATGTGGTGGACGGAGCAATGGAGGGTGCAGCATTACGTTGGGACGTTCGTTGTATGGGATCCACGTTGAACTCAGCAATGTGCAAAATGAGGTACCAATAGATAGATAAAGAGAGAACGTAAACCAACATAAATATAAACAACAATTAGAAAGTTAATTATACAAATTATACATCTTGCTTCGTTTTGATGGTAATTAATTATGACTATAAAAAAGAGCGAGGGGCTGAAAAAACAAATTTGACTTCAGCATTTTTATTTTTTATTTTTTTTGCTTTGGTTTCCTTTGTTTAAAAAAAAAATACCGCACGCAACCTCAGCGTAGTGCCTAGTGGGAATAGTATTTTATTTATCCATTGTCATTTCTTATTTTATTATTTTTAATAATCTTGTTGGACCCTGGAGGTGGGGCCCACTCTATCTTTAAAGATATATATATATAAGTCGTACGGATTTGTTTAGAGCTTTTAAAGGACTGGTTTTTAATCGGCGATCACCAGACGCCAAGGCCCGTGTAGAAACCCAGGAGCCTATTCCGAATTTATGTTTCGTTTTGTTTCCGAATAAGAAATCTAAGAATATTGCCTTCTAAAAAAAGGAAAAGAAAATGTAATGCACCCTAATAAGGAAAGTAATTGAACCCAAGAAAATGGGGAAGATTCACTATTATATCAAATAAAATGGTCTAAATTATAAAAATAAACTTATATGAAATGAACTTTAGAAATACACTCAAAACTCATTTACAACATAATAAAGAGACTTTTAATTTCTTATAAATTACAAAACTAACATCGATTTCTTAAAACAAGCCCAACTCCAAACCCTTATAAAAAAAAACCCAAAACAAGTATAGAAATTAAATGGTGTATGATTTATCTATATCATTAGTGCTAAAAACAAGTATATGACTAAATATCTCAACAAAAAAAAAAAAACTATTTTAAAATATAAAAATTATTATTTTGTAGATAGTTTATTTAACAGCAATCTTACTTATTTTAGGCCTTCTCGTGTTATCTAATCATGGAGTCATCATTGAGGACATTTGACAGAGACTACTTTTGTGTTCATATGTCGACATGCTAATGAGGTCATGCATAGGCTTTGCTTATTAGTAGTGATAGGTTTGAATGGTTTGAGGAGCCCTTGACCTTTTTTTAGGACTCTTCGATTATTGATGGTTGTAATCAAGGTTAGGCCTCATGTTCACCGGTGTTTTTTTTTAATGATTAATAAAGTCTACCTTATATCGTTGGAGTTCTTTAAAAAAAGGCTTTTTGCATTGTGTTTTAATAAATAAATAAATAAATCAAAAATATTAGTTAGACCAGTTGATTAGGAAAATTCGTCTATTTGCATCCAAGTTCAGATGTAGATAAGGGGATAAAGGAACAATACTTTCTTTCCTTAAAATGTAAATGTGGCATATTGGCATTGCCTGTCACATCAAAGTATAACACAACAGTCAATGAATTGGATTAGCCTCATATTATAGAAGATAAAACTTTGACTGCGTCGTATTTATCCATCCACGAATCTCCACAATAACAGACACAAAGAGATGCAACTATTTCGTATTATTTATTTTTCCCAATTATGTTTAAATCTTAGGCAGTGGGAAAAAAAAAGAAGGTAAAACATGAAAATGTATAATCCCAGCTAAGACTCGAATGAAGGAAAAATATATAAAAAAGAAGCAATAATAATTACAACATCTGAGTTGCAATCAGCAACAAGTTGTTATTAGAAAATCTAATCGTCATCATCATAAATAGGAAATGAATGTCACCAGAGATATAAAGGGCTGTATGAATATGAGTATATACAACATGGAGAAGGAGAAGAAGAAGAAGAAGAAATGATGACTTCAGATATATCCATGACCAGACTTTGTGTTGAGTTCAAGGGCACAGAGCTGAAGACTAAGCAGTGGCTGCCGCTTGTTCTTCCACCGCCTGTGATGCCGGTTGAAGGGTGCAGATGAGGTTGCGGTCACCATACACATTGTCAACACGTCCTGATGCAACAGTCAACAAAATTTAGTTGTCAGTAAAAGCAATCAGAACAACACCAAAATGCATGCTATTCAAGTTTTTTTTTGGGGTATAAATGGCATACCTGTAGTAGGCCAGAACTTTGCTGAACGGAGCCACGAAGCAGGGAAGGCTGCGTACTCCCGGGAATATGGCTTAGTCCATGCATCTCCCATAAGCAGAGATGGTGGGTGAGGAGCTCCCTGCAGAAAGGTTCATAACTTGTTTTATAAGTATTGAACCATTTAACTTGCATTTGCTTTCACCTTCAGAAGAAATGAGTGTTTTTACCTTGAGGACATTGTTGTGGAGATCAGCTTTTCCTTTCTCAATCTCAGCAATCTCTTCTCTAATGGAAATAAGAGCATCGCAAAACCTGTCTAACTCAGCCTGCAAGAAACATTGAGTTTACTTAACCCAAAGTAAAACAGTACCCAAAAATATAAAAAATATAAAATCTTTCTGTGGGGGTGTACCTTGCTTTCACTTTCTGTTGGTTCGATCATGAGAGTACCAGGGACTGGCCATGACATTGTTGGTCCATGGAATCCATAGTCCATAAGACGCTTTGCGACATCTTCAGGCTCTATCCCAGCAGTATGCTACAAGGAAAAGAAAAAAAAACCCAGAGTTCAATTAGACAGAGAATGTAATAAACAAGCGGCTAAATGGAAGCACGTGTTAAGAACATACCTTAAAGCCTCTCAAGTCAACAATGAATTCGTGGGCAACAGTTCCATTGACACCACGGAATAGAATAGGGTAATAATCCTGTAAGAAATAAACATAGAAAACATGAGAAAACAGAGCTAATATAACCTCTTAAGCTCAAACTGTAAAGCAAAAACAACAGTGAAGGAAGAAGTAGGAACCTCCAAGCGTTTGGCCATGTAGTTCGCGTTTAGAATTGCTATCTTTGATGCATCGGTGAGCCCCTTGGACCCCATCATGGCTATGTAAGTATAAGATATGGGCAAAATAAGTGCAGAACCCCAAGGTGCTGCAGAGATGGTACCAAGTGGCTGAGACTTGTCTGGAGCAGGAAAGCCACCGGTAGGTACCTTCAATACGATGTCAAAAAGCTTACAAATCCAGCATGTAATAAATCACAAAAAGTTGGAAAGATATGAAAAGATACTGCCTCCATTTACACATCTCAAGTTCAAAACAAACATGAACAAAGCAATAATTTGCAGAATCACATGAAACCTTCAATGTAAAGGGTAAATTACCACAGGATGAGACGGCAAGAATGGCGCCAAGTGTTTCTTCACACCAATAGGACCCATGCCAGGACCACCACCTCCATGTGGAATGCAAAATGTTTTGTGGAGATTGAGATGGCAAACATCAGCTCCAATCCAACCTGGGCTTGTCAGACCAACCTGCAAGGACGAAAAGCTTCGTCAGATTGAACATGAAAAATTGAGCCTGAATTACAACTATCTACAAAAATAAACATAATATATGTACAGGCAACATTAAGATGTTCAATAAATTACTAGTTAAAAACCAATCACAATGGAATGCCCATGCAGAAATGTAGATGAATTTGAAATTTTAATACCAAAACACTCAGCCAACAACCTGCAGGCCAGAAACTATTTGAATTTAAATTTCAAGCACAAAACTATAAAGCATGGAGCCAAAAAGGGGAGTAATGAAGGAGAATACAGACCTGTGCATTCATGTTAGCCCCATCCATGTATACTTGACCTCCATTATCATGGATTATCTTACATATCTCATCGATACCTTCTTCATACACTCCATGAGTTGACGGATATGTCACCTATAATTCAAAATATGATCAAATGTCTGTCGATGTTGCATAAGTTCTCCATCTTTGATCATTTCAAATAATTTAAACCTCTAACATAGGATGCTTACCATAAGAGCTGATAGGTTATCCTTGTTTGCTTCAGCAGCCTTCCTCAGCTCTTCAATGTTGATGTTTCCCTTCGCATCAGTTCCAACAGGGACAATTTTCATTCCACACATTGCAGCACTAGCAGGATTGGTACCGTGTGCCGAAACAGGTATAATGCACACATTGCGGTGGTGATCCCCTCTTGCCTGCAGTGGGTATTCGGTGAACGGTTCAGCATGATTAGTAACAAGAATAAACCTTTAGGTCATAACCTCGAAGACCTTAAGTTAAAGTTTTTCTTTTAAGCTCTACAGAAAAGTGTTTGCTAAGAAATATTAGAAAGAGGGAAACAAGAAAAGCTCAGGGTCCCCATACAAAATGATATGCCCGAATAACCATCAGCCCAGCATACTCTCCAGCAGCTCCAGCATTAGGTTGCAACGAAAAAGAGTCAAACCCAGTGAGGGTACACAATAGGTCACCCAAATCTTCGAACATTTCCTGGATTTTATTATTTGACAACAAACACTATCAAGTTACTAGTTGTATGAAGGAAAGCAACATATAAAAAGAAATTCAGGGAAAAAAACATTTGCCACTGTGTTAAATTTGTTTGTAAGTAAACATTTGTAACTACCTGATAACCCGCAGCCTGTTCTACAGGGGCGAAAGGGTGAATGTCAGAAAAACTAGGCCATGTCACTGGCATCATTTCAGTTGTTGCGTTCAATTTCATTGTGCAAGATCCCAATGGAATCATACTGTGGCATAGCGAGAGATCCTTTGATTGCAACCTATGAATGTATCTGAGCAACTCATGCTCCGTATGATACCTAATAGAGAGCAAATGAAAGTCAGTCTAGTTTCCAAATAGCAGACTGTGAGAGTTCAAATCATCAGGAAAGAGATATACGAGTTGAAGATTGGATGGGTAAGATATGGGCTCTCCCTACTTAGCCCAGAAGGAATTGCAGGCTGAACTTCTGGTGCAAGAGATGCAGCAGTGAAAGGAACCTGAAAATCAAACAAAATTCTCACTTAGATGGATGCAACTTAATAAACAATTTCAACTATCACCTTTATGATAAAGACATGAAAATACTCACAGGCTTGCCCACAGCAAAAACTTTGAAAAGCTTATCAACATCCTCCAAGGTAGTTGTTTCATCGAACGAAGCAGTAATCTGCAAGGAGTAACCTTCAGTAATCTGATAAAGTAGAGCAATATACTCCCTCCTCTCTCCCTAGAGAGCTTTTAGTTGAATAATTGACGCAGGAGATACAAACAAACTTACAGTGTTCGTGTCTACTACTCGCAAATTTATTCCATGCTTGATTGCAGCATCAGCAATGGCATGTGCATCAGAAGTCTTAACCTTCACAGTGTCAAAGAAGGGAAGGCCCTGAACTTCCACTGTCCCAAGTTTCTTCAATCCAACTGCAAATGCCCCAGCAAGACCATGAACCCTTTGGGATATGGTTTTAAGGCCTTCAGGTCCATGATAAACAGCATACATGGCAGCCATGTTTGCAAGTAGTGCCTGCATAAACACAATATCCAATCAAACAAAGCAAGTAAATCAAATTGAAATACATGAGGGGGCCTGCTCAGTAATTCCCTGTTTTTGGGTTATCCAAGCTAAGGAAATCATGTCAATAATTCTATCATTTGATATTTTTAATAAATAAAAACATAAATCAGTTCAGCCCTAAAAAGTAAATCATAAAAGAAATCAAATGAAGAATAGTATCGAACCTGAGCAGTGCAAATGTTGCTGGTAGCCTTGTCCCTCCTGATATGTTGCTCCCTTGTCTGCATCGCCATACGCAGTGCAGGCTTCCCTGAAGAATCAACACTAACACCAATAATTCTTCCCGGCATCATCCTCTTGTACTCTTGGGAGGTGGCCAGGAATGCTGCATGAGGACCTCCATAACCCATTGGAACACCAAACCTTTGTGCAGAGCCAACAACAATATCTGCCCCAAATTCACCAGGAGGCTTCAACAGTGTCAATGCTAAGAGATCAGTTGCCATCACAACCTTAACCCCATTAGCATGAGCATTCTTAATAAACTCCCCATAATCCAAAACCTCACCCTCAGTCCCCGGATACTGAACAAGAACACCACAAACATCACCCGATTTGTAATCAATATCCTTAAGATCCACAGTCACAACTTTAAGATCAAAACCATCTGCTCTAGTCTTACAAATATCAATGGTCTGGGGGTGGCAGTTGTTAGCAATAACAAAGGTCTTCTTCTTCCCTTTTTGAATGTTGTTACACATCGCCATTGCCTCGGCAGCGGCGGTTCCTTCATCAAGCAATGAAGCATTTGACATGGGAAGGCCAGTGAGGTCAGTGATCAGGGTCTGGAAATTGAGCAAAGACTCAAGCCTCCCTTGGGAAATCTCAGCCTGGTAAGGAGTGTACTGGGTATACCAAGCTGGGTTTTCCATTATGTTCCTCAAAATCACAGGAGGGACATAAGTGTTATAATACCCCATCCCAATAAAAGACTTGAAAATCTTATTCTTGGAAGCCAAATACTGCATATGCTCAAGCATTTGGCTTTCAGTTAACCCTTCATCAAACTTGGTAAACTTCATCGATTCGAGTCGAATCGATTTGGGCACGGTGGCATCGATAAGTGAATCAAGACTACCAAACCCACATATCTCAGCCATTTTGGTTTGTTCATCTGGGGTGGCTGAGTTATGGCGGCGAGGAAAAGTGTCACTGTTTTTCAATGCATCAACAGAAATCGACCTTGTTTGTGTCCCAGTGCCATAACCAACATTATGTGACACATTTTTGCCTGCTAATGAATCTGATCTGCTACTTGTGCGCATGAAAGAGCATGGAGACAATGAAGAAACGTACCTTGAAGGCGTGTACAAGACAGGGGATGTTGAAGAGCTGAACACAGTCTCATTCTGGCGAAACTGCTTGGCATCTGAAACCAAGCGCCTCACGAAGGCCCGGTTAGCCAGCCGCCTTGCACGTTCCATGAGAGCAAAAGACTCTGTTTTTGCAACAAAAACACAGAAAGCAAAAACAGAGGAAAAGCAAATTGGGTTGTTGAAAAAACTTGGAAACAAATATATGGTTTTTTTTTACTTTCCAAAGGTGCTGGCTTTTTTTTTTTTTTTTTTGGCTATTCCATTGGAGTGAGTGAACCCAGTTAGGCTGGTGGGTTTGTTTTGATAAGTGAAGGTTTTGTCTATATATAAATATATGAGTATAATAATTTATATAAAAATTTAGAAAATATGATGGGAGTTCAGGATCTGGTAGTGGTGGTGGGTGGTGGGTGACTGCGCACCTATTGAGAAAAAGACAGGTTTTGTTTGTAGGGTATCAAAACCCACAAAAATTTACAAATTTTTGCTCAGAAATCATGAATGTATGGAAGGTATTGAAGCAAAGAAGATTGAGTTTCAATGGATCTGAATGGTTTCCAAATTTTATTCAACCAGAGAAAAAACATGTACCAAAGAGTTTTTGAATATCTGTTAAATCTGGAGTGAAAATCTAAGAATCTTTTGTTGGCCGATTCTCTATCACAGTATGCTTATCTCCGTGCCTCACCTCAAAGACAATAAGAACAAAAAAGAAAAATTAGTCTAGGGTTAGGTTATGACTTATGAAGCAATGCAATTCACTCACTAAATCAGATCTAAATCTTAAATGACGGTTTGCACCAGATAACACACAGAATTATCACATTTGTGGTTATGGAAATTTGGGTGGATACTAGATAGTCTCCCAACCAATTCTAATTTTGTGATTTGCTGGATTTCCTTCTGGTGGGGCCCTCTGTATCTGGTGGAGTTGGGGGTTGGTGTGGTAATTTTGGGAAAAGCAGGGGATCATCCTTAAGAGGAGAAAATATGTCTTGTGGCTGACAACAAGACATTGTACGTTTCAACTGTAGTCGGTCAGATGTTGTTCTTGTGGTGGTAGATGCTTCTAATGATTTCCACTGTTTATAGTCTGAAAATTTCATGGCCGTACGATTGTCAAGTTATGATGGACGGTTGTGATCTGACCACATCTTTTTGCTATTGTTAGGAAATGCTGATCTGATGATGTATCTGGGAGACTAGGACTTGGTCTGCCTTCTACCCCTTGGGACTGGGAAGTGGGAATCTACTATGAAAGGCACTGTGTTTTGACAGTAGATTAGATGGCATGTGTGGAATTCCATCCTAATTTTGACCCAAAGAAAAAAAGGAAAACTTTTCATTTGCATTTGAATGTGATAACTCAAAGACTGGCCCTATAAATATGTGCCCAAAACATCATGTTTCTTTAATAGCTAAATTCCATGCCAAAATTAGGTTATTTGGACTGACAAATGTGATTCTAACATAATGACATGCTTTCAATGAATTTTCTCATTTATGGTAGAAGCTATAAAAAGGGGAAACAAATACAAATATTGAGAGACAAATAAGAAAGCAACTAGTGATTTCATATACAAACTCCCATAACACCGAAGTAGTGTGTGTGTGTGAGAAACCCACATCTCTATAGTTTAGACTTTCGCTTTATTCTAAATAAAAAACCAGCTACTGTATTTGTCAAAATGGGAATTTTATTTTTCAGATATGGTAAAAACATTATACCAATTTAAATCTAATTAAAAATTAAAATGTCAATATTTATGACAGTCAAAGTAAGTTATACAGTTATTCAAAATGTAATCCATTGGATCTAAAAGAATAATTTAGGAATTTTTTTTAAAATCTTATTTTGTTTTGTGATAATAATTATATATGAATTTAATATGAAAGTTACAAGAAGGACATTCAAGATATAATTATCAAATATCTGCAAAGAAAGATATGAAAGGAGGTCATTATCAAAATGTAGGCCCAGTTGAGAGTTCCATAACTGGGAGAGGTTACAATGAGAAGTTTAAAGTGAGAAGGCTATTTGAGAAGACCAATCTCACCATTAACAAATGTAAAGAAATCATGGGAGACAGATATTTTAAATGTTTTGATGGTATGATTGGCCTCCTCAAATAGCCTCCTCACTGTATAACCTGTCATTCATGGGCCCAAGTTATCTCAATCAAATTATGTGTAGCAATAAATAAAAATATAATAAATTACAGTTCCAGTTTCTGCAAATCAAGGAACCCTTTGGATTTTATTAATTCAAGCTAAACTAGCAACCAAAACCACATCAAAAATGGAAAATGAAAAAAATAAAAGGAAATCCTCCTAATTAAAAAGATGAGGTAAAAACAAAAATGGTGTAATGGATATAATTATGACAAAGCTCAAGATCAAGAGTGATTATTGATTAGGCCACAAGAGAGTTCCATTAGGAGCATTGCAGCTTCAGCAACATCCTGAGGAAACACTCGTTGAAAATCCAAAGCCTTGAAACAAATCTTCTTCTTGTTATTCTTATTCTTTTTGTTATAGTGAGATATTGATGCATTATTGTCGGTGATGATGAGCTTGCTGATCTTGTTCTTATGGCTGCCCCCCGATTTCTTCTCCTTGGCCACCTTACCCTTTGGAGATGAAGTGTCGGCGCTGCCGACAGCAAACCCGTTTGCAGCCGCAGCCGCAGCCTCTGCCATGGCTCGTCTCGCTTTCCTCTGCCGAATGCCACATGCATTGCACAGTGACTGCACCAAACACATAAATACACAAAATATACCTTAAATTTAAGAACATGTATTTAGCTTATATTGTTCAATTTGGAACATGTTAATTATTGTGTAAATGTGTGGTTCATATTCACGGTAAATATATGTAGATATTTACCTTGGGACCGAGAGGGCCACTCCTCCAAAGTGGGGTTGAGTTGGTGTGACAATCAGAACAAACCCTAACAGCCGCAGTGTTGTTGCTGTTACTGGAAAAGCTGGTTTCGCTAATTTCTCGAGGCTGAGCATGAATTTGGAATTTATGCTCAGAAATCTCAGCTGGTATATGATCAGTGGTACCAGGTGGGAGATCAGGGTTGTTGCTGGTCATCTTTTGCATCAACCTCATCTTGGAGGACATCCACTTCACTGACTTTGGCCTTGTGATATAATTACTACTTTTACCTTCCTCTTCTCCTCCTCCTCCTCCTCCTCCTCCAATATTGGTCTCTCTTTCATGATCACCACATCTGGACAATCTACGGTCCTTGTTGCTTATAGCGTCCACCACATGAGCTTGAACTAAAGAAGATGATGAGGATGCTTGATCGTAACTTGTTCCACAATCCCAAATGTTCTTATCCTGAGATCAGACAATTTGAAATTAGAGATAATCAAGTGAAAATCAAGGGTTTTCAATAAAAAGATCAAATCTTAGTTATAAAACGTAGCTATATATGGAGAATAAATTAGTAAGAAAACCCATCAAATCAATTAATTATGAGAACTTCAGGTCACAAAGTATCAGGAAATTATACAAGTTTCATTATATATGGACATGTCAAAGAGAGAAGAATCACTTAAGGGAGGATCAAGAGCCATAACAAAAAAAAATTCAATAAAAAAATAAACGTGGAAGATATATAATTTGATTTATGTACGTTGGTTTCTTAATTACCTTGTGATGATATAGTTGTGATTGATGATGAGCAAGAGAAGTAAAAGTAGTCCCAGGTGTTTGATCTTGCAAGGAGTCGAAGAAAGTAGGAAATGGGAAAGAAGTACATGAAGCAGCTTCATCATAGGGTGGTGATATAAAGAGCTTTAGGCGTTGATCTTCTGCTTGCTCCACCATGGAGAAAGGAGAGGATGCTGGGTTCAGATACACTGGTGTCATCATGGGGGGGAGAGAGAGAGAGAGAGAGAGAGAGAGAGAGAGATCACAGATAGAGAGATCACAGAGAGATAGGTTAAATGGGTGCTGTTGTGTCCAGCAAAGGAGGAGAGAGAGATAGGGTAAGGCTGATCAAAAGGGCCTGATACTCAGAGGACTCTTATAAGAGAGAAAAGGGCAAGAAGAAAAAAGAAGAGAGCCCTAAAATAAAAGCCATTCACGTGACTTTATGTCCAGATAGCAGCTATCAAAACAAGAGCTGCTACAAAATGACAAATTTAAAGGAAGTGTTGAAGGCTACTACTCACAATTCTACCCACACGACACTACAGTTATTATATACCCATATAATATAAGTAAATTTAGGTTTTAACCATAAAAAACAAATTTCACTTTTGGAAAAAGCCAAAGTTTTTTAAAAAAAGACAGAAAAACCTCTCAACTTTCAAATCAAAGATATGCAAGTGTAAATGATTTCTTAGGAAATCCAAAAAGAAATAAGGGCAATTTTATCCATTTTGGCTTCTTTTACAAAATTTCTCTCTCCTTTGGGTTTTTCCAAAGTCTCCCGGTGTCATATCATTACTTTTATATTAGTTAATTCAAAAGCTTCATCAAATACGTACAACAACAGACCATAGAATATATATATATATATATATCATTTAAAATACATATAATTTGTTTTGTGTGAGTGTGTGTGGGTGTGGTGCATTTTAGGGTTTAAGGGTTTACATATGCACGCTCATCACTGGCTTTTTGGGTTTGTTGAGTTGAGAGTATAAATTTTCACATCGATTCTGAATGTGAAATTTACATCGCATAACAAAAATATAGAATTTTAGAAGTTGTTTCTTTATATACTATTCTACAATACTACATATTCTTGAGGTGTGGGATTTATATACGTCTCAACATTTCCAAATGGAGCGGTACGATTTTAAAAGAAAAATTGATGAGAAAAATGAAATCTAGAAAACAGTGCAGATATATATCTGAAGAGATGGGTATGGAATGGAATTTGGATAGCCTAAGCAGATGGAGGGCGTCTCCCATCCTTAGTGTTGCCAAAAAGTCATCAAATGCTGGTACAGGCTTGAGACAGTGACGACCTCTTAGTCCCCCACACCTTTTGCCATCAGCCTTCGATTTGCTCTGATATTTTCATCTCTCTTTTTTTTTTTACCATGCCTTCCCCTTCAGATAATTAAAGATGAATTTTCCCATCTACGTACTTTTTATCCTTTCATATATTTGTTTACATGCAAGTCTCTTCATTTTGCTTATCTTTCTGGCTTTTTCTAATTTCCTAACCTAGAATGCCCAAAGAGAGTGGCCAAAATATCATGACCTGTATGCTCTCTGCTTCAGTTAATGATGAAGGCTAGTTTTTTATACTCATTATTCTTGCAGTCTCACAGGATTTTTTTCCATTAATGTTCTTGTCTGCTTCTTATTTTCAGACAAAAATCTTTGCTATCTTGACCACTTGATGTTACTTATTTATTAATTTCTTTTTTACAGTTTAAAAATATATTCCAGGAAGAGAAACCCTCTTTTGTGTTTTTGCTTACACATGAACCAGTAAATTTTGTCCACCAATACTAGCAAGCAGTAAAAAAAACTCCACACCCACACACAGGGACAAAAACAAAAACTACCCCCCAAGCCAAGCTAGATCTTGGTCACAGGATAAGAGATGCAGGAAATCCAGAAGATATGTTAAATTTAACTTGGTTAATTAATTATACATATGGACAATGCATACATAGTTAACATAGACAGGAAAAAAAACAGGAGAAGAGAAAACCCATTGCTGCATGCGTGGCAGGCATCTGAGCCACTTGATCAAATCACATAACCCATGAAATATCTGATCCCATCTTATATCATTAAGAAGATCTAAGACAAAAAAAAGTTCTAACTCGAATCCTAAACCATGATTCTGAGATACCTAATCAACATCAATAAGTGACCATGATCACAAACAAATGTTAACTTGGGGTTGGCACAACCTGAAGAAAAATCAACAGGTTGACAACCTGAAGAGAGATATCTCTCGACCAAGAAAGATTGATTGAAGGCCAGGTAAATGTGCATATATAATTTCATTTAATTTGGTTTTTTTTTTTGTTTTTTTTGAGATGAAGAAGGATGCTACGTATGATGAGTTGTGTGAGCAAGTCCTGGGCACGAATGTTTGAAGTTGATTGGCGGATTATTTTTGTCACCCTATTGCTGCATCTATAACATGTAGCTCACTCAATGTTATATTTAGCATGCAACAAAATCTGCTGGATCATTTCGTGCCATCGTGTAGTTATCAAAATCTTGGTTTAATTTCGAATTGAGTGGCCAAATTTTGATTTTGAGAGCTACATGACAGTTTGTCTGTCGTCCTTAATGTTCGTGGTGGCATCGCTCTGTTGGCTTAAACTGTGTGGTGGTGGTAGTAGCTGATCAAAGGACAAAACAAAACGTTCATCTCCAACCTCATGTTTCGTTATCTTTACAAATGTACAACGAAAATCAATTAAATCTTCATTTTGTGTTTTCACACTACATATAGTACATATATTCCAAAAGAGAAGAATCCAACACGTAACTTTAAGTCTAAGGTCGAATGTTCTTAACCACTTGAATTATTGCCTCGGAAACACCCACTTGGAATTGTAAATGGGTTGAGTGTAAAGTGCAATAAGATCTTTTCAAAATCAGCCTCAGAGCCTAAAAAAGAATTGGGCTATCAGAAAAAGTGCGCAAACGTTCACGTTTTTGGGCTTGGAAATCTGGACTCTCAAGCCCAGGAACCATAAGAGAATTCACAAATAAAGAAAGAAATGTTCTCGAGTTGAGGAATGAGTTGAAGCTTGAACCATAATGATAAATAGTACGGAATGATCTGGCATGATTACCACGATCAAGAACCATAATGGTTACTGGTGAGCATGGCAGTTGCTTCTTTAAATTCTTTTACTCTTGAGATCTAAACATGGAAAAAAAAATAATTACCCAAGAAAAAAAAAAGGAAAAAAATGCATGGTGAGACCAACTCTGGTCCAGGCCTCTGTGGCCCTAAGACAAATGCTTTCTTCTTATAGGACCCTCCCTCTTCAACCCTAAGAACCTAAAACCAGAAACCAGTGAAGATGACGATGGTCCTGGACCTAAAACAGACAGTGACCACTGGCTCTAGAGAGTCTTAGACTCTGGACCAACCAAATAAGGTGCTTTTGGTAATTGCCAAAGCTTTCTCTACATTTCCAGAATTTTACATCACAAGGCTCAGAGAAAAAGTGACAAATTATTTATAAAAAAGTCAAGTAATTGATGGTTCAAGCAGTGTTACACTAAGTATAAGGTCTTTTAATAAAGAAGACTTCGTCCTGATTGGTTGTGTGCAACTAATAACATTTAAGACGGAACCAATTACATTTAAAATTTTCTCACAAGACAAAAGGCATTAAATTGATGCCTTCAAGACCAAGGCATAATTAGTGGTGTTTTTATTCTTCCAACCTGGAGATTAAAATCTAAAACTTATACTGGAAGTTTACTAAATATCTCTTATCCAAATGGGATCATGGAAGAGATATTAAATTATTTTGGAGGGTAGCTTGGTTCAGTTTTTCAGAGTGAAAAAATTGATCCAAGTGGTACACATGAAGGTACTGTAGTCTGCAGTCAGAGCACAAAATGACCAAATATTTCATCAGTTTCTGATTCAACTTCAAACAGAGTTCTTATTCTCACACTAACAAGATCTTAAAACAGAACACTTGCTGATACACAAATTCAAACTCAATGTCCCTTTAAAAATTTAAAAAAAAAAAAAAAGTATGACTAAAAATTTAATTTCAGAGATGGTCAATTGGACTGTGGTCCAAGTTCCAATTCTTGAAAAGCACTCAAAGCACCCACATACCTTGTAAAGACACTCTGGCATGCATGCATAAGAAAAAAGAAAATGGACAGAAATAGCAAAGATTCTCTTGATTGAAGACTGCAGCACCAAAAGCCTAAGAAAGCCAAACTGGGGGGCTGTGGCTAGCTTCATTGGATTCATTTTGATGGTGCAGAAACAGAGTAAATTCAGAGGTTTATGTATCTTGCAATTTATGTTTGTGGACACATCTTTGGCAGCAATTAGGTGGCTATGTACTTGTCCTCTCAACATGAATTAAAAAGAAGCTACCAATATCATGGTAGAGAGACTACTTTTTTTATGAGCACTTAATAAATTACTTTCGTTTTCATCTCTGTTTTTGGCTTACAACTAGTGCAGATTCTGCAAACAATCGGCTTCATCAGATGAAGAAGTAAATGGCTTTCAATTTTACCAACAAGAATTGTCATTTCAGTTCATCTACCCCCTAGCTATAAACTAGTTTTCAATACTTTTTTGTTTTTACTTTTACCCAGATGAATGTAATGTTGAGCTGAACTTTGCCAACCCATTAAACAGCATGCAGGATTGATCAATCCCATGAAAATAACATAGTGATGGGTTATAATTTCTGAAGCCACTTGCTTAATTACACAAAAGCAAAATTAAAGCAGTGGAGGGTGTGATTAAAATGATGATTTTTTTTTTTTGGGGTGTGCTCTTTTGGCTGCTCATTTCATGAACACTAGAAGAAGAGGATGATACCAAGACCAGCAAGAGAGGAAAAGAAAAAGAAAAAGAAAATAAATTAAAGTTGGGGTTTAGACATCAGATTCATAGTTTCACCCACAATATTCATATCACCCATGAAAAACAGGAGTCTTGAAGCTTCTTCCTTCCTACACCTAAAGCACCTCCTCTTCTTTCTTCCTCTTTTTAACTATTGATCATATGTACGGACACCTACAACAAAATCAGACATCATTGATCATCAGAACCATGGATCAAGATCCACTGGGGCCCACGTATTCATCACTCTCTCAAACCATTCATCATCAACAGCCTCCCCTGCATCGCAGCGGTCCATCACTCCCTTCCCAACCACCAACCCATTATTAGTATTACCACTGCATTCACTCCACGCCCCAACCCCATTCTCAGGCGAAAACCCCCCATTATTCCCGGTGGGATCCACGAACTTGATGCCGGCCATCACCGTCGACGCCGAGTCGGAAACCGACGCCCCGCAGCTCTCGCTCTTCCCGTTCCCGACCACCAGCGACGGCGTCGGAAAACCTGCCGCCGGTGACGACGGCTTGGTAGTGTTCGTCGCCGGAGTTGGCGTTATCTCCTTGTAGAGCTCTTGCATGACCTCCTCTATCAACTCTTCTTCGATGGGCATGTCCGGCGAGAGTTGGTCGATGAGCTCCGGGAAGTTTCCGACCATTTCATCGGATATGAAAGTTTCCGGAGAAGGAGACTTTGGGCCAGCTTCCATGCTCTCTGACTCCGACGACAGTGAAAACAGAGCAAGCGGACTGCAGAGTAAACAACAGGTTAGTGAGTGTGTGTGTGTGTGTGTGTGTGTGTGTGAAGGAGCGAAGACAAGTGGATATAAAAGGGATTGAAAAGTAGGCGCCACGCTGGTATGGTTGTGCCACGTAGGATGGATGGGACAGGGGTGATGACGTAGGAATATGATGTCGTAGCGAAGTGGTAACTGAAACCGAGGAATCAAAGCTGACGATTAGTACAGCCAAAAGTACTGCCTGTGTAGTCAGATTTAGCAAGGTGGCTCGTGTTTCTGTGCTGCTCAGCTGTATCGCTGCTCGTGCTTACCACCGTTGACTGTCTTGTTGACCTATTTGTAAGCGGATTCGGCGGTCAGTGTTGGAGGTATTTGTCCGACTTGGAACACTGGTGGTGGATCTCAAATTTAAAGGACAAGACTGCCTCGGCAAACACAACTTTGCCTACATGGACGAGATTGCCCTCCCACACACAGCTATGCATTACTATGAGCAAGTCAAGTTTTTGTCTTTTTAAAGAAGCTGGATAAAGGGGTCACGGTTTGATAAATACAGCAAGTGCCAGTGTGTTTCTTGTTTGAGCAGAGCAGTAATTTTTTGGTTTAGAGATAAATTGTTAAAATGGTAACTTCATTCACATAACATCACAATAAAAAAATACACTGTAATTAGGCTAAGTACAACACCAAACCTATCAGTCTTCAAATTAATCCATGCCTTTTGCACTAATACTGGTACCGTATATTCATTGTATTCTTGTATTACTGGTATTGTACATACTCACTGGCAAGGAAGATTGCCTAAGATGGAGAGACTCTGGAAAAAATCTCAGTTTATAATACATTCATTGTACAGCAAGAACCGATGAATGGATAAATGACGTTGAGAGCAAGTACTTCATTGGAGGCTTCAGAAGAATGCTTCTTCTCTTTCAAGAAACAAGATATTGTTTAACTGAACCAGCTGATCTTCCTGCATTACTGGCATTTGGAGTTGCATTGTATGCGATAGCTCACTATCTGTCGCCGGGACGAAGGGTTGGACTTTTGGAGCACATACTCATTGCATGAAGCTCTTTCAGCCTACTAGCTGGGTTGCACAAACCTAAAAGTTTTCAAGAGTTTCTCACATCAGAGCATCTTACAGATAATCACCCTTTTTAAAACATTGCCTCTTATAAATAAAACAGTACAAGAAGCTATAGTTGAAAATGATCTGTTCAAAACTATCGGGAACGTTATTATTTTAAACAATCACATTCTTTGCAAATAAGACATCCGGTGCTTTTTATTTTCTATGTCTACAATTCAAGTTCTGGTATTACTTATCATACAGACCAGGTCAGATCAAGTGATCTAGGTATATTTTATTTGAAAGGAAGATACTGACTAATGATCCTCTTTGAAGAGCATCTACACAGATCAAGTCATACGTTGTTCAGGGTTAAAGTATTAAACTAATCTATGACTCGACAAATGCAATGCCAAAGGGTATGGACTATTCCATAAAAAGAAGGGTCATCCTTGCCTAGCTTGAAAGTGCTTTTATTCTTGAACTCAACCAATAATTTTCGTACATGTCGTATTGATATGCAGATCACAGACCAGAACATAAGAATAAAACTAGCATAAAAAGAAATATTGCACCAGATTGTCATTTAAAAGATAACATAAGCCTTCGCCCATCTACATTACAATACCACAAATAAATCAATGGTCTTTCAAATGTGCAGTATATAACTAACCAGGAATTTTCTTCACAACTATATTGTGACAGATAATGTAATCATATAACAATATTATGTTTTGGATAAAGCACCTGAACATTTTGGGATGTCCCACACTGCGATGGATGTAGGTGTGCAACGAGGGTCGCATAATGCCCGATTATCCTCATGGTTGACATTCATAGCAAGCATCCACGACCCAATTGTAACGTCCTCATTGCTAAACATTCTCAAACTGAAAAATAGAAAATACACCTATCAAGCAAAGGGACATCTATAGGAAATGAAATAACAGCTTAAGAACCTCTCCAAATGATAAGCCCAAATTTTTTCAAGAAGAGTTCTGTAGATAGCAAAGCCTTTACATGAATATGATAAAACAGAACAACGAAGATAACAGAACAAAGTGGATTGAAGTAGCAAGGTAGATTCATATTTTACAAAAACTAAACCCTGAGTCATGTTTCACATAATTGGAGGTTCAAAAAATTAAATATATTGGCAAAAGTCATAATTGAAAGAAACAATAACTAACATAAAGAAATCAAATACAGAACAGGTGGCTGACCTGTTATTTCTAGCAATTGCCAATGATGCCACCACTTCTGCAGACAGAACATATATAGGACCATAAGCATGCCGAAAGTATTCATTCCCAATTAGATGTCCTGATTTCTCATACCTGAATAATAAATGGATGAATGATCAGAAAAAAATAATAAATTGATCACAAAGGTTAAAGCTCTGATTACAATTTGAAAACCCATATACCATTTCATTTTAGGGTCAGTGATTACTGGTCCTTTCTTCATGCATCCAATGTAGGTTTGTGAATGTGTTCGCTCCTTGGCTAGAAGTGTTGCTAGTCGATCTGACAAATTAAGAAAATATCAGTAAATCTAATGTACTCATATTCACAGATTAATGAAAGCATATAGTCTGGCATTACAGTATACCTGGACGCAAATAAATGTCGTCATCTGCTTTGACATAGTAATCTGCTTCAAAAAGTTGAAATGCTGCTTTGAAAAATGCCAACCTGCAAAATAGCGTGAGGAACCAATATGACATAAACTGCCAAGAACATAAAGCCGTCAACATGACAAATAGTTCAACAAAACCCGATGACTCTTACGTTTTCCATGGAAGGTTCAAATACTCTTCATTGACATCAATAATCAGAAAATCTCTGTACTTATCTATCTCTTTCTGAACCCCCGCCATCTTCTTTGCATCTTTAGATCTCCCAATAACAAACCTAAAAGCTAAACCAGTAGCTTGTTCGAATCTACAAGAGAATGGTAGGAAAAAAAAAACTATTAAAACCACAACAAAAAGAACAACAGGGCATTTTCATGAAAGCCAGATTGTTGATCTTAATCTAGCTGAGCTGATAAACATCATAGCTAAGCTAACAAAGATCAACATCTGCAACTCATCATGTTAGGCAAACCCAGAAGTGATATCAAACAAGTGCACTGTATAACAATATACAAAGACAAAATGATCAAAACCAACATCAGATATAAGAATTTAGGAACTTTACAGCACAAAAACAGAAATTTACCTCAAAAGGCCATCTGGGTCAGAAGGAAACCACGTGCTCCGCAAAGCCGCACGGCGATCAGCCGAGCCGAACCCGGTCTGAATTCCGACGAACCCAAGAAGCTTAGGCCGATCAACCAAACCACCATTCTTATCACCGAGCTGCCGAGAGGTCGAAAGAGAGTAGAATGCCCGGAAGGTGTCTTCCGATTTGCCGCATCGGAAAACGGGAATGGGCGTTGGGCGACGGAGGGCGGTGATGGCGAAGATGGTTCCGGCGAGGCCGATGAAGAGGGAGACGAGCGAAAAGACGATAATGGGCAGGGGAGAGCGCGTGGGGACAGGGGCAGAATTGGGTTTTAGGGGCTTGAGGAGCTTGGAAGAGTAAGAGGGGGAGGTGCCGGTGGTTGTTGGGAGAGAAGATTGGCGGTGGAAAAAGAGTGGCATTTTGGTGAAATTATGGAGTGAAAGTTGGAATGTTATACCAGTCTCTCTCTCTCTCTCTCTCCTCAGACTGTGCAGTGAGCTAGATCTCAGGGTCAGGGACGAAGAGAAAGAGTGACACTCAAGTCTCTCATGATCTAATCTACTCAAATGCAAAGTCTGAAGCTTTGCTTTGGGTGGAGATAGAGAGCTTAAAGAGGTTGGAAGTTACCATTCTACTTGTCCCTTTCAGTTTCACTTCGCTTTCTTTATTTTTTGGGTTTAAAAAAAAAAAAAATTCTTCCTAATCAGTTTTGGGTTTATCATTATCAACTCTAATCAGTTTCGGGTTTTGCATTGTTAACTCTAATCAGTTTTGGGTTTTGTATTTTTAACTCTAATCACTTTTTGGTTCAAGAATATCTTTAGATTTGTGAGAATCATATTGAAAGTTGAGTGAACACAAGGTATTTTTTGGGTCTTGCATCAGATCATCACAGCCACATTGTTTTGTTTTGTTTTCTTGTCTTTCAGCAAAGAAATGGGTGCAAAGGGTGTTGGAGATTTTATAAAATATATTGGAGCCACCCAATCTAAAAGACTACAACTTGTCAACTACTCTCTTAGCAACCAAGTGGAAAGAATATGATTTTCCCTTGTATTTACTAGTACTACTAAACAATGAACATAAACACCAGAAAAATAGAAAAGGGGGAAAGAAAATCAAGCCCAAATTGCAAGCAAGGACATCAATCCAGCTCCAACAAAGAGACAGCAATAAGATACAACTTGGAGCCTAAAATTGCAGCTCATCCTCTTACTCAAGAAATCAGCAGCAATGAGGTCCACCAAGGCCATGTACACCAGAATGCCAGCAGACAGGGAATCCAAGATGCCTTCAGTTATCAAAGCTCCTGTGCTGTATGGGTTGTAAAATGAAGAAATGGCCGTCCCAACGCCGATCCCGAGGGGAGTTGTGATGGCAAAAAAACAGGCCATGAGGGTTGCTGAGAGGGTCTTGATCTGGGCTTGAGATATGCACCCTCCAAGTGCAAAGCCTTCAAAGAACTGGTGGAAGGAGAGTGCTGCAATTAAGGGTCTTATGGTGCATGTGCTCTGTGAAACTCCCAGAGATAGGCCGATGATGACAGAATGTGATACAATCCCAAGTTCCAAAATCTGCAAACACACAAAAAAAAGAAGCCAAAATAATCAGTATACCAGCAAACTAAAAATTTGGGCTCATTACTTTCGTATTTTAGGACAGAACAATCCCCTGTCTGGCTCATAAATTTTTTCTATCTCAGCTTACCACATGCTATGTGAAAAAACAGAGAAATTTTTTTTAAGAAATAAGTCCAATCTGGACTGACCAGGCCCTTCCAAGAGGATGGCATCTGCATGGAAAAGTTTAATGTGTTTTTAAATTTTAACGAGCCTAACATTTAAATTCGAGATCAGTTTTTATTTTTAACTCCTTTTTTTTTCCCTCTTGAGTCTTCTTAAGTTTGGTGACATAGAAGACTAAAACACAAATGTGGGTTACATTAGTTGATCAAGAACGATCAAGAACGTGTGTCCGTCCCTATCACCCAACCTATTATAATAATTTTGAATATTGCCATTGTTAAAAAAAAAAAAAAAACTAACAACATTTCCAAATCCATTAACCACAAGGGGTAAAGGGTCCACCTTTTAGTTCATTCACATATTGACCATCCAAGAATGGAATATGATGTTTCGCCAAAAAGAAAAGAAAAAAAGAAAGGAATATGATCATGAGTGGGGGCCACTCGACGAAGATTAGTAGGCTCTAGGGTAAATTAACCTGACACGTGGCAACATGATACACACTTTTTACCTACTGCGCAAATTATGGTAAGAAAACTCCACAAGCCAAAAAGCGAAAAAAAGACGCATTGCCGCACTTCAATAGCAATAATTAACGCGCAGACAACGACGTACAGAACCGCAAATTACAAAGGAGTCTTTGGCGGTAAATAAAAGGAAAGTACCTGAGAAACGACGACGTGCCGAGCACCACTATCCTCGTCAGCATCACCGAACCCATGAGAATGCCCGTGCCCGTGATCGTGCCCGTGTTCAAGTTCGGGTTCCCGCGCCACGTGGCCGTCACACGCGGCCTGCCCATGCTGGTGGCTGTGTCCATGGTGCGCCGCGTGCGCATGCATTCCCACAATGTGCATCCCACCGCCTTCCTCTTCCCCAAACACCTTCCCATTCTGATCATTTGCGGGCTGCCCCGGACCCACGCCCGCCTCAATTTCCGGTACATCCGATCCGACCCGGACCTGGTCCTTGATGGGCCGGGCCAGCCCCTGTTTCCTCTCGTAATACTGCGTCGCCACAAAGTCAACGAGCAACGTGGCAAGCGAGGCCATCATGGCGAAAAAGCCCGAGAACGGAAACTTGGCCCACGGGAATTCGGGTAAACACGGGTTGTTCAACGCTTCCGACCCGCCATTAAGCATGTGCACGAACCCGGTCGCCAGAATGACGCCGGCCGCGAAGGCTTTGGCCGCGACAAAGAGGCTGCTGTCAGTCCGGAGAAACCGGCGGTTTTTTCCTACGAGGGGAATGGCTACCCCGACGACTCCGGCGATGAGAATCGAAACGACGGCGATGAGTTTGAGGACGAGCGCCGATGACTCATCGCGGCAGGAGGCCTCGAGCTCGGAGCTCTCGCAGCTCGTGTTGGCCATGGACTGCAAAAGCGACTCTTTTTTTGAGCGCCCAAAAAAAAAAAACAGAATTTGAAGATACAGAATTTAGAAAAAGGAGACTTTTTTCGTTATTGGCATTTGTTTTCAATTTCAATTATTATCGCAGAAGCGAGATTACCTTTGAAAAACCGAGCTTTTTCTCGGAAACCAGAAGACCAGAGCAGGGGCAGAAGATCCTACACAAAACGCAGCGTTTTAATCAGAGAATCGAATCGTAGAGAAATGGATGGAAATTCATGCGTGTGCGAGAGAGCGAACCTCGATGAATAACATGGGGATTGTGTTTTTTTTGTGGTGGTTTATATAAAATTTCCACCGAAATTGCTTGATCTGGAAAACGCGAATCTCGATTTGATAGTTTTGATGGGGGAAGAGACGAATTTCAATTTGGGGGATGTCTTGATGTTGTTGGGAGAAGCAGAGCACAGAAACAGACACATATACAGAGGGATGGAGAGAGAGAGAGAGATGGAAGAAGCAAATGGGGAGGGAGGAGGAGGCGCATTAGGAGAGAGTGTCGACATATTTTGACGAAAGCTCGCGTGCGCGAAGGGAGGCAAAGGCGTCTACTTCGACCTTTTGCTTCACAATGAGCGCCAGAGTGTCGACACTCGGTGCTCATTTTTGGATTTTAATAATTAAGATTGCGTACATAACCCAAAAACGAAAAAAGAAAAAAGAAAAAGAGAAAAAACGTTTTGTGCTTATATATAGTAAAGACAGATATATAGCAACACTTTGGGAAAGGGATGGAGAATATATATCATTCCCATTCATAGATTTTTAGTAACTGATTCATACATTGTAATGTTAGATTTACATATTTTTGTATTTTTTTATAATTCCGTATGTGATTAATAAAACTCGAAATGAAATCAAGAATCGAAATCATTCTAATTTGTTTAATAACGACCTCATCTCACAACTTGGATTGAACTTAAAATCCGAGTTGAAATTGAAGTATTGTCAAGTAATTGGAGTATTTTCATTTTGGTAATTGATGAAGGATTCAAATACTTAACAGTGTTTTGGCTTTGGAGAATTGTTGCTAGTTGACATTCGATTGGACTGAAAAGAAGTGCATGGTTCAGACGTAACCACAATCTCATCTCACCCTTTCTTTTTCAATCAAAAAATTGACAATGTAAATCATTGCGTATAAAGAGTAGTACATTCTGAGTTTGTACTTCTAAAGAATATGCATTTGATTCTGAGTTTGTGCTTCTAAAGAATATGCATTTACGTACATTATAATATTTTCGTATTTGATATTTGAACTCATAAGTTAATGTTTTTCTGTTCAATAATTTTATAACAAAGTTGCCTATGCATGAGATTCTTTTATTTTTAAGTTGAAGCCTGCTAGTGCCTACCACCACCTTCTTTTGTTCATGTGACCGCCACTAAATATTCCATTTTTCCTTTTACAAGAAGAAATACAAAGTTAAACTGAGGTGAGAAGCCAATATGTTCTCAGTGGACATGTGACGTATTCAGTAGAACACTGCTGATGATGACATGGTCTGTGACCACCAGAACCTGGCCTCGCCTCAAGCATGAAACAGGCGCCGCGCTTTTGGTACCAAATATTTTATGGTAAGATCAGTTCAAAACTTTCCTAGTCTTGATGTGATTTTGATTTATGATAAACTTTAGAAAAGCAAAATTGTTTGAATATGCCATGCAAACTTTTCCTCTGTTTCTTACATTACATGACAATATTTGATTAACATGGAGTTAGGGTGCATCAATCGAACCCCTCTTCATCATCATTATTTCAAGGTCTTCTCCTTCTATTTGCTTTGTCCAGATGAGGGAATATCTAAAAGACAATGCCCTCGCCAGCTTTGAAATACCAGTTCCTCCATCCCTTGCGAAACACAAGGGACCCAATGGCAACTCCAAGGCCAACAATATATCCAATTTCAACACTTAGAACATCCCAATAGTCTGATCATGGCCAGAATTTGGAAAACGCCTTCCATTGGACATTGGCGGTGGTGAAAACCCTGCAGCTATGTCATCTGTTGCCATAAATCCTTGTTGCCTTCAAAGGAAGATTTTGGAAATGTTGAAAACTGTTGAGATTTGGATTGTCAAGGGAGCTCAAGAGCCAAAAATTAAGAGAGAGATCTTGAGCAAGAAGAAAGATGGTGATGACAAACCTCTGCAAAACCGTTGCAGCAGAGGATATTCATTCATAACCAAAATGTGTTCCCTACATCAGCAATTTCAATCCAACGGTTGTGAAGTTTCAGCCAATGTGAATATGACACATGGCATTACAAAGCTTTAGAACCGCTGGAAAAAGGAGAGACTATCCTAAGTCTTACACTTGGCATATGAGCTCAATATGCTTAGCTAACCAACGACTTAAATAGACTAAATATAAACTGACTAAGTGATTACTAACTAATCAGAAATTAGCTAGGCAGTTTACATTTTAACACTCCCCTTCTAAAGTGCTAGCTGATTTCACTCCAATCATACTCCTCAAATAGCTGAACCTGTCTTTGGGAAGTGCCTTGGTGAAAATGTCAGCAATTTGCTCCTCTCCTTTGTAGTAGAGCAGTTCAATCACTCCTTCTTGGATTGCATCTCTAATAAAATGGAACTTCCTTTTAATGTGCTTGCTCCTGGATTTTTAGCCATTGCTATGGCTGAAGTGTTGTCACAAAACACAGTTGTTGCAGTAGTCTGTTCTTCCCCAAAATCTTCAAGAACAAACCGGAGCCAAATGGCTTGTGAGTGCTGTGTGGGATCCTGCCAACCAAGTGATTGTTTGAGAGATTCAAGAACGAAAGGAAAGTGAGCTTTGCAAACTCTGCTGGAATTTGCTCGTTCAGGCTTTTCACTGAGAGATCTGACGACTCGAGTTTTCGAATGTTACTTAACGATGGTGGGATTGCACCTATGAAAGCATTGTAGGACAAGTTGAGGATGTACAATGATTTTGAATCCTCCTATCTCCTCAGGTATTTGTCCACTGAATTTGTTGCACAAGAAGTTGATCACGGGAAGATAGTTAAAATCTTTACTAATAAAACCATCTCCATGTCTTTGCTCACAACTGTTATTGAATCCTGATAATTAATATCATCTGATCCATCCACATCAAGAAGGTGGTTGATTTCTGGTTGGAATGAAGTTCAAGCAAGCTTAGAGCAGAAGTGAGGTTTGGTAAAGGACCTTCTAAACTTACCAGGGAGTTGCCTGAAATGTTTAAGTCTTCAAGAAGATTGAGCCACCAAATCCAGTTTGGCACCTCACCATGAATTTGGTTCCCTGAAAGGTCTAAGTAGGATAATCTGTATTGATTTCTCAAGAAGTCAGGAAATGCTCTCAAGTTAGTAGAAGTTAATTTCAGTTGATCCATTTGAGGCAAGGAGTAATATGAGAAATTGAGACCATTATGATCTAAAAAACAAGCTATTGTATGGAGGTTTTAGGGGAGTTCTGATGATAGGATCAGATTACCGAAGAGGTTAATTATGAAGTTTTGATATGTAATTATTTTCTGCTGTATGGTATTTCCTTATGCCTCTGCCTCTCTCTCTCTCTCTCTCTCTCTCTCTCTCTCTCTCTCTCTCACCTGTAATGTTATCCTGATTGTTCAAAGAAAACATATACCAGGATCAATCAGATAGGTGTTTACACAAGAGCCATGCCCTGCCCTGCCATGCCAACCCTAGTAGATTCTCATCGGTGGAGGTTTAAGGACACTGAACATATTGGATCCAGATCGTCGGCAGCAGCAAGCAACTAGTGTTCTGTAACAGAAAATGATGAGTAATATTGTAAGTCACACAGAGCCATAAGAAGGTGATGACTGGTCAATTGTTACCTTCTTTTTATTTCTGATATAACTGTGAAAGGGATTTGCGTCTTCTTTGCAATTGAAAGAAAAGAGAGAATTTTTCTACCAAAAAAAGATACGGGAGAATTTGGCTCCCGGCAATGTATAGAATTCAATTCAAGGTTGCGGCGCTTTCCTTCCAGATGACATGTGTGCTGAAGTTTTCCATTTCAATTGGAAGAATTTAGAGCAAAGAAAAAAAGGAGGAGGAAAATTCAATCTTAAATCATTCCCATCAACTCAAATCTTTGGTAACTAACCACAATCAACGTAGGTGGGAAAAGGAAAAACAATTGGAAAAAAGATTAAACAAAAAACTTTTAAGACGCGCTACACACCCCTCCACTGCTAATGGTTCATCTACAGCATTCGATTGATTAGTGGGAACAGATGCGTCATGGCTCCATCCTGCCCCATCAGCAACTCCCCCGGAAAAAATCTGATTTGTTTCCAAATCATACAAATGAGGATCAGGATTACGCATATTTTCCTTCATGAGTTTGTCCCATTCTAGATAAACCCCTGTCTTCTTTACTCTTACAAAATCAACCAGAGGCCTTACTAGAATGGAGATCTTGTCTCCCCCTTGCAAACAGAGGACATCGTTTGACAATTGTCCCTGCCAAAGATGGTCTTCTGGTTCTCTTGAAGTTTTTACTGAGGCAAATGCTATCCTTGCGTGCAAAGCAGTTTGTTTGGTAAGATTTTTAACTGTAATGCGAATAGGGACTTGAGAATCTTCAAGTTCTGGGTAGTCTGAAGAGTAAAGGAAGCATATAGTCAACCCTTTTAAATCACGACCAGCAGGAACTTCAAAGTAGACTTGATTGTCCACATCATCAACCAACTCGAACCACTCAGGAATATCATAAATTCCATTCAGAAAAATTCCGCCATATCCGCAAGAACTCCATCCCTATTTATACCATGTAGAGCCGGATTAGTATAATCATTACATTCTTATCTATGCATGTGCATATACATTTGCGTCTGTGTGTGTGTGTGAGAGAGAGAGAGAGAGAGAGAGAGAGAGACCTGTAGGATGTTCTTCCTAAAATCAGCAGTGAGATTGGTGCAGCCTTCCATATGAATCCTTGTCATGGAGTTTAATGACTTATCCAAACCTGGAATCTGAGTGAGTTTGAGCGAGTCATTTAGATACAGTTCTCTCATATACGACATTTTTGAAAAATCTGGCATTGTTTCCAATCCTGTGCAGCCAGATGCTTTCAGAACTTTCAAACTTGTTGGTAAATCTGGGATTGCATGAAGATGTATGCAGTCATTTAAACACAAAGTTTGAAGATTTGAAAAACCACTGCGGAATTGAATTAGGCTAAAATCATTGCCTCTAAGATCTAAATCTATTGAGGAAATTACGCAACTGAGATCCTTATGAAAATCATTGTTGCAGTCTTCGAGATATGGGAGTTCTGAAAAGTGTTGTGATTCTGTTATGCTATCATTTGTGAGATCAATGGAGTCATCAGAGATATCATGGCTTGGTCCTGCCTTTTGAGATGGGCGACGTTGATACCCACAAAGATCGTATTCAGTCATATTCTCGTTCATAAATTTGTCCCATACCAGGCTAACACCTGTTTTCTTCACCTTCACACAATTATCTTGAGGCATTATCTGAATCAAGACTTGATTACCGTCTTGCAATTTGAGCTCGTCGTTTGATAACTGTCCCTGCCAAACATAATGATTTCCAAGTTCACAGTCTCGTTGTTCTGCTATATCTGTGATCCAGGCTTCAAAAACAGTACACTGGGTCAAGTTTGTAATGCTAATGACAACAGGAATTTCATTGTCCAAGTCTGAAGAGTAAACAAAGGACAAAGTTAACCCTTTAAAATTACGACCAACACTTTGAGGAACATTGAAATCCAAAATATTATTCTCATGGACACTGTCGAACCAATCAGGAATATCATCTCCATCCAGAACAATGCCACCATATCCGCAAGAAGTCCATCCCTATACCATGTAGGGTCAAATTTGTACAAGAAATGCATTCCTATGTACGCATGTGTACATGTGTGTGTATGTGGTAGAAAGAGAAAGATGGGAGATAGAAGGATTAACCTGTAGGATGTTCTTCCTAAAATCGGCAGTGAGATTCATGCAACTTTCCATATGAATCCGTGTCATGGAGTTTAATGACTTATCCAGGCCTGGAATCTCAGTGAGTTTGTAAGAACCACTTAGATACAATTCTCTCATATTTGACATTTCTGAAAAATCTGGCATTTTTTCCAATCCTGTGCAGCCAGCTGCTTCCAGAACTTTCAAATTTGTTGGTAAATCTGGGATTGCAATAAGATTTAAGCAGTCGTCTAACGATAAAATTTCAAGCTTTGAAAGACCACTGAGGCTTGGTAGGCTATGAAAGTCATTGTCTGCAAGATCTAAATTTTCTAAGGAAATTAGTCTCCAAAGATCACTAGGGATTGCATCCTCGGTTAGACCACAGCCTTTAAGACCTAATTCTCTTAACGAGCTTAAACCATGTAAAGAAGGGGGCAAAAGATTAGTTGATGGCGACCTTGTCACCTCACATACTGATAAAATTTCCAAGTTCTTCAATTTTACTATGGAAGATGGTATTTGTCTTATGGCTGTGCTATCTGCTTCCAGAGTTGTCAATGATATCATGTCCCCTAAGCCATCAGCCAAGTTTTCAAATCTTGAACAACCATTAAGTAGAAGAGTTTCAATAGACTTGGAATTATAGAAATTCAGTGGAAGATCCTCTAGCATGTTGCAGTCTTCAAGATTTACCACAGAAAGTCTTCCAAGATCCCCTATGGATGAGTGAACCTCAGACAAACTCGTACAGTCTTCCAATATCAATTCCTCGAGACATGAGAGTTTTGAAAGGTCTGGTGATTTCATTAGGCAATGGGAATGACTGAGATTAATGATTTTCAACTTCTCAAGAAACTGTTACACAAAACCAAAATTAAAATCCAAAAGGAAGGTCTGATACAAACATTAATGCAAAATGAAGAGAGAGTAAACATAGTGTATGTATAGAACAAGATAGAAAGAGCCAACAACTAGGTTAAGATTATTATACCTTGCAATCCTTCCAAACTATTTTGAGTTTGCTATACTGCAAGTCTAAAGCAACTAGTTTCGGTTGATTAGGAAAGTCATCTGGTATGGAGTCTAAAGGGAATCCATGCCAGCACAACCATGTTAGTTTTTTGGGGAAGATATTGTACTCTCCAGTGAGCTCTACATTGTTGAAGTGGAGTAATCTCAGTTTTTTCATGTTGGTAAATGTTGCTGCACTGAAACTAGCCTTGTCAGAGCTTTGCAAATCTAGAGCAAGTCCTTCAATTGCTTCAGTTCCCTGTTAAGAGTAGTATTAAGTAAGAAAAGGGTCATTTGCATATGAAACATGATTTACAAACATGAAAGTCCATGTATGTTAGGACCTATAGTTTGTGTTGGCAATCAAAGCACATATTTTTGTTACTTTGATCTTAATGCATATATATAAAGAAATGGAAAAAAAAACCGATGTAGAGCATTTATTTTATTATAGACACATGATACATATGCTTCTCTTGCATGATGCATTCTAAAACTTACTGGGAAAGTACTTACAGATTCATCTCTCAATACATCTGTTACATCTTCACGATTCCACAATCTACTAAATTTTTTAGGGTCATCACGGCCGGATTTTTCACGAACGATCTCTCTTCCCATCTCTCTAAGCAAATCATGCATCATCAACTCGTTTTCCTCACTAACATCTACAAGGCACCGTTCAATGAGGATAGGGATTCCTAGCGTTGCAGAAAAGCCACATCCATCTAATATTTGTGTGACATAGTCCTGGTCCATTCCAATAAAGAAACAAGATATATCAATGAACATATCTCTGTCTGTATGGCTAGGTAGCCCGTCAAAGCTTATTCTGAGTATTTTTGTAATTGTTTCATGAGGACTTCTTTCCAATCTCTCCAATTGGCTTTCCCACTCTGATGTGGTTCTTTTATTCAGAAAAGACCCCAAAACTTCAAGTGCTAGTGGCAAACCTTGACAGTAATGAATTACACGTTTTGAGAGGTCAAGATATTCCTGATCAGGATAATCTCTTTTGAAGGCATGCCAACTAAATAGCTCTATAGCTTCTTCCTCATCCATTTCTTGAGCGAGATACGTGCTATCCACTCCAACTTGCTCTAGCAAATGTTGATCTCTTGTTGTTATAATAATCCGGCTTCCAGGTCCAAACCAATCACGATCTCTAGCTATTGCTTTTACTTGCTGTATTGAAGCTACATCGTCGATTATGACAAGTGCTCTTTTGCAACGAAGTCTTTCTTGTATCATAGTGATCCCTACATCAACAGAACCAACCTTTATCGCCTCCTTGCTTTTCAAGATATCATTTAAAAGTTTTTCTTGCAAACCAACTAGACCATTAACGGCTTGGTTTGCAACCTCCCTCACGTTTGCAAGGAAACTCCTACCTTCAAAGCTACGTTCGAACTTGTTATAAATGGCTTTGGCGAGCGTTGTTTTTCCAATGCCGCCCATCCCCCAAATACCAATCATGCGAACATCTTTAGAACCTGATTTTTCAAATTTGTTAGATGATTCAATATCTAACTGATCCCTGAAATCCCACACCCGAGTAGTAATTCCAACTGGGTGTTCGATGTTTAATTTGTATTGGCTGTGCAACTGTTTATTAACCTCCCCGATAATTTGCTTGATAATCTCTGCTTCATGCCTGCCAATTAAACACAGAAGCAGAACTACGAATCATTCATTAGGCACCAAACTACAAATTTATAATCCTATCCGTAATTACTAAAGAACCTATGCAACCTCAATTGTCTAAGTTTAGATCAGAGAGGCTCATTCAATTGAGGACAGAGTTCATCATGACCAGTGCTGCAATTATTGATCAACAAAGGTTTGAGTAAATCACAGCCTTGTCGAATCAAAATGTTTTTTTCTTATATGACAAGAGGGGAGGCCCTGGCCAAGCAGTCAAGGCAGTCGCCTAGGGCCCAATTTTTATAATACCTATATATACATACCTATATATATTTTTTTTTAAAGTCACATTAATATACATATAGAGAGAGAAGGACTCATTTAGCATGTTCACCTAGGGCCTCTAAATCGTAGGATCGCCACTATTCAAGTGCATATGCATATCACTAGTCATCCTTGATATGATGGAAAAAGAAAGCGGATAGATGGTTGTCAAGTAAGGAGATGATAATCGAAGAAAATTAGTAATTACCCATTGTAAGTATTTCTAAGATCTTCCCCACACAAATCTGCAGCTTGAGTGAGAGCATTTCTCCACTGCTGTACCTTTTCTCTCTCAAGTTTACCTTCACAGATGCCCGCTTCATGTTTCTCAAATGCTTGTGCAAAACTACCAGTTTGTTTCCGGACATCTGAAGCATCAACATTATAGAATAATGGAATAACCTTTTGCCCCAATTTTTCTCTACACTCCATGATCTTCACCAGCTCATCAAGACACCAACTGGAATCGGCATACCTCTTGGAGAAGACAATTATGGAGATCATGGACCCGTCGATTGCCTGCTCCAGTTGGGTTTTTATAAATTCCGTTCTTCTTAATTCTTTGTCATCAAGAAAGGCGTTGATACCGGCATCAGAGAATGCAGCATGGAGGTGGCCCGCGAAGCCCTTGCGTATGTCTTCCCCTCTAAAGCTCAAGAACACTTGGTACATCCAACTTTTTGAGGAGGAGGATGAAGAGGAGGCATTGATACCGGCATCAGAAAATGCGGCGTTGAGGTTGCCGGTGAAGCCCTTGCGTGCGTCTTCACCTCCAAAGCTACAAACTTGGAACTTCCAACATATTGATAAGGAGGATAGTGAGGATGAAGAGGAGTCTATATGGGCTTTCTTGGCATCCATTAATTGATACTGCAGAACTATCGGACAGTGATTTCATAATTTTTTTTCTTTCTGGGCAGTGGTTTGTGTGTTGCAACTAGATGAATAAAAGTATTGAAATACAGTCAAGGTCCTCAAACGTTTCAGTCAACAAAAGCAAAAGTTCACAAGCAAAGAGAGAGAGAACAGAATATCTTTTTGGAAGAAGTTCCCAAGCTGGGCCGCTTTCTGTGGCTTCTGGCTACACGATCTGCTGGACGGCAAAGATTGAAGGTCGGGAAAGTGCAAGGAGGTAAGTTGGAGAATAGTTCCAATCAAAAAAGAAAAAGGGAAAAATAGAAGAAAGACACGTCACAAAAAGCAATGAATTAAGTTGCAGAATAATTCCACATGTAACAGCCACGTATTATTCTAAGAAATTTTTGTATGTTTCGAATATACTACGTGGCTGGTGTACCATAAAATACATATATATATAATATAGATTGATCCGAAATCTAATTCAAATCCAATATAGCACTTATGGGTACATAAGAAATGTATTGAATCGATTCTTTTTAATGAATAGATTCGATCACAACTTCGAATATGGAATTCAAAGGGATCAAATAGGACTATAATGAAATATACGATCAACCAACATTTATCAAATTTAAAAAAGAGTCAGAAGAAATGGTTCGATCCTCTTATCTTTATTTCTTGAACCGAGAGATCCGTGAATCGGTATACATGTGAAAATATTTTATTTTATTTTTATGTCTTATGTTGTTTGAAGTTGTTTGAAGAAAGTAAAAGAATCTCAAGCCCTCTTAAATTAAAAATAAACTTGGGTATTGGCCCTTTCAAATTGTTGAAAGACAAATCAAGGGCGCCTAATCGGTAAGAAGAGACTTTAGAAAATTCATAGAATTGATGAGAGAACTTATTGTTGGAAAGGGCAACTAATTCCAGCAATGGAAGTGAAAACGTGGACAATGGAATGCCTCCATCGAATTGATTGTAACTGAAGTCAACAAACTCCAAATTGATAAGATTTTCCCAATGAATGGAATTGATGGAACCGTTAAACTTGTAATGATCCATAGAAGTTGGAGGGTGAAAGATGCATTGAGGACAGCATTTTGAGGTTGCCAATCGAGTCCGGCAATAACCCTGAAAACTTTGTGTCACTCAGGTCCAGAATTCGAAGAGATCCGTGTTGGAAAATTCTGGTAAGGAAACCTTGAAGCTTTGGATTGTCAGACAAGTCAATAGTCTGTAGTGTAGAAATCTGGAAGATCTCTTGGGGGGAAATGTTCCATACAAACCACATGAAATGAGTCTCAAGGAAGTCAAGCTTGAAAAATTGGCAAAGAATGCTGGAACTGGAAAGAAGATATGACTATAATCCAATTGAATCACGGATAGAGATGTAAGCTTAAAAAAGGGACTGATCAAAAGGGTCTGAAATAAAACTGCTGGACAAGTTCAATACCCTCAGGTTTGGAAGTGAAGATGAGATTACTTTGCAGCATTAGTCCCTTGTGGTACTGATATGTCTACATGATCAAGATATAACTCTTCAAGTTCTGTGAGGTTATGAACCAACATGCTTAAATTGGGGTTCTCAAGTTTTAACTGATCTCTATAGTAATTCTCAGAAATGTCAAGAACAGTCAGCCTTGTCGAGTGTGAGACCTCTATTGGAATTTGCCCGAAAAAGGCATTATGGGATAGATTTAGATACTTCAAATTCGTAAGCTTTTCCTATTGCAGATGGAATTTGAGAGCGAAAAATTCTGTTAGCAGCATATTTGAGGCTTTCAAGGTGTTGAAGATCTGCTGGAGTTTCGAATTCCAAGCACGACAGATTCGCCACTGATGTCAATACCAACTGCGTAGCCACTTTTGCTGCAAGTTTCTCCCACCCAAGAACAGCAGTCGGTACTTGAATTCCAAGTTTCAAGCTTGGAGGAAGCAGAAGAATCAAATGTAAGGCTTTGCTTCAAGCGGAGCAATGCTGCTTGGTCATCTTCATTGCACTTACTTTGGACTAAATTAACAGTCATCAAGAATAAAAAGAAATGCAGCAAAACTTCCATCATGGATTAAACTTTTAACAGAAGAGATGGCTGAAACTGCAGGAGGTGTTTGTGGTGGTTTTAAATCTCATTGACACATAGGCCTTTGGGCATCAATTTAAAACCTTTTCCCCATCTATCTGAGACCAAACAAACAAAGCAATACAAACAAAACGTGACCATGCAAACAGAGCAAATAGATTAAGGTCAAAGCCAAAGCACAAGAGCAAACAGCTGAAAACCAAAGCCAAAACAAGCGAGACCACACAAAGGAGTAAGTTAGAGTAAATCCAGCAAACATCGTACAATGAATTGTTCAAAGTGACAAACTTTCTTAATGCGTAAATTTCCATGTAATTACAAATGGAGCGTGTTCTGTTAGAACCGTACAACAAAACAACTTTATAATAAGATCCAATACATCATCAAATTCCCTATAAGCTACTAAGCTGCAAAAACTAAAGATAATGTTTTGTAGTAGTTAGATTTCTTGTAAGAGTTGGCGTTTTTTCTTGTTAGGCTCGTTTTGACACTAATATCTTTTTTTTGGCAAATGGGGACTTTCATGAACTTGGTCGACAACAAGTTTCATATCTTTTTGGTTACTCATCTGTTCATAGGTTGTCTTTGTCGACACTCGTAAGAACAACTCAACGCGCAGATATTCGAGTAACAAAAGAATTTACTTGGTTATTGAGAAGCTGATGAATATCCCCATTTGCTCAAAAAAGATAATGGCATCAAAAAGACCCTGCAAATAAACATCAACTCTTATAACAAATCTAATCAAAATAAAAGTTAACTTCCATTGAAGTTTTAGAGCGCAAGTGCAAATTTCTTCTTATTTTTGGTACATTGGGGGACAAAGCTCGAAAAATCTCTGCAGACTTCACTGGTGGCGTTAGGCTTGGACAGTATGGTGTTGGAGAAAGACAGGCAGTTGTGCTTTAATTTGGAGCCCAACATTTCCATCTTTTGGATTTGCAAAACATGCACCCAACCTAGAACAACTGTTTCAGTAAATTGCATAAACACCCAGATTTCAAAATCAGTTTTTAAGGTAAACTTTCGTTTCTTGGAAACAAAACAGTGAAGATATGTAATAGAACTGTACCTCAATTGAAGAAGACAGACCAACGGTCAAAGCTCCAGTTGCCCATGCGAAACCACACACACCTTCATCGTAATTAACAGCAAAAGTTGTAGGGGGGATGAGATAGAATGCATATGAGTTATATGAAAACGAGCACCAGGATATATTTATATAAATAATAAAAAACTAATTTAGTGTGTTCAAGCAGAAGAACAGAGCAGTGATATGAGTCATGAGAAAATTATTAAGCTAGTGTGTCGACATTGTTTGACGAACAGAACTTAATTGAGGGAGGAGGGGCTTGTGTTTTGGCCTTTTGCTTCAGAACGAAGGACACCGTGATGACACTTTTTCCCCATGGTGTGCTAATCGTGCACTGCATGGTACATGTGATGGATGAAAAAACAAGCACGACTAGACTAAAAGTTAGTTGTTGCGGTGTAATTTTATGGTTCGGCTAATAAGTTTAGTTAGATACATCGATCCATTGGCATGGGCATGTAGCCCATAAGCTCTTAGAGCCCTCCATGTATGGCAGAGATTCTGTATACATCTGGAACTTGCAGTGCTGCTAGTCCCACAGGGGATGGCTTCGACTATGATCCCCATATGGTTAGGGCTTGCAAGGCTTGCTTGTGGTTGTGTTGCCGACTGTTTGAGTAAATAAAGGTGGTACAGGCTTAATAATGGAGACGGAAGAGGAGGAGGAGGAGGAGGAGGAGGCCCATGTTACCATGTTAGATGCTGGGTTGACATTTTAATTTAATGGACAATGGCGGCCATGCCCATTGCCCATGTTGCTCTACTTTAGGAAATACTTAAAGTATACTGGTCTTGCTATTGCCCATAAAATCCCTTAATCACTAACCACAATTTTGAGTGACAATAAATTCATGTTGGTTGGTACTACCAAAAACTCAAATTATTGCACAATTTTAGAGACCTGAATTAAGTAACCACTTTATAAAAATGGTTTGATACCCATGCATAATATTTTCTTTTCAATACAAGTGATATTGAGGGAGGAAGAATTGAATTTGAAATCTCGAATGCTGATGATGTAAACGCTCTTAACCACTTGAGCTATAATCCATTTGATCGTGTGCACGATATTTTCGATTGTGAGTTTGTGTTTAACCATGGTGCCAAAGAGAGGGAAATGATTTGTAAAGAAATTAATTTCGTAAGTGCTTGTATAAATCAATTATAGGTGGAAATGATTGTCAAACGTTCACTTCAATTGATCAACTAAAAGTCCAAGTCTATTGATCACTTATTTGTTAAGCATGAAAATATCTATTACATGAAGAGGAATTTTGAGAAGCATATTTTCATTTTGAACAGTTATATTTGCATCATCATAAATCAGTATCACCCAAATCAAAGGATTGGAGATTGGAGAGAACCCTTGATAAAGGGTGATGCTAGTATCAAACGGTGCCGTTTACAGAAGCAAGCAAATAATATATTTTCTCAGTGCTGTCACCTTCAGTTACCCTGCCTTTATTTAATCCAACCACAACCTCACATTTTCTCACAACCACCTCTTCTTTTCTGTCTGTTTCTCACACAGACCCATCACTCACCGCCACGTGCCCTCGATATCATAAAAATAAAATAATATATGTCAAAAATTTCCACAGAAAATACCAAAAACCTGCACAGGGTGATGAAAATATCCACCCAAATAAAGGGAAACCGAAGCAGAGAGCTTTCTATATCTGCCCTTCTTCTTTTTCACCTCCATTTTCATTTTTCCCCATCCTTCTCTCTCTGTGTGTAAAACACTGCAACCACCAAAAGCCATGTTTGAGGAATCTGTGTCAATTTGGGCTTCCATGAACAGCTGGTTCACTCCAACTGTTTTCTTTGTCCTCCTCAATGTCATGATAGGCACCATTGCCATTGCTTCAAACTTAGGCACCAACCAGAAACACCAAGACCCACAAAACCAGCAGCAAGGCCTTGCTAGATCTCCATCTGTGCTGCAGAGGATCAAATCCATCAACCTCTACCACTATAGATCCCCAGAGCAACACACCAACACCTTTGAGAAAAACCCAGAAACTACTGAGAGCACCCATTATGCTTTTAGGCACACCCAGGAACCTGAGCAACCCCAATTCACCAGATCCCCTTCTTTGCTACAGAGGCTCAAGTCCATCAACTTCTACATTCCACAAGATTTCTCCACCAACCCATCACAACCCTCCACCAACCCGTCACAACCCATCACCACCACAACCACTCTGCACAAAACCCAGGAGCCAGAATCCCATTCTGAACATGACCAGTTCCAAGATGAAGACCATTTTGAAGACCATGAACACCCAGAAAGCTCAGAACCAGAATCAGAAGAAGAGCAGAGCCTGGATGAGATTTACAGTCAGCTGAAGCCTCTACAGGACCATCATGTGAGCAGGACGAAGTCAGACACCAAACCAGCATCCGGAGAAGTACCCACTAAGCTCCCAAAGAAGATGAAGAAGTCTGCGAGTTCCAAGTCTGCATTTGGTCATTTTAAAGAAGATGATATTGTGGAGATTCGCCGGCCAGCGACTGTGAGGGAGAGGAAAGCTAAAGTGACAGAGGATGAGGAGGTGGATGCCAAGGCGGATGATTTCATCAACAAGTTCAAGAACCAGCTGAAGCTGCAAAGGTTGGATTCCATCATAAGGTACAAGGACATGCTCAATAGAGGGACATAAGTGAAGGAAATTCAATTATTTTTCTACGGTGGGTTTTTAACTTTATGTTAGTTTGGGTTGGATTGATGAAGATTAGGGTTTACTGGATGGTAATGTGGATCTACTCACTAGTGCTTTGTGTTTGTTGAATTATTTGTCCAAATATTGCCCTTTATTTATGTCTTCTAGTTCAATCATGTGTTCAGCAAAGCAATAGCTTATCAGAGCAGGGCAGCCTCTCATTTTCTGTGATTTGAGGGGTATATTGGTAAATGGGTCATGCCTGAGGAAGAAAAACCCATTTGCAGCAGTCGTAGGGGCATTTGGGTCCCATTTCCCACTAGTTGTTATTGTTTGTTTATTTTTCAAGAGCAAAAGAAGAAGAAGAAAAAAATCCAAAGCCCTTGTTATGATGGGACATTTTTGGCTTGTTTGGAAGAGTTATTTTACTTGCTTTTTCTATTTTTCAAAAGAGTGAATTATTTTTCCGTATATGCCTGAGAAAGACTTGTATGTCACGAGATAGCACTGTATTAAAAGAGTGAATCACACTCCGTGATGTTGAATCTTTAATATGCGTTATGGAACGCGATTGGTTGGAGATATCTGAACAGTGTTATCCGTGTACAAGTTTTTCTCGTAAATTGGTAATGAGGAAGATAGCAAAGAGCCAAGCAGTGTCTTTGGTGTTGATACTGCCATGTTTGTTTTTGCTTCTACACATCCATGTGTTGTTTGGGGTCTTGTGGTGGAAGGAGTGGTAGCTGGAATTTGATGGTTGCAGTTGCAGGTAGTCTTGTCTTAGCAGAGTGGGCTCATTTTTACTGATAGAGTGGTGGCATACAAGTCACTTGCATTGAAATGTAACCTGAATTTATACCTTAGTTTCAATTTGTCACCTGAAAAAAAAAATTAAGAGAAATGTCACCTGAATTTTTCAAAATCCATGATTTGTCACATGATTTTAACATCATCCAATTTTCTAACTATTTTCAAGGGTATTTTAGTCTTTTTATTTTAAAGAGTATTTTAAAAATGGAAATATCATTATAAAAAATTTATGAAAAGAACCTTGCAAATTATAAAAATTATATATCTTTTCACATTTAACCCCTAACATTTTTACATTTAAGCTTTATTTTTTCAATAATAATTTTTTCCATTTTTAAAAAATCCTTGAAAATGAAAAGACTAAAATACCCTTGAAAATATATGGAAAATTGAATGATGTTAAATTCATGTGACAAATTATGGATTTTGAAAAATTCAGGTGATATTTTACTTAAATTTTTTTTGTTCATGTGACATTTCAACAAATACTTATTTCTATGCTGCCCACAGGATATATAGAAGGGTGGGGCAGTTTGGACAAATCACATTGGCTCTCCTTCTTTGTGCTTATCCGTATGTTGATGTGCTTGGTTGTGTTGTGCTGCACGTGGGGGGATTTTTTTTGGTATCGTTTGGGTAGGGTTCTTCCAAAATTAACATAAAATGTGTATACATAATTACTGGGGTTTACCGAATTGAGCCTTTTAATGTCTCTCAGTCTTGGTTGTGGTCCTCACATCACATTATCAACGTTTTCTTCTTCTCTGATGTCTGAATCATGAAAGGGACCACGTTATAGGGTAAATTTAAAACATTACCTTTCACTTCAATCACTTTTGTGGAACATGGGTCCAAATGTTCCTTTTTCTTTACTGCTTAATCAATTAGGGTATTATAACATATCCCGATTAAGCAAACTGTCGTCGGGTCTTCAAAATAGTTATCATGCACTCTTAACAATTTTTGTCTTCATTGTTGAGTGCAAATAGTCGAGATGATTATGAAAACGAATATGAATTTTAGGATGAGATTTTGAAGTTCCATCCTTGAAAAACAAAAGGAGGATGCTCTAATTGTTGCGGAAGCAATGTCTTGTGTGTAGATCTGAGGTGCCTTTGCGTCTAAACTAAACTTTTTAAGTAGTACTCAACTTGATGATTATTAGAATAACAAAGTTGTTAAAATCAATCAAACCACAACCATAAAGAAAAAAGAGAAGTTGAAAGTATTTATTTACTTGGAGAGTGTCTCACTTATATGATTTTTGTTGGAACACAACAGATGAAGGAAGATTAGGACATGTCACATTATGTGGATAAAAATGTTGTAAGTGTACCATTACTTTCTTTTTATAGCGTCTACGGTCTACTTTGTTTTTGGGCCATATATATATATAATAGTTGGTTCATTGGAGACCACTTAAGTTTGAAAAATAATTGAAGGAGATTTTATTTGAGATGCTTTTATATTTTGTCTTTCTTGTTGCGACTTTAAGCCGATGGAGATAGTCAAGAGATTATGTTGTTTTGTTTGTGGTACATGCCATGCAAGAAAACAAAGTTTTTGGTTGATGCATCTCAAGTTCAACCACAGCTTATAGCAATAGTCCTATAGCAAACACCTATTCAGTCGCAAATGTGGACTCTTCACTCAATATTACAATGTTGATATTTTTTTTATGCAATGAGAAAAGAAATTACTACTACTTAAATTCTCTCACAATCATCATAACAAATTTTCACAAGGTGACCTAAAATTGCTACTATATTTACTTTGAGAAAAATGTGATGAATCTTAAAACCTCACAACTAGTTCAAAAGCATCATAACAACTAGTGAAGCAATTCTTCAAAGAATGTTAGTAGTTTTTGTGCGATAAGAGCTGATTTTCTCATTTCTATTTTGTCCACTTACATTTATTTGTTGGAAATTATATGTTATAGTAAAAAAATATTTTAAAAAAAGTTCTCCGTTTTTTCTTTTCAGCTGTCTTGTTTTGTTTTTTCATTTATTGTTATTTTATACATGAATCTATGTTTACTCTAAAAAGTTCTCCATCATATTGCTGCCTTGTGAATATGAAGAGACCCAAAATTTCCCATCAAAATCCAATTAAAACTTGGATTTGAGATTGAGAGAGGAGAAAAAGGTGTGCACCTTTTTTTTTTTGGGTCAATAAAAAAGGAGTGCACATGGGACCTGCGCTAAACAAGCGGGAGATGGTGAGTGAGTGGCGCCACTGACTAGTTGATTTGTCAAATATGAGCTGTTACTTTCATATATCACAGGCCATTTTCCACCGTCGATTATCACCAGGAGTCCACTTGGTAATGTATAATCCTGACACTCCTTATCTTTGCCACCATCAGTAAATGTCACAAATTACAATTCACAAACCACGCATGTAATGCTTAAAATTTTCAGCCCCATTTTAAAAGATCATCAAAAGTTAAATCAAAACGGAAAAGAAGGTTGGCTCTAATACAAACACATTCGAATATTTAGAAGAAGAGGAAAGGCAGTGACACACAGAGACAGAATAGGAGTGACCTCTTCTTTACAGTGAAAGAGAGAGAGATGGTGTGGATGGCAACTCAAAAGCTTGCAATTAGAGGGAAGAGAAGGCGTATATGGGGAGGAGCGTTTCTGTGTTGGGTTTTCATAATGTTGGTCACTCCCAAGATTTCTCACTCCCCCAAACACCATCTCTACGCTGACATGCGCAATTTCCTTGGTACCCAAATTTGAAAGTTCTCGTCTCTCTCCTTTTTTCACTGTTTATGTATGTTTTGTTTGATTCTGTTATCTGGGTTTTTCGTAGGAGTGCCTAATACATTGAATGTGATCACCAATTTCCCCTTTTTGGTTGTTGGTGTTCTGGGTTTTGTTCTTTGTTGCCAAGGGGGCCTTTTCAACATCAGGTTCTGTACTTCTGCATTGTAATTACTTACTTTGTATAATGATATCTTTGTTCTAGTGATTTCAGAGGAGTTGATTTTGATTGGTTTTGTTTGGCAACTGGTTGGTTTCAGTTTGCCTGGTGAAGTTTGGGGTTGGGCACTATTCTATGCTGGAATAGCAGTGCTGGCTTTTGGGTCTGCTTTTTATCATTTGAAGCCCAATGATAGTAGAGTAACGTGGGACACCTTGCCGGTTAGCATTTCAATCTCATTCAAGAGCTTTCGTTCTGTGCAATATACTCTGTTTGTTTTTTGGTTTTTGGAGATAATTTAAAAAAATGAGAGAGTTTACTATCGATTCTATAAAATTCAAGACCAACAAAACCAGAAGTGTTATCTTAACTGTTCAATCAAACTCTCGCTCAAAAGGGAATGTGAATGTGATAGCAGATTTGCCAACTTTTTTTAAATCAAAAAGAGCGTGAGTGAAAAAATATTAATAAAAATATTACGGTACATGGTTTTGTTGGTAATCAAGTATCTCGATCCTAATCATGTACAGTCTTTTGTTTATTTCAATTGTTGAAGTAGATTCTGAATTGCAGATGATGATTGCATACTCCTCTCTTTTCTCTAGTTTTATAGTGGAGAGAGTGGGAGAGAGGATCGGTCTAAGTTGTCTATTTGCACTCCTTTTCATTGCTTTTCTTAGTACTGCATATGACAGGTTAGTTTTGTATTTTCTCCTCTCTTTTCCTGTGTTAAACTCTTAATATTGGAGGTACGCGTGTGCTTTTTACTGAATATGGTTCACTGGTTGGTTGCAGAACATATAATGATATCAGATTGTACATGATGTTCCAGTTGATTCCATGTATAGCAATTCCAGGAATGTGCTTTGTGTTTCCACCCAAATATACTCACTCAAGATATTGGCTTTGGGCCGGAGGTACGTCATACTCATTAATAGTCTTTGTTTTTTTTTTAAGAACATGCTGTTCCCTGCACAATTGAAGTACAATAGAAATGGTCAATTGATTCCTCTGTAGCTGTAGCTTATTAGAATATCTTAACAAGAACACACTGGGTGAATTCCTTCAAAGGCATTTCTGTTTCCCTCTCTTTTTGGGCAAAGGAAATATTTTTAAAAGTAACTTTCACAATGGATGGTCCAGAATACGGCTTCAGAATGTTAGATGTTTATTGTTTTGCTAAGGAATTCCACCAATGACCATTCCTATCCCATGAGAATGTTGGACTATGCAAATTATAAAAGCAATTGTTTACAGGGGTTTACCTTCTCTCCAAATTTGAAGCTGTTGCTGACATGAAAATATACCATGCAAATCATTACATTATCAGTGGGCACTCTTTGGAGCATTTGTGTCTAGTGATGGTCCCTGTTCTGCTCAGTATTATGCTCATGCATAGAAACATTAAGTGTCAAAGGTACTTTAGTTTTGCATTTTATTGAAACTTCTCATTATAGTATGTTCTGTTTGAAATAGAAGGTCAACTTGTTTGCCCACAGTTTTGGTCTTAAATTGATTATCCACTGTTTCTGTCTTTGTATGATGTAATTGGAATTTATTGGCTGGAGAAATTCTCTCTTACATATTTGTGGGCTTGGGCTTGATAACAGAATAGGTGCCATTAAAGAATGCTCATGAAGTAGGCAAGGCAGAGATGATGATGACATGTTCTGTGCAGCGGCTACTGGATGCTCGAAAGATTTCTGTAAATGAGGAGTCATTGGAGGTAAAAAGAGTGATCTGTAGTACTCTCCAATGTTTAGTCAAACATGTCTCTGCCATTGAGCAAATTAGATTGATCAATTTTGACTTGGATAAACATGTCTCCCCCTTTTCATGAACTGCTTTCTTCTGGTGGCTGGCCTGTCCATTACAGATTGTAAGAAAAAGTGATTAGGTTAATAGGGCATAGTTTAGCTGGAGTTGAATCACTTGATTAAAGATTGACTTAATTATAAACAGCCTAAGAAGATTAGAACATTATTTTTGTTGGATTTTGAGAGTGCAATGATTAGATTCCACAAATTCCCCCTCTATTATGATGATAATGTGGATTTATTTCAGTGAGAATCAGAGGGAAAAATTTAAATTACATATATTGGCTTTATGGCACATGTATGGCACAAATTTTCTCACATGTATATTATGGTTCTTTTGGACAATTGTGGTCATGGTCATGGTCATGTATCTAACTAAATATACTCACATGTATGCATGTGCATGAGGAACAAATGCATGTCTGCTATCATGTGATCATATGTTGTAGTATTCAAATGAACATTTTATTTCTAAAAAGCTATTGGCTGGCGGAAAAAGGCATTTCCAATTAGTTTTGCAGAGTCATCGTATAAAAATATCGTATTAGAGTTAATATTCCTTAATTATTATTGTTATTTATAGTAAACTGGCGTCAAGCAGCCCAAGCCAGTACATTTCTATTTGAACCCAAATTCAAAGTTGGTAGCCCATCAGTATCAAACCTATCTTGGCAAAAGCCCAAACTAGAAAAGAAAGAATGAATATGACATTGACAACTTTTCACTTCAACCATTCTGTTGCTTAATCAAATTATAAACTAGGGTTGAGTCAACATCAACTATTCTTCTCAAGTCCTCCCCACAAGCAAGCGCAGACTTGAATAGAAAGACAAATGCTGTGCTAAAAAAATAAGCAGTATGACACTGCTACATGCCTCTAAGACCTCTTTTGGATCATGAACGGGACCTCGTTTTGCAGCATGTTAAGACAACCGGTCAATCGGTATACACTGCTGATCAACCGGCTTGAAGTTTTCGCTCTTAGAATTCCAAGTAACCAGTCTAGATTGCCAAACCCTCTTTCAGCTTGGGCGTGGGTGACTTGTGAATTTTTCACATTCTGGCAAGAATCCCATGAAAGGCGAGTACTAGTTATAAGACCTATCAGATGTCAAAGACTCCCAATTCCCAAAAGTTGGTCTCTTTGTGCTTCTGATTAATGCACCCCGTCCGTCTGATGGAAATTTCTGGGCAGTGTACATGACGAAAGTGGGTGCTGAAATTAATACAGCAACATATCTGCAACTCAAGTACAAAATCCTTCATTGCCATCCAAATTGGGTGGGATTATTATCCCATTATTGTCACTCATTTAGATGCTAATAATTTTTTTTTTAAAAGAAAAGGCTTCCAACCTCGAAAGCAACATTGTTAATTAGGTTCATAATTGACTTAGGAGTCAAGTTAATGCAACCACTAAGCCACTGACCACCAAAGATTAGTTAAATAATTACTGTGACACCTGCATCAAAGTCATAATTTAAAAGAATAAATACTGTTTGTTTACCTAGAGTCGTCGGTGGGGTTCTATTTGCTTTAATTGGCCTTGCTTCCCTGGCCCTCTTGGCACCCATACTATATACACATTATACATTCAACCCTATATAAAAAAATACAGGAAATAAAATGATCTTACCAACCAAATTGGTCCCATAATCCCATTTTAATATTTAGATCATTTTCTTTTTAATTCCAGGTTATAAATCGAAACTTCGCGTAAAATTATTCGGTGGTCATTAAAATGTGATTTTCTGGCTCCTTATCACCCACCCTAAATACGTGTTCATGACATATTTAGAAATAGCAATTATGTCTTTTATTAAGGGAATCAGGCAAATGGAGGGAAATAAAAGAAGAATCTAGCAACAACATGGAAATTTTTTTTTAAAAGGACTGGAGCCCACATTTCTGACAATTCACTCCATCACATGTGGACCATGCAAATGAGATCACATACTCTCAGACATGACAAAGAAGACTCAACTAAGGAGAAGAAATACTTATACGAAAGGGAATAATATTATTTTGTTATTTTCGTTAATTATGTTATATTATGCGTGATAATCTTTTTACATGGTAATCTGTGATTAATTAGAAATAAGTTTTTCTTGAAGAGGTGACTCAATTTTTCATATCGTTTTTTTTCATTATTTTAATTATTTTTCATTTATTGATAAGGTAGGCTTAAGTCGGTAAGCTTTTTAGAGCTAGTGCTTACTAATTTACCGGTGTAGAAATTCACAGGAAAGAGCCTTCACACGCAGAAAAACATTGGGTGAGTTGGAAGCATCCCTTTTCTGGTTCCTCCGTCTCTTTCCTTTTTTCTCATCCCTCTCCTTCTTCTCTCTCAAAAACCTCACAAATTCACACCAAATCACAACCTCTCTCTCAAATCCAAACCCACCCCATTTCTCAAAATGACAGACAGAGTCTACCCATCTTCCAAACCCACCACCAATGGCGGCGCCGCCGTGCCCGCCGTCGCTACTACCACCGCCGCCACAGCCAACCCATCAAACACCAAGCCCCAACTCCGGCAACCATACCGCCCACAACCCCAGTACCACCACCGCCGGCACCGCAGGAGCAACTGCCACTGCAACTTCTGCTGCTGCTGCTTCTGGTCCATCCTCATCATCCTAGCCCTCGCCCTCCTCGCCGCCATAGCCGGCGCCGCGGTCTACATCCTCTACCGTCCTCACCGCCCTGAATTCACACTCACCTCCGTCCGCATTGCCAAGCTCAACCTCACCACCTCCTCCGACTTATCCACTTCACACCTCACTACCCTCTTCAACCTCACCCTCTCCTCCAAAAACCCTAACAACCACCTCACCTTCTCCTACGAGCCCTTTGCTCTGTCTCTCTCGTCCAGCGACGTCCAAATCGGAAACGGGTCGATCCCGGCTTTCACTAGCGGCACCAAAAACAGCACCTTTTTTCGCTCCATTTTGTCGACCTCTCAGGATCTCGACGTCGAGTCGGTGAAGTCTCTGAGATCGGATCTGAGGAAGAAGACCGGGGTGGCTTTGAAGTTGCAGATGGACACCAAAGTGAAGGTGGCGATGGGGAAGTTGAAAAGCAAGAAGGTGGGCATTAGGGTTACGTGTGAAGGGATTAAAGGGGCTGTACCTAAAGGCAAGTCCCCGTCGGTGGCTTCGGTTGCTAACTCCAAGTGCAAGGTTGATCTTCGGATCAAGATCTGGAAATGGACCTTTTAATTAATTGTTTTCATTACTTCAATGCAATTTTTTCTTTCTTTCATATAATGGGTTTTTCGAGGGGGGGCTTTGTAAACTTTTGAGGAGGATTAAAAGATCATGAAATTGGTGTTACAAGAAAAATTCAAGTTGATACAAGTTGGGAGTAGGTTTAAGTGCAAATTTGGGGTTCAAATTAGAATTCCTCTTTTCTTTTTTTCTTTCTTCTTCTACCTTGATACTTTGGTGATGTAAGTGAAGTGAATTTGATTATTTTATGGCAATGCATTCTGATAATACTCTCTCTTTCTGCTACCTTCTTATTATTTTTCTGTCTGGTTTTACTTTGCTCTTTTAAGTATGGCGTTTTGGTTCCAGATTCCAATAGAAAGAAACCATGTTGAACAAAATACCCAGAAAGATGTTTGTAGGGGTAAAACTACACTAACTATTTGGGAAATGAAAAACAAGGAGAAAAATACAGAGCTCTGAGCTCTACCGATCCAATACAAAAAGGGGTTGTGAATTTTGTGTCCTCGTTATCAATTACGATGAGTTTTACACATAGTGACGACGACCAATGTAGCTGCTCTCTCTGATCTCTCTCAGTCTTTCACTTGATAAGTGTGAGTTTTGCTGGTCCACGGTATTTAAAACCCTTGTTCCCTTTGCATTGATTTACTCATGCCACTCCCACTTGTTAGTAATACTAATAGTATACTAGAAATCCAAGGCACTCATTGTCCTATTCTTCCTGTCTCTACTTGCATCACTTATGAAAGAGGAGAGTGACACAAAGAATAAGAGAGTGATACAACGGGAACAGGGAAGTATTTCTCGTCAAAATCATACCCTATATACTTGGGGCCAAAAAGATAGAGATATGTGCTGCATACATTTTCTCCCTCCAAAAAATGAACATGTAATAAGGGAAGTAAAATGTTGATCATAATAAAGCTCTCTCAATTGAATTGATTTAAAGGGACCATAGACTAAAAAACTAATGATAAAATGTTGGTACACTTGGTGGGATTTTTCTAAGTGGAAGGCATGATGGTGATAGTGGCGATGATAGATGGATTAAATTCGTGTGCACGTGGCTTCCTGTGGTATTGTTGGTCTGGGTTGGTTCACAGGAGGGGGGCAGTTGGAATTTTAGTCAGAAGCTTTATAGGCTCCTCTCCTTTTCTTTTCTACGCACAAAGAGAGAGTGAGAATTGGGAAAAGTCTTATTCAGATTTCATGGGATTGCCACCAAAACAATGGAAATTCAGATTTAATTCCATTGCTTCATTCACACTATTTCCTCTTTATTCCTTCCTTATTTTCCCTTCTTCTTCTTTTGTACTAACTATTGATGGTAATAATTGGTCTGCCTGCATTTACATTTTGGTAATCTTGATTAGCAAAGTAATTTAGTTATAAAAAAAAAGATTAGTAAAGGATTACGCAATCACTGTGGGCCCGACCGAAAAAGGGTTAGAATCGGCCCCGACCGGCCGACGTGCCAACCCATTCAAATTCATGTTCATGAGATTACCTTGTAATTGGGATGCCTTAAAAGGTGCCAACCCATTAAATTCTATAACTAAATAAAAATTTGACAATTCTTTGATTGTCGGCTGCTGCTCCTAAAAAATGGGCTGGCCTAGTACAACATCAAACGTCAAATTGGGCTGGATCGGATCCTTTGGGCATTAGGAATTGGCGGTCCAAACTCCCACCATTATGTATTTTTAAAAATACCCATCCTAATATACGGGGAAGGAAGTTCGAAATCAGGTAAACGGACACACTATCTCGGTCAACTGACATAATCCACATTACTCCACATTATATTTTTCTTAATTAATCAATTAATTAATTGTATTACTAAAGTATGACACGTCCTTCCTTGGATAATATTCTTACTTAATCAACAAAATTCATTACTAAAATTGAAAAAGACACTACCCTACTCCTACTCCTACTCCTCATCATACCAGTAATAAGTAGACAAATTAAGAAACGCGTTTGCGCCATTAATTGCAACCAAGAAACGTCGACGTCGCTTTCAACACTCACTGCCAGCAGCACCCTCGCTAGCTAAAGCTAATACCACCAAAACCAGTGTCCTTGGTCTTCCTCCCAAAAACGTTTTGTCGACACCGTTCTCTTCTCAACCAAAATCCCCCACCCACAACAAAATTTACACAGATTTAGCCACTCGCCCACGCCAATGGCTACAACCAATTGTCGTTTAACCCAACGTCTCTTAACGGCTAGTTACTGACGGTAATTAACAATCTTATCTGGCCTTCTTTTTCCGTTCCCTTCCCTTCATTTTCTTTTTTTCCGCAACTTTCTCGAGAATCAGACGGAAAACAAACATGTCGCCGAAGCAGAAGAATTTTCATCTTCTCTCTGTCTTCTTTTTCTCACTCTTCCAATTCTTCTTCTTTCTTTCTCTCTCTAACCCAGAAACCACCGCCTTGCTGGCATTCAAAGCCTCCACCGACCCCTTCAATTTGCTCTCCTCCTGGATGGCCTCACCCGACCCGTGCTCCGGCTCCTGGCTCGGCGTCACCTGCGACCCGGAGACCCGCCGGGTCACCCGACTCGTGCTCGAGAACCTCAACCTGACCGGGGCGGCTGAGCAACTCAGCCAACTCAACCACCTGAAAGTCCTGAGCCTCAACCACAACCTGCTCTCCACCTCGCTTGACTTCTCGTCTTTGCCCCACCTCAACCACCTCTACCTCTCCCACAACCGCTTCGCCGGAACCTTCCCCGCCGGAATCTCCCGCCTCCGCAATCTTCGTCGACTCGACCTCTCGTACAATCAGTTCTCTGGCGACATTCCGTTGACCAAGTTGACTCAGCTGCCTCGCCTGCTAACTCTCCGTCTCGAGTCCAACTCGTTCACCGGGACTCTCGGCTCAGCGGACTTGGATACCGGTACGATTTTGGACTTCAATGTTTCGCACAACAACCTCTCGGGCGAAATCCCTGCGTGGCTGTCTAAATTCGCGGCGACGTCGTTTGCCGAAAACGGGAATCTCTGCGGCAAACCCTTGCCGTACGAATGCTCCAATCGGACGGTCCCTGATTCATCCGTACCATCCAGGGACTTGGGTCGGAAAAACGACAGCGTTTTGAGTAACGCTGCGCAGCTCACGATCATTATCGTCGGCATAGCTGTTGCGTTGTTAGTGATAGTCGTGACCGCCACGTGGTGTCGGCGCACTAAGAGAGTGGAGGGCGGGACCCGCAACAAGACAGCCAACGGATTCGGTTACGTGAGCAAGCACTACGGGCCTGGAGAATTGAAGAAGAAGAGCAAAGGTGGAGCCCATTTGGCCCAGTCTAACGGGCACGGGCCTGGTGGTGGGCCCAGAGATAGCGAAGATATGGTGGTGCTGGAAGGGTGCAGGGGCGTCGACAAGGTGGGTGATCTGTTGAAGGCGTCGGCGGAGATGTTGGGGAAGGGCAGCGTGGGGACCACTTTCAAGGTTGCGATGGACGGTGGAGAAGTGGTTGTGGTGAAGAGAGTGAGGGAGAAGAGAAATGGCTGGAAAGAAATGGATGGGTTTTTGAGACAGATTGGTGGGCTGAGGCACTGTAACATTGTCAGCCTCCGAGCGTACCACAATTCCAACTATGAGTTGCTTTTGGTCTACGATTTCATGCCCAAAGGAAGCTTGCATTTTGTGTTGCATGGAAACAGAGGACCTGGAAGAACACCATTGGATTGGGCTACAAGGTTGAAATTAGCTTCTGGGTCTGCGCAAGGACTGGCTTTCCTCCATGGCTGCAACAAGGCCAAGCTCTTTCATGGAAACCTCACTTCATCAAACATCTTGGTGGATCAGATGGGCAGCGCTTGCATTGCGGACATTGGCCTCCAGCAGCTCTTGCCTGCTCCATTTTCATCAAACAGCGCTTACAAAGCCCCTGAATTGATGCTTCCCAGCAGTAAAAGCCCAAGAAAGTTTACACAAAAGTGTGATGTTTATAGCTTTGGGGTGGTTCTGATGGAGATTTTGACTGGAAAAACGGCTGGTGAAGGAGAGATGAGCTTGGTGGAGTGGGTTAGGATGGTGGTGCAGAAAGAGTGCAGTACATGGGAAGTGCTGGATTTTGAGCTTCTGGGAGACAAAGAAATGGAGGAGGAAATGTGGGCTCTTTTGCAGGTGGGTTTGCTGTGTGTGTCTCCATTGCCTAAAGATCGTCCAACAATGGGCATGGTGCATCGGATGATTGAGGACATTAGGCAAAAGGGTGTTAGAGAAGATGGGGCAAAGTCTATTTTAGATGACCTTACTTCTGATTCTTCACCTTCCCATTCAGAAAGCACTCCCTGAGGATCATTTCATTCTCAGACGACAGCATTATGTTATTAGGGCAAACTTCATTGTGCTTGAATTAATGCATACTGAAGATGTTTTGTACTCTTCTTGTAGCCATTGTTTGTGAGAATCTTCAATAAATAAAGAGACTTGATTGTTTTAAATATCTTAAATGTATGACCTTCATTTGATTCAGTCTGCTTGCTTTTGTTCAGCTGCATTGGTTAGAAATTAATTTGGGGCCAGGGTATGGTGGTGGCCCGATGGGCTTAAGAGGTCAGCTCCTAGAAGTTTAGAGTCACTGCCATAATGCCATCTTGGAATTAAATACCGATTACTGAAGCAACCTAATCTATGGTGAGGAAAATGAAAGTAATAAAGAGCAAACATTATGACAACGGACTTGTTTGAAAAAGATGTTTTCTGTTGCCAATCAGGCCAGAAATGTTTTCTGTTGCCACCTTTTACTTAGCCATCTAATCAACTTGTATGCGCAGAGGGACTGCACAATAAGTAAACATTATGAAAATGCCTTGTATGAAAAAGATGAGAAAACTTAAACAAGTTAGGCGGAGACCAAATACCATGGATATGGAATATAGCAAGCTCTTAAGCACCTACAAGCCGGTAACTCAAGTATTCACCTGCATTTAACCTTACTGCTTATTCTACTAATGACCAAGTAAATTTCAGAAACGAATGCTGCTGCTAGCCTCCAGACAGATTACAAGACTAAGAATGGTACTTGAACACCGCCACGTAATGTTACCACTTCACTTGAACGTTTTTATCCCTTTTAACTATAGCTCTGATTTTGTCCCAAAACTAAATTTATCAGAATAGTTCATTGGATCTACTTCATATATGAGAGGTAAGGCCTACTTATGCTTCCTTGCAATTAAGAAAACTGCTTTTATCATATTCAATATGATTTCTTTCTGTCACAGTCTCACAGGTATTCCGGAGGAAGGATTGAGTTTCTATGAAGAAGCTTGAAAGGATGATTATGGAGAGTTCAATCGAATCAGTGATTTAACAGACTAGAGCAGAAAAAAAATGTGGTGATCGCTTTGTGAGAACCAAGACAAAAGAGAGAGAGAGAAAGAGATTGTGTCTTCCTGATATAGTTCTATACAGATCAAACTATCTGTCAAGGAAAAGGGTGTTTGGAACATCTACATTTCATTTTCTTTTTACCTTACTCTATCTGATGTACAGAAAACAGAGCTCCATGAGATTTAACCGAGATACTGAACTAGTATAGCAAAATCAACAATCATCTTTTACCACTTTTTAACTGAGAAGTACTGTTGTGAATTACTGGACCCTCATCCTGAATTGGATTGACATCTTGTTCTAGCACAACTTCATCCCTGAATAAATAAATTGGGGTTAACATTAAAAAAAAGTGACAATAATTAGCAAGAACATGAAAGCTTCAAACTTTATACATGGAGATTGAATGGGCAACTTTCTCTTTAGTGATAATGAACAAATTATCAAGTGGGCATTTTCTTTTCCTACTAAAGTTGAGAAATTTGTTTCAGAGCATTTAGTCAGACCTTAAATCAAACACATTGCTCCGTTCTTGATGATTTTCCACAACACCGCTCTGTTCTTGAACAATGTTATGCTGTAGTTGATGATGAAGCTGCGAATCATATTCAACATCTTGAACGACATTGTATTCATATCCTTCCAAAGGATGAGCCATAGCATTCTCTCCTCCGGCACGAAACATGCAAAGCTGAGAATGCACATGTTGGAGTTCATCCTCGGTTGTTCTGATCTTCCACAGCAACGACTTTATTTCATTGTAGCAGCCACCAACAGGGTCCCTGGCACGGTACTCGGCTTCAGCTTTGACGCTGTACATGGCAGAGCTTCTCTGCTGAGGAGAGACGCTGTTGAGGGTTTTGGTGATTTTGCCAACACCAAACAGTTTGTGTGCATTCAGAAATTGTTGAAACCTGGTTGCAGGGAAATATGGGGCCATGAGGCAGTCTTGGGTACATTTCTTGCGCTGGAATCTACAAGCGGCACAAGTTTGGTGCTTCATTTTTGGGTGGGATTTTTAAGCCTTTTTTATCGGTTTGGGGGGGAAACCCGGAAAGGGAAGGTGAGAAGTGATCGGAGAATTTTGAGGAAGGAAGAGAAATTTCAGTCGAGATAGGGTTTGTTTGTGTTGAGAGAGAAATCAGGGACGTGCTCTGTTAGTTATGGTCTACGTGGTTGCGCCATTTTCAATTTTGAAAATTGAATTATTATCTTTTTGTTGGAAATGAAATTTAAATTCTTGAATTTTAGGTGGTTTATCCGACCAAAAAATAAAAATAAAAATAAAATCTTTAGATTCTTTACAATCATGAGTGAATTGCTTTGGTTTAAATTCTATTTTCTTTATGCATGCAGTTTGAGAGAGATAGAAATCAAGCAAAAGATCTTGTTGCAGGGTAACTGGGCTTGAATTATACATTATGATAAGACTTTCTTGAGTTGAGCTTCTTCTAAGTTCCCATTTCAATGTTTCTCATGGTAATTGGATTTATTGCATATGGGTTGATATGGCAGTGTGACTTGGTTTACTACAACATTACAATATCACAAAGAAAAATGCTAGGAATATCACATTATTGTATACCACATCTTTAAGGGCATGTTTACGTATCAGTAATGGAGAAAGTAAGGAATCAGAGAATTTAGGAATCGGAGAAGTACTGAATCGGTATGGAAAGAATCATTCTCATTAAAGTTGTTTACTAAACATATATAATTCTCAAATTGGCTAAGGAGACCAAACTAATCATGCAGCAAACCAGTAAGGCCATATAAATATGAGGAATCAATATGCAGAACAAGATGAATAGCAACAACCTAGTTCAATGATAATGTTAATAACACCTTTCTCCAGAGCCAATTTCAAACGAAAAAATAAACTCCAATAAATATATATCTTTCACCTAAGTAACTAGTAAACAATCAACTAATAATAACCTACAAAATCTTCATACTACCAAAAAAAGAGATATATAATCTCCACAAAAGTCATTCACCCACTACTCATCAATCACAATTACTGTAAGCCATGCTCCATAAAATTAAGTACAATTTTTTTTTTCTTCATCGGTCATGGTTAAAAAGACCCGCAACAAATCGTGCTCTTTGGCTAAAATGTTGGTGATATATATATATATATATATATATGCATTCAAAAGGAAGTTGGGGTGTCTTTGAACTTCTTGGAGTGAGTTTTTATTTTTTTAAGTTCGGGGTGTTTTGGAATTATAGTAAAGTGATAAGGGTATTTTTGGAAGTTAATAAGGGAAAACATGAATGGGAATCATATCAACTACCCCTACTAGTTGATTTGATACCTAGTTTTGAGGGGATGTGATTACGCATTTTGAGATAGGATCCACTTATTTTTTCATTCCTGATTGCAAGTAAACATAGGGGAAGTCGGGAATGGAAATCATTCCCTTTCCTCACATACCCATTACTAATATGTAAACATGTCCTCATAGTGGCGATTCTACCTCTATTAGAGAGCCAGTACACAGTGAAGATAATACAATGAAGAAAATGAGATATGGCAGAGTAGGAATTGCAACTCCAAGAATTAACTATTTGCCAACATCTAAGTTCAAACTTAATTTTGGAATTGAATCAAAACCACCATCAAACGTTCCAGTAAGAAATTCCAATCACAAAAACATATATATATATATATATAGAGAGAGAGAGAGAGAGAGAGAGAGAGAGAGAGAGAGAGAGAGAGAGAGAACCAAAGCGCCACAAGATATACTAAGCTATCAGAAACAAACAAACTAACTAATCAAAGCACACAATGGTTTACATTTTAAGTCTCTAGCAGTGATTTTGAGCACCAATACAGGAGAGGAGTAGTAATATCACCGGACGGATAATCAGTATATATAGCTTGTCACCTACTCCAGAAAATACATGAGCTGATGATGATCCTACAAACTTTGCAAAAATATTTGTAAAAACCAGAATCTGAAATGAAGCCTCAGAAGCAGTCCTAAAGATTATTATTATTGTTCCAACTGAAATCAAGGATCACCACCCTTCAGATATCAATCAAAAATAAGTTATTTTACTCCCTTAACAACATTATTGTCATTGAGCATAAAAAACCACATCATCAAAACCTCAGAAAGCTAAAGCTTCACAAGCTGTGTATCTCATCCATAAGTGTGTACAGCTTCCCAAACTAAGTTCTTTGGAACCGGGCTAGCAAGATCCCGAGCCTGCAGGGCTGCAGTGCGAAGCGTTCCAATGGTCAGTTCGTTGGCCTTCAAGAAGGATACACTTTTGTAAGGCAGCTTGTGCTTCTTGCATAGCTCCTTAACAAGAGGAGCAACTTTCCTGAGATTGCCTCTAGGCAACCTGGGAAACAGATGATGCTCAATCTGAAATTGCAACCCACCATGGAACCAATCCATCCAAGATGGACACTCTATGTCAAGTGACCCATTAGTCTGATTCTCACACCAGTCATTCCCAATAGGTGTACCAACATAAACACTGGAAGAAAAATGGTTCAAACAGAACTGAACATGCTGAATTCCAGTGACAGAAAAACTTGTAATAACAAACATAACTCTTTCACCCCAATTGGGTAAGCAGGAAACCAGTAAAGGATACCAAATCCAAAACACAAGGAGCCCCAAGATTTCCTGAACCCTATTGTTCACCCTTAATCTTTTAGATGATAACAGCAAGAATGATTGAGCAAAAAGATTAAGCCTAGCAAGACACATCACAGGGTAAAATGTCCAGTGCTGGTAACTAACCAAGGTCCTTGTAAAAGCATCAAAATTCATCTTCCTGTCATAGAAATAAGACGTGAGGGAATTGAATAATTTCGAAGATACTGCAAAGAAAGGCATGTGCTGAAGATCTGGATCGAATTCAAGGCTGTTGCATGCAATGTGGTGGGCATTGTGATTGCGCTTCCACCAGGCAATGCTGATGCCAGCAAGGCAATTCCCAGTGAGGATCTGAGCAAACCTATTGAGTCTTTTGCTGCTGATGATCTGGTAGTGCCCAGAGTCGTGTCCATGCCAGCCACTTTGAATCCAAAGAAAACCCATTAACCCACCAGAACCCAGATGCACCCAAGTGCTATCAGAGTACAAAACACCATAAACACTCAAGCTAAACAACATCGCCACAAGAAACAGCGAAAAATGAACCCCAAGTCCCCTGTTTTCAAACAAACCCATTTTAGTGAATTCATTGACAAGTTTCCTATAATCTTTGGATACCTCCGAGACAGAGTAGCCTTCGAGATAAGACCCAGTGAAGAACTGGTCCAGATGCTGCCATGCCGAACCTGGATGGTACGCAACAAACGCGTCTGTGACATCTTGACCAGCGAGATTGAGCAATGGGAGCTCACCACCTGGATGGTAATTAGCCCAATCTGAGACATTGTAGATCTTCCCCTGTATTGAGATCCATAGATCTCCTGGCTTGTTGTGCTTGCTAAGGTCTTCCTGTGAAATATACTTCTTTGACTCTGCCATTGAAGCTCAAAATCAAATTACCCAACAACAGGAACAGATCTGAGAGTAAACAGAGCTTTTCACTTCCTCACTTCACTCTTCCTTTCTGGGTTCCAAAAGGAAGAGACTTTTCTGAATAATACTGATTATGACATGATAGAATGCTTGTAGGGATTAAAAAAGGCCTCGAATTTTCACTCGCACTCTGTTTTATCTGTGCTTTTCTTTCTGATGATGCTCTTCAGTTTATGTAGAGGTGATCACTAGAATGGAAAGAAAGGGGATATGATTGTACAGCTGGGCGAGACTGAACAAGCACCACAGGATTGTATCTGAGTTGTTTCCCGTTTACAACACTAAAAAGCATAAATCTTTGGGGTTATGTTTTGGGCAAATGAGAAATGTAAATATGCACGTGATTCGAGAGCTACAGAGTAAGAGAGAGAAGTTGGGATTCAAATTCAATGGATTTTGTCCTCAAAGCTTCTGAATGCTGCCCTCACGTCTTCATTTTGGTATTATTTGTTTCGATCTAGTAACGAATTTTTACCTCTTGAGCTTGACCATATAATAAACTCATGAAGTATTCATTGGTAATTACTGAGTTTAGTATGATAACAAATACATTTTGTTAACGAAGTATTTTTTTTGGGGGGTTATATTTAGAGGAAAGAAAACCTAGGGTTTCGATCCTGGGTGCCAAGGAGGGTGAAGGGGGAGGGACACAACTAGGCGTGACAATGAGTCGTGTCATGATAATAAACGTGTCAAAAATAATCAACTCAAATCCGACCCATTTAATAAACGTGTTGTGTTGGGTTTGGGTAGTCTTAAATAGGTTATTAAACAAATTACCTAGTTAATAACATGTTTACTCATTTCTAGTTTCCAATAGATTCGTACACTAGTGGTAATTATAGTTGGATGGTTAGTACATTAATTTGTGTCGTTAAAATTATAAATAAATAAAAAATTAGAAAAATATTTATTTCACATTAAAAAAACAAGGGACTACATTAATTTTTATAAATAAATAAATAAAACAACAACAACAACAACATCATGGTGCGCTTCCTGATTCCACAATAGGAGACTTAGTTTGGCCCTCTGGATCTCCTCTCTCGGGTTTTCTCGCATCGCTTTTTGGGGCTTATCACTTGAGCTTCCAAAAATCACTTTCTTATATTTAGCAAAACTTAGATCTCCAGTTGCTCTTGCATGTCCTTAGAGTAAAAATATATCATCTTTGATAGCTTTTGATTCTCTTCATGTAATATTTCAAGCTGGTGTCACATCTCTTCCAAAGTCTTTGCCCTCTTCCTTTTCAATCTCTTTATAATACTCTGACAATCTGCAACCAAATTCCATTCTGCCACCAACTGACTTCTTAGCTCTTGCACCTCATGAGATTTCACAATGAGGCGATGACCCACACTTGCAACTAACGCCGCACTTTGCACACTCAGTGTCATGGCATCACTCACCACCTGGTTATCATCCATTCTTCCCAGCACACGCACATCCCTGGGAGTCACCAAACTCCTTGCAATTCCAATGGCAACCTCGTTGTCAAGGAGTAATGAGTCGTTTATGGTTACTGGTCCTCATGAGGAAGCAAGTAAGGCATCTACACTGGTGCAACCCTTGCCCCCATGTCTATGTTGGCAGAGCTAGGTTTAGATTGAGAGAAAATGGGAATGAAGAGGCCATTTTATTTCTGAGTGTGAGGAAATAGGTTTAGATCAAGAGAAATGGGAAGGAAGAAAACTAGCAAAGCTAGGTTTTTCGTTTTCTGAGTATGAGGAGTTGTAATTTTTTTTCCCCTTGTTTCCTTTTATAGACATCCATTATGACCTATGTTGCACCGATACGGATACGGGTACGGCGATACAATACGATACGATACGATACGCCGATACGGCAAATCTCTAAAAAGTAGGATACGGGTACGGCACCGATACGGCGATTAAAATAATATATATATTTAAAAATAATATAAATAGAAATTTTGAAAATTGATATTTCATCCATAATAAGTTCAAAACATTAACAAAACACATAACTTCATTCAAATCTCCATAAACAAAGCAAAAATTAAACAAAACATACAAAATACAAGTATCCATAAACAAAGCACAAATTAAAACATTAGAAATCACTTCTCAAAGCTCTAACTTCATTCATCTTGGGTAAATATGATGCCTTCTAAGTCCGGTTCATCAAGAGAGAGGTTTGCAATCTCAAGCACTCCGGCATTTTCTTCCATTACTTTCTCCATCTCCATCAAATGAGCATTTGTAACTTTAGTGCAACAAGCAATTCCATTGCCTTTAAGTTTTAACAAGTGACTCTTCACTCTAAAGTATGATCCTTTGAAAGTTCTTTGGCAATAGTTGCATTGGAATGAAGTATTACCACCGGCTTTACCATCTTTCTCAAGCTTCTTGACATATTTCCATAATGGAGTATTATCATTCTCTTTATGCTCCCCATTATTATTACTAGTATTCCCATCACTAGAACTACCAATACTATTCATTTCCTATGAATCAAATGAAGTTTGATAATATAAAAAAACTAATTAATACATATACAAAAATTTGTAGGCAGCTATAATCTAATTAACAAAAATTCTAACTTCACAAACCAATTAAATTATATACCCAAAACAACAACAATTCCAACCACACAAAACTTATTAAATAATATATGGTACCCAACTCATATAACAACAATAGGCAGCAGTTTATTAATACCCAAATCAAATTAAAAATAGGCAGCAATTAAATTATATACCCAAATCAAATTAACAACAATTCCATATCAGATTATTCAAACCCATATAAATAATATAACAATTCAATATCAGATTATCCAAACCCATATAATATAACAATTCAATATCAGATTATTCAAAGAAAGAAAAGTAGAGAAACCTTGAGCTGCCTGCTTGCGAAGAAGAAACCTTCAGATCAGCTGCGAGCGACGGTGCTGGGTGCGAGCGACGCTGGGTTCCTTCTTCCTTCTTCCTCCCTTCTTCTTCTTCTTCTTCTTCTCTTTTGTTTGGCGTCTGTTTTCTGTCTAAATGAAAGCCAAAAACCTAGCAGCCTCTCGACTCGACATAGCAATCTGATATTCCATTTTTTGTTTTTACATTTTAACCCCAAATGTTTAGAAACTTTCAATATCAGCACCCAAAGTTTGCAAATATTTTCGTTTTCACCCCCCAGACGTATCGGTGCTGTATCGGGACCGTATCGGGACCGTATCGAGGACGTATCGGAAAGTCAACAGACCATAAAAGTCCACGATACGCCATGTGGTGTATCGGATACGTATCGGGTCCGTATCGAGGCCGTATCGGATACTCACATACCCCTCCAAACTGCCGTATCGGTGCAACAGAGATTATGACACTTGTTTTTTATTTTTCCCGCGTACCTCGAACTCAACACCCGTAATTTCTGCTCCGTGTTTTCCACCTCAAGCTCCACTCCTCCGTGTCGCACAACCACTGTGGTAACCCCACTCGACATTAATGACGTACCTACATAAATTCACAGATTTTATATTCTTAAAGGCCCTTAAAGTAAGTGGTTACTTACTACTACTTTCTTCTTCAGCCTCCAGGTGGATTTTGATTCAGGATATATGCTCATATTTTTTTATTCTTCTCCAATATGGAGGTATTTGTAAAGAAGTACAATCTTAAATAAAATAGGAAATAAATCCAAATTACAATATTGAATAAATATAAATTACAAGAGGAAATAAATCTCAATTATAATAGGACTAGATAAATGAGTAAGTAATCAAAGTCCTAACATAGTAAGGAACCCAAATCCTAACTAAGTAAGGACTTGCCAACAGAATTGAATGGTTGTTACTTGTTTATTGGACATACAACTATGAATGTTGGAATGCTGATTTGATTTTGTGACAATTTGGTGAAGCCGAAAAAAGCAAAACTGAGGTTGTACCATTTCCATTTTATCCTATACTAAATAGGGCGGTTTCTGTGCAGCAGAAGAAAATGACTAAACTAAAGATGAATTATGCATATCTCTCTGTTCCCTAGTTAAAAATAACAAAATATATTTATATTCATGAAAGTTTGGAATATACCGCTCGTCTTACCGAAATTAAAATAAGAATATGCTACTTCGATATTTAGAGGATATGCTAATCTATGAGAAATATCTACTGCTCCATCCATTGGTGCAAACAATCACAGGGTTTATAGATGCCGGAATTTCTTTGACCATGTGTGGTTGTATTTGGACTAATCCTTTGTAGTCAATGTGCTTTTATATTTGTAATAACCCTTTGTAATTATATTTATTTATATCAATTTTTGTGACTGACGGCTTTTGTGTTAAATATGATGCAACATATCTTTATCAAAAAACAATCACATGGGCTAGGTGAGCCCATTAAAGCATTCTGGCTTGTTATTTTCGACTAGTGTATTTCAGTTTCGGCTAAGTTGAGCCCATTTTGAGAAGTGGATAAAATAAAAGGGTATACCTCCGCTTATTGCTTTTGATTCTTCTCCTTCCTCCCCAAAAACCCCAACATAACCAACAAAATCTTCCTTTTGTCTATCACCAGACAAATCCAGTCTTCATCACTGTGATTTACGTGCATTCTCTGCTGATCCTATTACGGTGATAGTTCACTTTAATGTTTTCCTTTTTACTATATTTTGCTGCATTTACTCTTGTATTTCTTCTGTTTCTTTCCTGAATTTTAAGCTAGGGTTTTCTATGTTCACCCTTTGAGAAGAAGCAGAGATTTAAAATTTGTTAGAAAGGTATTGGGTATCTAAAGAAGTGTGCTTTGTGTGTGTCAGTGTGTACACTTCAGCTGTGCATCTTCTTGCTTGTTGTGAAGTCCCAACACCGAAACTTGTTTTGCCTTGAATTGTCATGAACCTGTTTCGCTTCCACTTGGTTTTTGCATCTAGTTGCTTTGGGTAGTTACAAAATATAATTGGTTATTGCTACACTTTCAATATTTGATTTCTTCGTTTTGCTGTATAGTGTTGTTTATAGAGCTACATTTTTATGTTAATTTCTTTGCTCTTGAATTTTTTTTAAGCATTTGATAGGAGTTGGGTATTTGGATAATTCTTTGCAGGTATATGTGAATATCAGTAAGACGCAGCAAACATTGATGGCACATTTGCTTTCAACTTGTGCCTCTTAAATTTCTCCTCTGGTTGTAGACCTTACACTAAACCATTGATCCAAGACTCGTTGGTCTTTCCTACTCTTTAACTTTTCAGACTTCTAAAACCCCATTTGGAAGGTTCTCTTGCATAGGGGAGGTCACAAAGTACTTGCACAGTGCACGCAACCACACTCTCTCCAGTAGGGAAGCCCCAAAGGAAACCGAACCATGGCATCAATGAGAGCTCTGGTAGAGCATCTAAATCACAGCGGGTAATGGTCATTGGGGAGATGGCTACTGTGGTTGGGCCACAGCCTTCACCTATCCAAGAAAGGTTATGAGGTTGCCATTGTTGATAGCCTTGTACGCGTCTCTTTGACCACCAGCTTGGTCTTGATTCCTGACTCAATCTCCTCCATCCCATGGTCGCATCCGTTGCTGGAAATCTCTCACTGGAAAATCCATTGAACTCTACATTGGTGATGTTTGTGATTTTGAGTTCTTATCAGAAGCCTTCAAGTCATTTGAGCCTGATTCTGTTGTTCATTTTGGGAACAGCGGTCTGCTCCTTACTCCATGATTGATCGGTCAAGAGCAGTATTTACGCAGCAAAACACGTGATGGGAACACTGAATGTTCTCTTTGCTATAAAAGAGTATAGAGAGGAGTGTCATCTAGTGAAGCTTGGGGACCATGGGAGAATATGGGACTCCAAAATATTGATATTGAAGAAGGTTACATAACAATTACTCATAATGGAAGAACAGTTACTTTACCCTACCCAAGCAAGCAAGCTCTTTCTACCATTTGAGTAAGGTTCATGATTCAAATAATATAGCCTTCACTTGCAAGGCTTGGGGGATTAGAGCCACTGACCTAAACCAAGGAGTGGTATATGGGGTGAGAACGGATGAAACCGAGATGCATGAGGCTCTGCAACAGGTTTGATTATGATGGAGTGTTTTGGAACTGCTTTAAACGGTTCTGTGTTCAGCTGCTGTTGGTCATCCACTTACTGTTTATGGCAAAGGGGGTCGGTAAAAGCCCTGTACATGAAGCACAAACGCACCACACACACACACACATACACATGCCTTCTTTTCAAGTGCCTCAAAAAGGGCGTGCTGCATTACTTCCCATTTACTAATATTTTATGTTCTTTAATAGCCAGACCCGGGGATATCTTGACATCGAGATACGGTTCAGTGTGTTGAGATTGCCATTGCAAATCCAGCAAAGGCTGGTGGTTTAGGGTCTTCAATCAATTTACTGAGCAGTTCTCTGTCAATGAACTTGCTGCGCTTGTCACAAAAGCGGGAGAAAAGCTTGGACTTGATGTGCAAACCACATCTGTGCCAAACCCAAGAGTTGAAGCAGAGGAGCACTACTCAATGCCAAACACACCAAACTTATCGAGTTGGGACTTAAACCTCACCTTCTGTCAGACTCTTTTGGATTCATTGCTCAATTTTACTATCAAGTACAAGGATCGTGTTGACACAAAGCAAAATAATGCCCAGTGTTTCTTGGAGAAAAATGGGCTAAGCCGAGAACTGTTACAGCGTAGTTGAGTGGGGTAGTGTATATGTGATAAATAGTTGTATACGTGTTTGCGGATGTTATTGATCTGCATTGCCTCTGTTTTTAGTTTTGTTATTAGGTTATTTTTTACTACTACTACCTTTTTTACATAAACGTGATATATGATTGCTCGGTTGCAATCTGAGAACTGTAAGTTTCAAATAAATGGTGAACAAATAAAATATTGGTCTTCAAAAGTTGATAGTTGAAATCGTTTTCCCAATACGTGCAGACATGGACGCCCCAGACCAGAAAAAGAAAATTTCCAACTTTTGATGGTGTTGAGGATCAAAATCGTGAATGGATAAATTTGTCCTGGAGAAAATCCTCCTTGAATGAAGTCCAACACGATTGAAGCCAGCTCATTTTGATGTGAATGTGTCATGATCAGCTCCTTCTACAATGGACACTTTATGATTTGTATGATCTGTTAAAATCAAAAGCATCTTCGACAGGAACCGTCTTATCCATTGATCCATGAACTGTCAAAACCCTGCAAATAATGGAATAAGTAGAACAACCTACGATCAACGACCATTTTTGAGAGAAACGAGGTTGGAACAGGATAATTGTCATTTCTGACCTGCAAATTCTGGTTAATTGATCGGCAGGCTGCAGGCATATCAGTCGTTAGACGCTCCATCAAATTTCTTCGGTCACACGATACTCAAATGTCCCTATTAACGTCAACAATCAACCAGTGAATAGTCAATCTAAACCCAAAAATATCCAGGCTCTAAGGATGAGGAACCCTTGCAGAAATGCGTAAATTTACAATTATGAGCTTTAGATAAATGAGTTTTGATGAAACGAGGTGACTTTAAAATTCCACACAGCGTTGAAAGAATGAAGATGATATAGACTCAGACATGTTACCACATAACCACACAAAAAAAAAACAGCTGATGTTTACGGAAAATAAGAATAAGCGCACACGATAGCTTACCTCTTTTGTTCTTAAAATCAATAAATCCATCTTGCTTGATTCTTCGTAGAAAATCTTTACCTAAGCGACCTTCAATGCCTCTTTCCAGATTAAATCGACCAGCAATATTTACAACCTTATGAACATCATTATATTTTGCAGCATACAAGAGCACTGCATTTCCTCCTGAGAGAAACATTTGATCAATAATCTTCTAAAGAAATATTCACTAAACCCAAGAAACAATCAACAAGTAGGGGAACATACATAAATAGACAATTGATGGCAAATAATGCTAGCGGTGCCATTCACGAGACAGCAATGGCATGGCATCTATCTCTGACTCTGATACAGTGTGTTATGTTCAAAGCCCTAAATACTTTTAAGATATCTTCCCAACCCCCCTTTTGTTTCTCAAATGAGGCATTGGTTCTAAATGAGCAAAAGTTAAAGACACACCTTTACTGTGCCCAACAACTGCAGTTACTACATAATTCTGCACACGAAAGTGTTGAACTACAGCTCGTAATCATCTGCTTCTCTCCCAATAGTGACCATATTGAAACGAACCTTCACTTTCCCTATGGGTATAGCATAAACAGCTTCTTGTAAATACATGAGAAGTTCCATGCTCAAGACTCAAAGTCCTGTATAACAATATAGCAAACACATCTTACCCATTTCCAGCAAAGTCAAAGCGGAAAGCACTTGTTCCTTCTCTTTGTAAGGCAGCAGCAAGGTTCACCATAGGTATGCGTTCCTAGAAAGAAAATGAAAAGACCGTCAGATCCATCTCATCCCATCCCACCATCTTTAAACAACAAGAAAACAGACGGTAACACAGAACAGGTAGATCAATCCAGAAGTTTAAAACTTGTTTCTTAATCATTTGATTAATGATTAAATGTTTCAAATTTTTAAAAAATTTCATTTATACAATGGACAAAGACACACTTGAAGAAAGTCAGAATTACGCACAATGGTGAAAAAACAGTATCAAGTGCATAACATGTCAAAGCAAAAGGACCTTTGAAGAATATATGCCATGGCACAGCACAACGAGCTCCTTTGAACCCGTATCATGTAATATCCCCACAAGCTTCTCCCCGTGCTTGTTTTCTATAACAACTCTCCGCTGTTGAATTGCTGCAGATAGAATTCAATAAAAGATCAAAAGAATTCCTGCAGACAATTGATGTAACAGAACACAGAGACCATTTTATGAATCTGCTTAAGCAGGAACAAAATGTATGCACATTGCCCATTTGTTTAATCTAAGGTATCAAACATTAAAAAGGACCAAAATAAAGTTTTTGACCCAAAATAAAAAAAACTCACACAGAGACAGAGGCCCTTTGATCGCCCAAAAGACCATAAATTTAAGATTTTATGAAGTTGGGTTTTCGGAAAATCTTTGCTTTTTAGCATCTATGGTCATTAAATCTAAATTGCAGCAAAATGAAGAGAGATTCTGGGAAGACAAATTATCTGATAACCTGGTTGTTTCTGAGTCGGTGTCGGCCGAGTCACCGACATGAATTACAGTTGGACTACGAGATTTGTACTATCTATGGCGCCAAGCGGAGGACGAGTCGAACTCGAACCGCCTATCGAGAAGTGCTATAAGAAACAAGAATCTGAGATTTTTAATTTTATTTTCAACAGTGGGACTAACTCGGTTCATAAATCGGTGTAACTCAGGCTCAACTTCCCGAGTTCGGATTGACTTTAAGCTGTCCGAGTTGGTTTATTTCTCTCTCTTTTTCTTTTTTCTTTTTTTTCTTTTGTTTTGCCTCCGCAAAAAGAGAAAAGGAAAAATATGAATTTTGAGGACAAAATGATTTCACTGAAACGATAGCAATCAAAACCTCTTTCAAAATAACAAAAATTGCATTGCCAACTTTGTTCAGAACAGTTTCTTGTTATCATTATCACAAACCTTTGGGCTTTTGGAAGGAGAATAGAAACAGCAAAGCGAAAAATAAAGAGTTGAGCAAAAATCAAGAATGCATTATTTTCTTAATTGTATAAATGACAAGCATCGCAGAGGAAGAAAAAGGAGATAAGAAGAAGAATCAAAAATAGACAAGGGATGTTCTCCAGTGCCTTAATTAGAACTCCTACACTGACTTGCCATTCAATTCGTCTACATTCCCAGTCAATCTGACTACGGCGACACACAAATTATACGTCACTGGCAGCATACTATGGTACCCAGACAGAATGGCTGGTGAGTATTTTTACTATATGCACATCAGACACTGATAAATAGATGTCCAACTCATCAACCTGACCCATGCTAAGATCCCACAGGAGCAATGCCTGTTGACTTGGCTGCAGCAGTTGCAGCCGCTGCAGCTGCGGCGGCTGCGGCAGCAGCAGACGCAGCTGCGTTGGGTGTTGAGGGTGGCACTTTTGACTGTGAGCTATTCTTTGCTGTAACTACTTGCTGGTGTGGTTGTTGCTGTTGCTGCGGTTGAGAATTTACTTGCGCAAGCAAGGCCTTGATCTGAGTTCCAGTCAGTGTCTCCTGCTCTAGTAAAGCATTAGCAAGGGCATGGAGCTCCTTGCTATGTGAGGTAAGGATGGTTTTTGCATTGTTGTATGCCCTTTCCAAGAAGTTCTTCACTTCTTCTTCGATAAGCAGCCTAGTTTCTGTGCTCATGCTCTTCCCGTTGTCATCATAATTGTGGCTGACGAGCCCAACTTCTTGCTCATACCGTACTTTGTAACCATTGCTCTAGCAAGCGAAGTTGCTTGCCGGAGATCATCAGATGCACCAGAAGTGACTTCACTTTCGCCAAAGATGAGCTCTTCTGCAACCCGCCCTCCATACAACATCGAGCCGTGCAAGCATCTGTTTCCGGGAGACACTTGTCTCATCCTTGTCGGGCAACTGGGCAACCATGCCAAGTGACATACCCCGAGGAACTATTGTTGCCTTATGAACTGGATGAGCACCATCAGTGTGGATGGCCACAAGTGCATGGCCACCCTCATGAAAAGCTGTTAGCTTTCTTGACTCATCAGATATACAGCCGACTTGCGCTCACTTCCCATCATAATCTTGTCTTTTGCATACTCAAGATCAGCCATATTCACTGCTTTAGCATCGTCCATGGCAGCCTTCAGAGCAGCTATGTTGATCAAGTTCGCAAGATCTGCGCCGGAGAACCCCGGAGTTCCTCTAGCAATGATACTCAAATCAACATCTTCGGCCTTCAGAACCTGTCAAAAGGGCATTTTTATTAGTCTTGGAATGACTTCTAGTGCTAAAAATCTACTGCATCAGAAATACCTTACAGCAAAACATCACAGAATGCAGTCATAAAAAGGAAAAGCAAGAAGCACCCTCCAGTGGACAAATAAAGATCATGTCATTCTAATGTGATAGAACTTATGAGTATCTAACCTACTGCACTTCTTCACTATAAACGGTGCTTGGTGTAGTTCTCAAACGGAAATTGACTATTACAGTGCAATAGTGATGATAAACTATCAGCAAGAATACAGTCTAGCTAATGTAAAGATCACTTCTCACTATGATTTTGGCTTTTCAACTGGGACCACAGGTAGCACAATAATGAGGCTTTCAACTAAGGCTAGGCAGAGCATCACCACCATCCCAACTAATGATTCCTAGCACTGAACAACTGAGTTCAAACTGATAAAATTGTTATTGTAATAAGGCTGATAACTTGCAGACTTTATCAGGTCAAGATATGCCCATACACAATAACCATGACAGCCCAAACATATTATGTTTCATTATCGTGTAATGGATGAGGCCTTTGCAGACAAAGTTTGTGACCAAAGAGCTTTCAAAACCAAGAGGGAGTCGATTAAATCTCAAGTTTACTATTCAAACTAAATAACCTCTAAGCTCAAGGAGAAAAAGATTACCTTAGACATGTGCGCTTCCATAATCTGCCTCCGCCCTTCAACATCAGGATTAGGAACAACAATGTGCCGATCAAACCGTCCAGGTCTCACCAATGCCTTGTCCAGGGACTCTGGGAAATTAGTAGCTGCAATAACAATAATCCCTTCATTTTGCTTAAAACCATCAAGTTCAACAAGCAACTGATTGAGAGTCATCTTCATGTACTGCTGATCCTTTGGATTTCGACTTCCTCCTATTGCATCTATCTCATCAATAAATATTATACACGGGGACCGCTTCTTTGCAGCTGCAAAAAGATCCCTCACCCTTCGAGCTCCAACACCAACAAACATCTCTTCAAACTCACTGCCGCTGCATGAGAAGAATGGTACCCCTGCTTCTCCAGCAATGGCTCTCGCTAACATTGTTTTTCCAGTACCAGGGGGCCGACAAGCAAAAACCTTTTGGGAGCTTGCCTCCTAGACGAGTGAAACGCTGCAAAAAGGGGGATCAAATTAAGGGACACTTTGTACCATTACAAAAAGATAAATACATTGCAAGCATGGGAGAGAAAGGAAACAAAATCAGGATGGATTTGGCATATCAACCATTTCCTTGGTTCAGCTTTTAAAAATGTTCAGAAACACTAGGTTTCCACAAAATCAACCCTTGGCATTCAAGGATTACTTTCAAATTGATTTGAAGGAACATAATACAAACAAGGGGAAAATTAATTGAAGAGTGAATGAAGACCATTTCAAGTCTTTTGCTGTAATAGGTCACTTCCAATATCAACTTCTTAGGTAGGATGAAATAGTAATGATATTACCCCCATCTCAGAAAACAGGGGGCATGAGGTGATGATGTAAAGGTGTTCAATTTCATATTCTGCCACACATAATGTTGATGCATCTACCTTAGGATCTCGAAGATAGTGAACAATTTCCTCTAGCTCCGATTTAGCCTCATCAACACCCTTTACGTCACTAAATTTTGTGTTAGACTCCATGCTAGGTTGAACCTCCTCATTTAGTCCAAGTCCTGAAATGTGGAAACGGAAAATTTAAAGGAAAAGATGTCATTATTTTCAGGATGCATCTTAATCAATTCATAGAAGAGCCTAAAGCGCCAAGAGATGGTAATACCTTTGCTTATTCCTCTATCCTCAATGAGTGCTCCTATACCAGATATTAAAAGAAAGGCTAGTGCAATAGTGCGAACAGTACGCCACAGCTGCTCTTTAAACTGACCTCCTTCTGTGGCCACCATATGAATAGGAGCACTTGCAGTTCCGAGAATACCATCCTTCGATGATTTTCCGACACTCCTAAGAACTGAGAAGCCAGCTATGTTTTCTTCCTCCCGTGCAGAGTTAGCGACACCTACAAAATTTGTACACTTTTTGCTCATGAGCTCAAATTCACAAGACAAGGAGGTGAAAAAAACTCTCAGAAAATCTAGGTACTAAGTGTGCAATTTTTTGCTAGAAAAATCAACAGAAGCTCAGAAGCTCCATATAAATAATCATACGAAAAAGGAAATTTAATTGTACAAGAAATCAGGAATATTACAAAACCCTTATCTAGTTAAATTTTTATCAAAATCCAACTCTATTCATAATCTTAGCACATATTGAGACGGAATTCATACACGATATAGAGAAAATAGAGCATAATTTGGTAGTAACAATTACAAGGGGAACAGCAATCTGTTCCATTACCCACCTCTTTGTAATGTCTTGAGTAACTCACTCTCATCCAGCCTGCCAACTCTGACTAATGCTTTGACGTATTCAGAAAGTGCTGAAGGGTTAGAATGTAATGATGGCTGACTTTCAAAAAATCTTATCACTGATTCATAATCACTCCGATGGTAAAGTTCTTTTAGATGGGCAACTTCACTAGCTTCATCTGTGTCGCGTACTCTGCGAGCTAAACTACCAACATAGCTTGACTTAAACCTCTCTTGAGTACTTAAAAACTTATTCCCTGCACAAGGATTAAAAGAAAGTGATCACTTCTATAAATGAAGATAATGGAGAAGAGTGTTATATCTTTCACTTAAAGCCTACAAAACTAAGTACCCAAAGGAACAACTTTGATAATAAAATAAACAAGCAGCAGCAGAGTTCTTTGCAAGTTTGAAATGGACGACAAAAAACGTATACAAATCAAAATATTTTGAATGCATCATACCTCCAGCACCTCCTCCTAACCTGTTGACTGGATGATAAGTTCTGGTAATTACTTTCGTCAGTTGTCCCAACTCTGATCGATGCCTTGAAACCTGATGTAGAAAGAACATGGAATTAAATAGAGCCTGACAGAACAAAGAAAGCATGTCTAAAAGGGTAATCAAATGGTTCCAGCATTTTGCTCACCGAGAGAGCAAATCAAAATTTAATCGAAAAACCACAGGAGCAGATTAGCAAAGGCAAGGGAGGGATATGGAGGAGAGTGCACCCTATTTTGGCCCCTTTTTTTTCCTACCGAAATTAAGTAAGAAGAGGCACCATATCTTCTCTCAACCCCCAGTCATACCATAACGCTCTTCTGAAAAGAAAAAAATCTCATACAACCTCCTTTTGAGGCCAAAAAGAGGTGACCCAAACCTTAGAATCTGACCAAACACACTCCTATTCAAAGCAAAAATGCAACCTCCCTGAATAATATTCATCCTTTAAACCACCTAAAAGGAGGTCTCAACTAACTCTATGTTCCATTGCTGAGAAATAAGGGTAGACGAAGAGAATACGAAATTTCACATAACACCCAATTTTCGTAATGAGCTCAAAAGGTCCATCTTCCATTGGTAACCCAATCACTACAGATTTTAACATTGAATTACCAATTGTATACGTTTTCTTTGTTATCAAACAGGCCAAAAGGCAAAAATCTTTTCATTGTATATTCACAGAGTAAACATCTCTTTATTGTACACCCTTACAACTCAACCCTAAGCAGACCCGTATCACGCAACAATATGAATATGCAGAAGATGGTTACAGAAATTAAATCACAATGATTAAACTCCTAAACAATCAAAAGATGGGAATTAGGGTTTTTGAGATCAGCTACAAGAAACAAACTTTGTCATTGAGAAAACATGTATATCGCAGAAAAAAAAGGTACAGATTGCATAAAATAAGAGATTTAGAAGCCTAGCTGAAGATTTCACCGACCTGAGTGATCAGACGCCTCAAAGCCATCTCTTGCTTAAAGACGAATAAAAATATCTGATTTTTCCCTCTCTAAAACCACCTCTTTGTGTCTCTCTCGCTCAAAACTTTGCTGGTGTTGATGGGTCTAAGTTGGCGTTGTGTTTGGTTGGGAAGAAAATGAGAAGGAAAACGGGGGAAAGAGCGAAGCTTTAGAAGATAGAGGTTTGAGAGGAGAGAGATGCTAGGGTCCGAGCAACATCATTCATCAAACCCAAACTGACCAAATGTGGGTTAGGTGAAATGTCCATATGAGCCTTGAAGGAGTGGATAGTTTGAGTTCCAAAATTGCCCTTGAAGGGATGGATATTTTGATTTCCAAACTACCCTTGGAGAGATGGATATTTTGTGACTTCTATGGACACCGACCCTTTTGCCTGAAATTCATCGACCGCTACTCACAAGTCTTGTAATTTTCTTTTCTTTTTTTGTGGTATATTTCTCAATTTTGGAGCTGCGGAAACTATTGGTGCTAAAGCATTGTAAACTTAAGCATGACTTTCATAAACTTCACATGTCTTTTTCGCAGAACATTTTATTCCAACATTCAATCATTCATAACCCTTCCAATGGAATAACATTTGATTGCACACTCATGATAAGAGTTTGAATTTTACCTCTCGTATTATAGATTTTTTTTTTTTATCAGACTCGTGTTATAAATTAATCCAACAAAAAAAAAGACAATTAATTGTTGGGGCTTATAGCTTTAACAAATAATATCTGCCTCCATGTCTAAAACTAAAGTTCGAATCTCTTCTCCTAGTTTTGCCTTTCTCTAATCTTATTTTATTTTATTTATAAATAAAAAAAAGACAAACAATATGTGGAATAAGTTAGGAACTTGATGTAGAATAAATGGCGGAAGCAATTAAAGAGGAGTTGGAGAGATGTGCGTAAGGGCAAATCTAGAAAACTACAAGTTTGGGCCTCGAGCTCAAATTTGGGCTCATGATCTATCGTTTCAAAGAGACTGACGTTATAAGTAATATTCATCGTTTTGCCATGATGTATGGGCTTTTTCGAGCATATGAGATCTTTTAACAGCCCAAAATCGAGTTTTTATGTTTTAACAGTTTTTGGAAACTTTGTTAATTTTCATATTTTAATTCCTTTTGGATTTCTAGGATTTCTAGGGTATTTAAATGAACTTTAAACCCGTGGTTATGGTTATGTTATTTCATATTATCCTGAGGCTTCGACGGGCTGTTGGTGCTTCTTGCTCTGTTCCTAGTTTATTTGCTCTTTATGTGTTTCTACTTTATTTTCTCGCTCTGTGCTTGCTTTTGACCTTTGTGGTCTCGTTTTGTTTGGCTTGTCCCTGCCTTCGGGCTTTGTTTTATGAAATATCCAGTTTACCAAAAAAAAATAAAAAACACGTGGTTATGGTTATGTTATTTCATATTATCAATAAACGTTCCCTCATTATTCCTGGTGGATTCCAGAGTCACTACAAAAAAAAGTGGCAATAGTCACCATTTTAGTCACCAAAAAAAGCAAAAAAGGTTACTTTTGTGGGGGTTACTAAAGGCTTTTAGTCACTAAAAAAGCAAAAAATGTGACTAAAAGCCTTTTTAGTCACCAAAAGAGTCAAAAATAGTAACTGTTACCTTTAGTAACCCCCACAACAGTCACCAAACAGTCACCAATTGTTGGTGACTGTTGCCACTTTTTTTTGTAGTGTGTTATGTGTTGTAATGCTATAATTTTAGTCATTTGATTGTCATGATGCATAAGAACTGGAAGTCTAGAATGGGTTACAATCTTCAGAAGGTTTATTTTATTTTATTCTTTTTTTGGGTCGAAACTCCTCATAAAGTTATTATTGTTATTTACACTGCATTTTCTCATAGAACCAACAACCCAATTTAAATGAAAACTTGGCGCATCCCAAATTCGTATAACTAGCGCCCAAGGTATGGTTAGTTTTTTTTAATTTTCAAATACAAGTGATAGTCTAAATTATAAAGGGAGGGAGGTTCCTCAAACACACACACACACATTATCAAGACGTGTCATGAGAGTTCAAATCTCAGTCTACTTATATGCAAATTAAAGCCGTTTCTCATTGGGGTAGTCCCGTTGGCCCAAGACATGGTTAATTATATCAAAACTCACAACAATGTTTATATAAAAAATAAAAAATAAAAGGCTTTTCACAGCGGTCTTGAAACAGGATTAAAGCCTAATATTTATCTCATTATCTTCCTTGGGATTGAAATTTGAAATTAAACGAAAGCTGCACTGAAAAAAGCAGAGGGGGATCGAAATTCAAATGGCTCTACCAGCTTTTCCTGTGGGTACACAAAATTCATCAGATAGCTGATAGCTGATAGCTGATAATAGTATATTCCAGCAAAGCATAGATATATGATGATGATGATGATATGAACACATCACTGATCAGTGCAGTGCAGTACTGTTCTCGAATCTTTTCTCAGCACCCTCATAGGCTTTATCATCATATTCTGCTCAAAAACTGATATACATACATATTGTTATTACTGAGTTTAGAAAGTAATTAGTTTTGGAAAAAAAATAATAAAGAAAGTTACTGCTAAGAATATTTAGGTTCCAACAATGAAACTAGCTACTTTAAAAATATGAATTGTAAAGCACCACGTCAGTCACACTTGATAAGACAACAATTAATTCATTTTAATTAAGTAATTAATAGCTGGAAGTTCATTGTCGTGGCTGAATAATCCATATAATATATATCATGCTGATTGCTGCTGATTGCAAAGTAAAAACCTTACGTGGCTTTTTATCACTGCTTGAGTGAGTTTTCTTGTTTTTGGGTTAATTAATTATGATCAAGCTGGTCGTCACAAATTTGGTTGCTGCAGAAACATCCATATAATTATATTTCACCATGCATATTTTATATATATCTATAGCAATTTACCTTGCCCATCATAATAAAAATTATACAAAGTAAATATAACTAGCCGTTTGGCTTCCCCTCCTTTTCAATTTTAGTTTAGTTTTTTTTTTTTTTCCTTAGAATAGAAAAATATGGGATAACTAAGTTACAAAAGCAGAAATTATTCATGAAAATAACAAAAGGTCCAAAGATAATTAAGCAACCAAAAAAAAAAAAAAAGTGAATGGTGCAAGCTTTCGAGCACCATTCAAAATAGCCTATTAACCAGATAGGTTGTAATTGCTCTCTCTCTTTCTCTCTTACAAGGGAAGGAAAATGACTACATGCTAAAAATGATCAATACCAATTGATCAAAGAAGCCCATGATATCCAAATATACATAGATATATAAGCTAACCTTGCCATGATGTTTGGTTCTGGTGATCACTCTGCTGTCCATTGTAAGCTGAAGAAGAAGAAGAATTGACATGGTGATCAAGCCCGGCCATATTAATATTGAAAAAGTCCCCATGGCCATGGGATGCTGCTGCTGCCGCCGCCGCGGATGAAGAAAATGGTGCTCGAAGACCCAAGAAATCTCTTGTCAAGCCCTCATCGTTATTGTTGTTATCAGTACCACTCCTCCCAAGTTGCGCTAATTCCATGCTTTTGTAATTCTTCGGAGGATTAATATTATTATTATTATTGTTAATCTCAACCAAATTATTATTACCGTCCACCATAATCCCATTGAAAGCCTGGCGATGATCTCCAAACGCTGATGAAACTTGTTGATCTCCAAAGCTATTACTCATCATCATCATATCATGAAAAAGAGAAGATTTATTATCATTGCTCCCAAACCCATCATCGAATGCTTCATTGGACACGTGAGCTTGGTGGCTGGGTGGCTTGAGAAACATTGGGGAATGGGAAGGCTTGCTGATTGTGGCACCCATCTCTGAAGCCTTTTGAAGCAAAGCAGTGGCAGACATGTGAGGAGAAGCTGTATGGGGTTGCTGGAAATCAGGGAGTGTGGTGGTGGAGCTGCTGCTAGGGTTAGGGTTTTGATGATCAAAAGAATAATATTGCTGGAATGAGGAAGCGGAGAATAATGGTGAGGACATGTTCATGGAAGGAAGGCCGGATGGAGCAGTGGCTTCTCCTTCGGGCAAGCAAGAGAGCCATGGCGGAAGTAGCTGCTGCTGCTGGTCTTGCTCTCTCTTCACTGAGAGACCTTGGAGGCCATGGGCATGGAGTTGGGGGAGAGAGGAGAGAAGAGGGTTTATTGAAGCTGGCATTGCTGATCTAGCTGCAGTGCTTGTACTGTTCTCTTGTGCTAAAGCATCACAGAAGGCTCTGTGGGTGATGAAACTGTCCCTCCTGTGTGCAGAGTTACCCACGATTATCAAAAACAACCACAAGAATACAAAAAGAGCAAACCCATCAAAAAGTAACATAAACAGTAATATACACTGTCCTCTCTCTCTCTCTCTCTCTCTCTCTCTCATGTCCCTTTTTGTATTTTCGTTCTTTTTGTTTTTGGAAGACAAAAGACATTAGCAGATGTGTAACCCATTAAAGGTTCTTACAACTCATCAAAAGTTAACTCGATCCTCTCATAAAGGTTATTGCATTATTAAGGGTTGAAAAAGATTGTTTAGTTCCCGGTACCAATTTACTGTACATGGATGGTATGACTGACCATGAATGTTTTCGTCGATAATTGGTACCTAATACCAGCTAATCTCTCCCCCTATGAACAATTATTTGCTATAAAAAAAAAGCTATTCCAGAGTTGTTTTGGTTCTTCAAACTGATCTCATTATTGTATAATCTTTGTCTATGACCTTACCTAGAGAAAAGGGTTCCACAGTCACATCTATACTCCCTTGTGCCACAGATCTTGGAGTGAGCTTTCCAATCTGACTGAACCGCATAGCGCTTTGAGCATTTCTCACACTTCCACTTCTTCTCACCATGCTTTCTACAGAAGTGCTTCTTGATCCCGGTGAGGTCCCCAAGTGCCCTTGATGGGTCATGGTGGACACATGTTGGTTCTGGGCACAGATACACCTTCTTCCTCACCTCCTTGTTTGTCCTTTGTTTTAGCTTCCATGGCAAATTGTGCCCTCTTCTATGAAGCTGAAGGTTCTGTTCTCTCTGAAAACCTTTGTTGCAGATCTCACATAGGAATCTATTTGTTGCCATGAGTGATTTGGGAGACAAGGCTATCACTTCAGCATCTGGGTCTGTACCAAAAATCAATAAAAAAGAAAGAAAAAAAAAGGAGCAAAACTAATATTAATTATCATGCATGATATGTGTGAATTAATGCTGGTTAATTAATTTTGATTTGATGAGAGACCTGGGTTGCCTGGAAGATTTCTCTTCTTCTTTGGCGGTGGTGGCTGCTGCGGCTGCTGAATATCATTTGCTGATGAGGATTGCTGCTGAGGGTACAGTGTGCCAGCTGATGACGACTCATTTCTGATACTTGAATTGGAAGCACTTAAATCACCAGATGCACAGGTCAAATTGGACATATTCTCATCCCCCATCAAACCTTTCATCATCTCCTCCACCACTTACACTGAATTACAAAGACTTTGTTTAGGATTTGTTGACACCAATTGCATGTACACATATGAGATTCTTCATAAGTGGATTGAGCAACATACAGATCTCAGCTTTCACATCTGTGACAGGGTTTAGATCTGAGTGCAAACCCTAATTCAGAAAGATATTCTCTTCAGCTTCACACAAATTCAACCAATTCTCCTCTTGATGATTTGTCTTCTCTCTACCTTCAAACCCTTCAAGAATAATCAAGCAGGAAAACACAAAAAGAAAACTAATAAGAATAAAGAAGATAAAATTATTCAGAAGAATATAAACAAATCATGAAGTTTTAAATATATATGTATATATATAGGTAGAGTAGCTAGCTAGCACCAACCTTTTAGCCAGAGCAGTCTCTTAATTTTATGTTTCAAGAGGCACTTTGGTTTTGCTTGGTGGTCAGTGGGTTGTCAACAAACAGCAAGAAAATTCAACAAAAGCCCTTAGAAAACCAATTAAACTCAGTTTTGTGTGTGTTAAAAGGGAGACTAATTTTAAGACATGTGTATGTGTGCATGAGAGAGAGAGAAAGAGAGATATGGATGAGGAAGGATTCCCCTTGGAGCTCTCCACCCATCCACCACCACAGCCCAACCAACAGGCTTGTTCTGACGTGCACTTTCTGTCTTTTCCCTTGTTCTCTTCCCAGCCCCCTGAAATTATTATTTCTTTAATAATTTTATTCACCTTTTTAAAAAAATTCCTATTTTTTAATCACAACTTTTTCCCTTGCCATAAAAAGTAGAAATAAAGCAACCAAGTGAAAAGAGAGCAAGATTTCACACTGCACACCAGAAAAAGAGAGAGAGAGAGAGGGAGAGATGATAAGAAGTTGATTATGGCCTTTTAACATCATGGGTAAAAGAGAAAGGAAAAAAAAAATGCAAAACCTCTTTTTCTTCTGTGCATCCTCTCATTTATATATACAAGCATGATTGGATGAGTGATTGAATTCCAGCAGACATGCTTATGGGAAAGCAGGCCTCATTCTTATATTATCCTCTAACTTATTGTTATTTAGTAATCAAATTCATTAAAATAGTTGTGGGTTTTCTGACATTTTCTTGGCATTTGAAATCAATAGGCAGCCAAGAAAATTATAGGCCGGTCCCCAACCCCAAGTGCTGCACCAGGACACCCCACCAGCGGTTAAAACTCTAGAGTGAGAAGATAGTTTGGTAAAAAGAGCAAGAACAGTTTCTTCTATTTTCATGAGGTGACATAATTAACATCCAAATATTTGACAATTTTGGTATAATTAACCAGTTTTGGATTTACAGACTAAACTAGAGCAAATGCTCTTGTTTGCTTTCATTTGTCATTTTCAACTTCGCTGTCCACTTTTTGTTAGCCCAATAAAAGCGTCCTAGTTCAAGATTCACCGGATAATATCTTGTGTTCTGCTGGTTTCAATTGAGACATATAACATGTTTGTTTGAGTTTTACTGTTTCAGACAGACAAAAGGAAACATCCGGATTTGAACTTTAAATCATGCGGGTTGGTTAGGTTGGGATGGGTTGGGTTGGTTTGGATTGGGCTGAATCTCAGCCCAGTCTAGAATCAAGTGGGTACAGGATGGCATTTCGAGCTAGTACAAGGGAAAAAGCCCAACAAATTGAAATGGGCCTAGCTATGGGTTACATTGGGCTTTCTCTAGCCCAAATTTGTAAGAGTTGTGTCCTGTCAGCGCTCTAGCAAAATGCACTATACGAAATGAATTGGTCTCCTTACATTCTCTTGCAAAGCTTGTTGTTTGTTACTTGCAAGGAAAGAAGTGTGACGAACTAAACTAGGAAAACATTTGATAAGTTGTGTTCTCTCTCTCTCTCTCTCTCTCTCTCTCTCTCTCTCTCCTTCCATAGTTTAGCATCAAGGCGTGAAAGACTACTAGCCCGCCAGTGATGCATTGTTAATTTTATAATACAATTAAAGGCATGAAGACGGCAACAAATAAAAATTAAAAGCATGAAGATGGCATAAAATAAAAATTAATATAAAAAAAAACGTTGATCATCAGACAGCAAACGTGGCAGGATCAAGTCGATAGTTATCTTTCATTCTGGGGTGGGATTTATCCAAGCCCTCCTCGTCGTCAAAAGGTCAGATAGCGGGAGGTGAACCGCGTCTTCCGTTTTCTTGGCATCTAAACTTTAAAGCTTTTGAATTTTGGGATTTGGGATTGGGAACTGGGAATTGGGTTTTATAATTTTTTAAATAAATTATTAATACTATGTATTAATGGGTAGAAATCGGCCCACTCAATTTCCCACCATTTCCATTTCCGTCTTCCATTTTCCGCAGAGATAGAGAGAATGAGCAAAGATGACGACGACCCAGAAAGCAGAGGGTCGATATCAAGGCCGTACGATTGGCTGAACAACTTCCAGCGCGATCTCATGGCCGGGGTGATGGGCGGGGTTGTGCACACGATCGTGGCCCCAATCGAGAGAGCCAAGCTCTTGTTGCAGACCCAAGAGAGCAACTTGGCCATTCTTGGGGGTGGACGTACGAGATTCAAGGGCATGGTCGATTGTATCGTCCGTACGGTTCGAGAAGAAGGCATTCTCTCTCTTTGGAGAGGCAATGGCAGCAGTGTTCTTCGCTACTACCCTTCCGTCGCTCTCAATTTTTCCCTCAAGGTATTCTTCTTCTCTTCCCCTTCTTCGTTTCCCAAGATTGTATTTTATTGTGTTTGTGTGATTGGTTCTTAATTTGTCGTCAAGGCCCTCTTTTGTTATCACATTAGTTAGGGGACATGCATAAAATGGTCAAAAGGTGTAATTTTGGGAACTGTTTGTTTCAAATGGGTTTGTGATAGCTGGGATTGATGAGATTGTCTTACATATTAGGAATGAAGAAAGAAAACAAAAGTGCAGGTTTAAAAAAATGTAATCCTGTTTTCGCATCTTCTATGTGTGTATGTATATATGCTTGCTTATATATAGTTTGGCATGGTCCTGTTTACTAAGAGAAAGGAGTGTAAGAAACTTTATATTGACATCTCGTGATGGCCTGTAATGCAGCCTTGTTCATGCCATGTGAACTTGTACTGTCTTATATGTAGTTTGTGGCAAGCTTGATTTTATTGAGGGTGTTTGTTGGGAGAACGATAGGATAACGACTCCGATACGTGAAATTCAAATATCTGTTTTTTCCTCAAAAGAATCCATGTTCTCAGAGTGCTTCCCTCCATACTTGCCTGCTAACTATCAGACAGAATTTTACAATGGAGAAAGGAAAGGGAAGAAATCCATTCATTGACGTTACAAACAAATTTGTGTCTAATAACCAATCCACCATTACTGTGGGACTTTTTGTCTGGTCTGGAGATTACACTATAATTTTGAATAATTGCTGTAGCAGATAATATCTGGTTGAGAGTAAGCGGAATGTTTATGAGGGGTTTGGTCACTAAGCACAGATGCTCATAGGCTTTTTTCTAGAGGAAGAGGGAAAGGTTGCAATGCTATTCTGGCTCCCCTACTCTAAGGTTGTGAGTGGTCTTTAAGTCAACCGTTGGCATGGTTTAATTAGGTCTGGGAACACCATTGGCATGTCAATGTTGAGAATGAAATGATAATGGTGGGTGTTCATTTGAAGAACCACTGAAAACAACTAATTGAATGAGTTCCTTAAAATGTACAGAGTGCTCTGAGGTAGAAAGACTGAAAATGTGTGATTCTCTTACGCATGTAAAGAAGAAAGGGAGGAAAATTTTCCCCTCAAGGGGAACTCTCAAATTCTGCCACTGCGAGTGCTGTGATCTTGGGTGGGAGGGTGCCCTTCACTTGTTTAGCTTGAAAAAGAAAGTTTGAAAAAAAAATTAGTAACTGAAATGCAAATCCAGGAGATGGAGACTTTTAGAAGATCAACCACATCAAACCCGTCTATCTTGATTTCTCATGGCATGTGTCCCCAAATGTATATTATCTCTTGTTGGTGATGTTTTTGTCATATGTAAATATAGGAGGGCAGAACTGATTAGGAGAGTAACATAGATAAGCATTAGACCCTGATCAGATGGTATCTAAGTAGCATAAATTGATATGGAAGATGATGTTTGGATTAGTCAGTCAGTACTTACTTATTAGAACTTATATTTATTCAAATGTTATTTTACATGATTTAACGATACTTGTAGTCATTAATCTAAGTCAGTAGATAAAGTTCCTAATACCATTTTGACTTTAGCGTATTAATGTTGAAGTCTTCTGTTCTAGTTCTTATTTACTATGGTGGTTGATGGAGAAGTTCTAAATTGCAGATGAAGATTTCATAGTCATCATAATATCATGTAGTGCAGGATCCTTACAAATTAATTTCTTTTACAGGATCTTTATAGAAATGTGTTAAGAAGTGGACACTCTCACGATGGTCATTTTTTGTCTGGTCCATCTGCTAACTTCATTGCTGGAGCTGCTGCTGGCTGTACAACATTGATTATAATATACCCACTTGATATTTCACATACCCGCCTGGCTGCTGACATTGGAAGAACTGAAGTCCGACAATTTCGAGGCATCTACCATTTCTTGTCTACCATTCGCCAAAAAGATGGGATTCGGGGGGTATACAGAGGGCTTCCAGCCTCTTTACAGGGGATGGTCATCCACCGTGGCCTTTACTTTGGAGGCTTTGATACAATAAAAGAGATTTTGTCAGAAAAGTCTGAACTTGAGTTGCCATTGTGGAAGCGTTGGGCGGTGGCTCAGGCAGTCACAACCTCTGCTGGGTTGTTGTCATATCCACTGGATACAGTTCGGAGGCGGATGATGATGCAGTCTGGCTTGGAACAGAGGATGTACAATAACACATTGGACTGCTGGAGGAAGATATATAGAACAGAAGGGGTGGCTTCATTTTATCGCGGGGCAGTTTCAAACATGTTTCGGAGTACGGGTGCTGCTGCCATCTTGGTTTTGTACGACGAGGTCAAGAAGTTCATGAATTGGGGTGGATTATAGCAGGAAATCACTTTTCCCTGTCGCTTCATCTTTAACGAAAAAAAAAAGGGGATTTAGAGTAGTAGGACTAGAATGACGCAGAAAATGGGAATTCAATTACAACACGAATATTTTGTAAAGCGCAGATGAGTTTGATATTGTAATTTTGTAGCATGGAGTGATGATGACATTCATTTTTGCCACCATACTTCTTGAGGCTCTGGCAATTTACTCACTGATTTTCTTTTGGTTGAAGAAAGAAAAGTGGCTATTGTTGGCAAACATATATATATGCTGTCATGATCAACTTTTCTTTCTGTTGGCTTCTTTAAGTTTTCTTTGTCGTGATGTCATAAAATTGAAGAGCATTCAGAAGCAATTGATTTATATATTCAGACCTTTGCTTTGCTTGCACCATTTTCTTGTGATGCCTTGGAAAATTCCTTCGCTTCTTTTTCAAGTGAATTGCCCAACTTTTTCTGATAGTTCAAAGAAAGCAGAAAGTGCATTGAAATTCACACGGCATTATAGTTTTTTTTGTGTGAGAAATTCCCTTCCTTGTAGTTCTTTATACTAAAAAAACAAAAAAACCAGAAAGTGGAACAACACTTAAATTTATATCATCATATATGATAATTGATTGAGAGAAGGATATTCCTTTCCGGCTTTGCAGTCCATCTGGTGTTGGCGTCACCACTCACTCACTCGCTAATCTATCTGGTGGAGACTTTAACCGGGCCGCCTAACACACAAATCTTCTCTTTAATTCTCATATTATTTGACTTGTAATATTCTGAGTTTTATATTACAAATTAATTAACTGTTTTCTTATATTTTTGTAAAATAAAACTGAGAATTAAAATAAACAGAAGCAAACATGACAAATAAAAAAATTATAAAATTAAAGGGTTACACTAACTCTACTAAAGTGCCTGCCTAAAGGGAAATTTTGCCACTTTAAACTAGTGCAAAGTGTAACTTAAAACCCTACCATTAAGGGAACTATATGGGCTGCCCAATACTCCATTATTTTAATAATAAAATATGAGCCCTTTTTAGGTCTCTTGCATAAATAAATAAAATATCCACTTTCTTTTCAATTTATTAATTTTTTACACTTTCATATTTTACAAGAGGAATCACAAGGAGATTCTTCTGACGCGAGGCTGTAAAGATTCTACATGGAGGGCCCACCATGGAGTCAATCAGACCCACTGCATGTCTGCCACGTATCATCAACTGATTAAAAAGCAACAAAAATAATAATTAAAGGTGGACACGCACTCTTGGACTGTGGGTGTGGCATTGTGTGGTTTGTGGCGGTGGTGGTTGATGGTTTTGCTCTCGTCACCCCCCTCACTAATTAAGCTGTCTTTTCCAAAGACAAAGGAAAAGATGGGGCCCCATGCTTTTGATGGTGATGTGTTGTTGGGGTTCTAACCCTTAATTATCACCCTTCACATCCCATCATTCTTTCCTTAATTGGGAAATGATTTATGGAGAGGCTCCTCTTTGTACCACAAATTCCTCATCAAATTAGAATCAACTTTGTTGCTTATGTTAATCACCCTGACTTTTGTGTGTTAGTCTTCTATTTATCTCTCGTTATCGTATTTACAACTGAGATTCCCACTTGTAAATACATCTGAATTGTGTTACGGTCAGTCATATCTTAAGTAGAAAATTACATGATGAAAAATAAGTGTCGGTTCATAAGATTAGGTAAAAGTAATTAGGTAAACTCATGAACGTGGCAGTATGTGCTGTCCGGGGTGTTGAAGAGGCATCCCATACCAGGACGCATCAAATTGATAATTGTCTCATGCATGGTGACAAATTTGCATTTGTCTTTGCCTTTGATTTTCAGGTGAATCTACCTGTCCCATTTATAAATAATAAAAAATCTGAATCACCCAAGTCCATAATGGTCAAGCTGTTATTTTCCATTTTATTTTATTTTTCAATATAAAAAATAGGGAATTTTTAGTTTACAATAAATGGGTGGAACCTTATTTTACGGGGTAATGGGATCAACCGCTATTAAAAAGATGGGAGATGACGTACAGTGTGGTATATAAATGTGATAGTATTTTCCTAATTTAGGAATATCTAACAGTAGAGCAATATCGAAAGCTTTGTCATTTTCACCAAGAACCCCAAGGCTATGCTTAGCCAAGATTTTGATATTGATGGGCAAAAGGAAGAATCAAAAGATATTTAACAAGTCCTAATACTACGACGACCAGTCACTACTGGTACTAGCTGTTGTTTACTTGGGAATCAAAGAATCACCACAGTTCAACGGCTTGATTGATCAATAATTGCAAGAGGGGACCCCACCGGTACTCATCGTCCTAGCCATTTATATCAAAGTGACTAGAAATAACATTTTGTTTCCCTTAAATTAAAAAAGGGGTAAATTTACAATCTATATTCTATATATTAAAATAGGACAAAATATACATCACATTCCATTGCCACTACCAGAACCCAGGACTTCCAGTTAGAGAGAGAGAGAGAGAGAGAGAGAGAGGAGAGGAGAGAGAGAGAGAGCGCGAGAGCTAGAGCTAGAGCTACCTACGGTCTACCTACCAGGAAGTCCACAGATCGGACGGTCCTGAAGCTCTGATGGTCCAATAATTGCAATAATAGTATCATCATCAGGAGTGTGGGGCCCAATTTACTTGAGACTGAGCTAGACTGTTAGAATCTAGATCGAAGTCGTTGGACGTGGATCAAAAGCGATCGATGTACGTAATTCAGCAAACATGTCCCGTATACGACACTGGAAGCGCGAGTAATTCAGTACAATACATCTCCACCCAAACAAACTCGCTATTTTTTCCCCTAATTTAATTTCAGAACAATACTAATTAATACTAATTAATAATAAGCAGCCCGTAATGTTGATGAGACCAAAAATTACAGTTAATATATAATTATAAATATAGAGTGATGGAGATGGAGATGGAGATGGAGATTTTGATTTTGTATGTACTCTCAAATCATACCCAGAGGGCACCGACTTGGACCAGTTTGGGGACGAGGTGGCCGCTGAGGTGGAGGGCCACGAGAGATTCGAGGCCACCGACGCACGTGCCGCCAATGAAAACGGCGGGCGGAGTATTACAAGGTTGTTGCTGTTCTTCGTTGTTGTTGTCGTCCGAGGACGAGGACGAGGGGAGGGCGGCGATCTCGTGATCGTCCAATTCGATGACGGTGGGGTGGACCCCAATCGTGGCGAGGAGCTTCTTCATGACGTGGCACATGCAGCAGGAGGTGCGGCTGAAGATGATGACGGGGTGCTCGGAGATGAGGCGCCGGATGCGGGTCTCGGCGGACTCAGCCACGTCGATGGAGAGGGAGGAGGGGTTGTTGGAGGGAGGGCCGGGAGGGGAGGGCGGGGTCGGGGAGGGGGAGAGGCCGAGGTGGACGATGTCGTTTGAGCAACGCCGTAGGCCTTGCATCGCTGCCGGAAGAGCCAGAGGAACTAAAAGTGGTGAAGAAGAGTTATAAGAGAGAGAGTGAGAGAGAGAGGTGTGGTGAAATGATGTCAACGGAGGGCGAGAGCAAAGGCAAAGACAAAGGGGAAAGAATTAAAGGTGGAAGGTAAGTGGTGGGTTTGAGAGGAGGGGGGGGTTTTATAATAAATATAAAGGAGAAGGGCGAGAGGACGGGGTGCGTTTGCTTACATCACTATGTACTGTGTGTATACATAGGTTCTTTTGGATCGAAGGTTGTGACATTTCTATACCCCACGCGCCAGTTTTTTCTATAAAGTTTTTCAACTTAATAATTGCTTTGGTTTTTTTTTTTTTTTTTGAATAAAAGCGATAGTAATTTTATTGAAAACGCAAGAAAATACAGAGTACAGAGTAGCAGTAACGCCAAATATGAGTACAACATCTCCAGTGACCAGACACCAAGATAAATTGGTTTGATCTGGAGAGAATTACGCAAGTCAGAAAAGCCTAAAAACTCCAATTCGGCAGACAGCAAGCACCTGTACTAAGACCAACAATACAGAGCTACCGCACAATGCAGGAAAGGCCAAGCCCGGAAACTCCTAAATACAATCCCCAAATAACAAGTCAAATAATAAAGTCTGGTGGTTCCTCGAACCAAGTGAGAATGGTGCCAATATTCCTGCTAATCCGAGCCAAACGATCAGCCACCGTGTTCGCAGTACGACGGATATGGGTAGTAACTCCTCCAGTGACCGTAGCCAGCAAACTTTTGGTGTCTTCCACTATCGGACCGATCACAGAACGATCTGTAGTGGTAGTCCTTACAGCAGTGACGATCTGGAGAGAATCGCTCTCAATGACAAAATTCGGGAAACCCCTTTCCACCGCCATGACTGCCCCTTCACGAGCAGCAATCGCCTCGGCCTGTACCGCCGAAAAAATATCAGTAACGTGTAAAGCCTTCCCCGCCAAGAAAGCACCATCGGAATCCTTTGCCACCACCCCAATACCGCATGCATCCGTGTCAGCAACCCAGGAGCCATCGACATTGATTTTCACACAGCCGGGCTGTGGCTTGGTCCACCGCTGGGCTATCGTGGGTGGTTTAGGACCACCCCCTTGTCGGACATGGATACTCGAAAAAGCCGACAACCGAGCCATAGCACCAAAGCTTACAACGGCCGAGGAGAGTGGCCGGCTGTTCCACACCAGCTCATTCCGTGCGTTCCAAATGGCCCAGCCAGTGTAAAGGAAAATGTCGAACGCAGCCACAGGAAGATATTCAGCACAATACAAAAACCATCCCAGCAGATCAAGCGACCGGGGTTGTATGTCAGTTCTGCCTAACGGGGAACTAAGCCACACTCCACGAGCAAAAGGACAGTCCCGGAGGATGTGAAGGCTAGTTTCCACCTCAGCCCCGCAAAAGACACAGGAGGTCTCCATCGGTACCTTACGCTTGTAAAGGGCAGCCTTGGTAGGGAGGATGCCACGGCAGACTCTCCACCAGAATAACTTAATTTTCCCTTGCACCCTAGCCTTCCAGAGAGTATTCCACCCAGCTCCGAAGCCATCCCCCGAGGAGGTAGAGGCAGCGGTACGTGCACCATGATCAGCAAAAGCCAGCTTATATGCACTTTTAACCGAAAAGGACCCTTTCTTATCAAAGTGCCAGATGAGGGTATCTGTGGTTCTGCGAATACTCAGCGGAATGGAACGGATCACTTCCACATCTGGGGGAAGAAAGACCTTAGCAAGGAGGGGGAGATCCCACTTTCGCGTGTCCTCCTGGATGAGCTCCTGGACCCGAGTTAGTAAACAGCCGGTGGGTTTTGTCGTGATAACCCGAAATGTGGTAGCCCGCGGCACCCACGGGTCCTTCCAAATATCAATGACATTGCCACTACCAACCTGCCACCTAGAGCCCTCTGGAAGAATAGAGCGTGCAGTACAAATGCTTTTCCAAACATAAGAGGTATTGGCTTTAACCGGCGCATCAAGAAAAGAATAATTTGGAAAGTACTTAGCTTTCAAGATCTTCGAAGTGAGGGAGTCTGGGAACTGAAGCACTCTCCAGCCTTGTTTGGCGAGCATTGCCAAATTAAAAGCAAAAAGATCCCAAAACCCAAGACCCCCAACAACCTTAGGAGCACAGAGTTTATCCCAAGCCAGCCAATGAATTTTCCGTTCCCCCCCATCTCCGCCCCACCAAAAGCCAGCAAGCAGTCTGTGAAGGTCAGCACAAAAAGATTTAGGCAGTAAGTAGCAGCTCATGGTATAAAGTGGGAGAGCTTGTGCCACAGTCTTGATGAGAATCTCCTTGCCAGCCCCACTGAGCAGCTTCCGCCTCCAAATATATAGTTTTTTCCCCAGCCGTTCCTTCAAGAAAGTAAAACTCGCACTTCTATTACGGCCCACAGTCATGGGAAGCCCAAGATACTGATGATGCTGATTAACACCCTCCACTCCAAGAAACAAAGCCATCTCTCGCCTTGCTTGTTGCTTGACATTCTTACTGAAGGATATGGCACTCTTTTGGAAATTGACCTTCTGCCCAGCTACCAATTCATACCATGCCAATGCCTCACTGATGGTACGGCAATTGTCCAATGTTGCATGTGCGAACAAAAAGCAATCGTCGGCGAAGAAGAGATGGGATACAGGAGGGGCCCCACGACAAATAGAAACCCCCTGAAGTGCCCCGCTCCGCTCCGCATGCTCTAGATATGATGAGAAGCCCTGTGCGCAAAAGAGAAATAAATAGGGTGAAAGTGGATCACCCTGACGGAGGCCCCGAGAGGGGGAGAGGTAGCCGCAGCCGGAACCGTTAACCAAAAACGAGTATGAAACTGTGGTAACACATTCCATAACTAGCCGAACCCAAGGTGCAGTAAATCCTAATTTCAACATAATTTGTTCCAAGAAAATCCATTCGATCCTATCATAGGCTTTGCTCATATCCAGCTTCAAGGCAAGAAAGCCCTTGTGGCCCCTTCGACGGCTCCGTAGGCAATGGAGAATCTCCGTGGCCAATAAAGAATTATCGGAGATAAGTCGCCCTGAAATAAACGCACTCTGACTGGGAGATATGATGGAGGGAAGAAGAACCTTGAGCCAGTTTTCTAAGACTTTAGAAACAATTTTAAACAGAACATTGCAGAAGCTGATTGGACGCAGCTGAGTCATGTCTTTCGGGTTCGGCACTTTCGGGATCAACACAACCTGTGCGAAGTTGACCTTCCTAAGGAGGTGACCGGTGGAAAGAAAGTCAAGTCAACCCTTGGTTTTTTAAAAGTGAAATCTAATGTCCTTAGAGAGCTAATACAATCTCGAATGAGAAAACGATTAAAGCTATTAGCATCTCATTAATAGGGTTTTGGTATTCATATATCGAATCCCTTCACTTATGTTTTATAAATAGGTATATAATACTTCTATTATTTAAGTATTATGTGATATACGTATGCAACATCAACATAGCAGAATAATGTTGATGTCATTTATTTAGTTTAACTATCAGCTAGTTAAGTTAATTAGTTTGCTTGATTTTTTTTTTTTAAAGGGAGTTGGCACCAATCCAATTATTGTATAAGACAGTTTTTGAGAAATAGAAGGGTAAATTTTCTTTGAGTTTTTTTTTTCCAGTCTTCCTTTGATATATTGAGAAGAATACTCATAATCCTTTAATTCTTTTATTCAAGTTCTTGTCAACTTCTTTCATTTGATTATTTTAGTAATTAAAAAAATATTGGATGTAATGCTAATTGCTCTTAATCACTTGAGCTCGCCATTTACTATAAAAGAAAATTATAAAACGAAATGTTTTACTAAACCAAACTATTGTCGAATTTAGACATCATTTCAAGAAATTTAACCAAGTGCTCTAATTAAGGGGCGGAGACACATATAATCTTGAAATGGATGTGACCTCCCCAAGTCATAGAAACTATTTTGAAGTTTTATATAACATTTGAAAACTTGTGTGTAAGTACATAAACTTTTTTGCTCCTCGTATAAGTTCATGAATTTTTTAGCTATACGGTTCTCAATATATAGTCTACCTCTCTAGTTAATATTTGACATCTAGTCCTAGCATTGTCTCATATGTTTTCCTCCTCATTTCGTTAATGAACAAGGAAAATACTTCAAAACCAAAAGAAATAAACAAAATAGAGGTAGATGAATGAATGATTAGAAGATGGATGTACACGAGCTAAGCGAGCGCGTGGGTGGTGGGGATGCATTAAGAAAATAATACGGTAGCTCGGAAATACTGGATATTTGCCGGTGGATTAGCTTGGGAGCAGTCACATGGGGGGGTGTGAGAGAGAGAGAGAGAGAGAGAGAGTCATCGTAGTAAATGAGGATGACGTCAGATTGACTTCGACGTGGAACGGTAAGATTGAACCTTGACGTAACAAAAAGCTAAAGAAGCCCTCTCTCTCCACCCCAGAGCCCCAGTGTGGTAAAAAGCAGGGTCAGCTGACGTGGACAAATATGTGTGCTTGGGTTGTGCTGGGTGCCACTCCCCATGACATAATCATCGGAGCTAAATCACACTTTCATCGTCATCGTGACGTTCCCCTGCAGACACGTGGCGTTGTCTTTTACTTTCCCTCAGGCACGGAGGAGGAGGTTGTGGGCTTGGGGTAGATTAGATGGCGTGGCCCAGCCTACTTTTGGGTCTGCATGGGTACAACCAATGGCAGAGCACCACGTGGGATGTCGATATGCTAATGCGGAGGTGACCTCTGTTGTGTGTGGATGGATGTGGGGTTGCGGGGCCCACCATGATTGATGAAATTGAGCCCTTGGGAATTTTGTGAAAGGTGCACCGTTGATGGTGGTAAATATGGTGTCTGCCATATATCGTGCGGTTGTTTAAGATATGAGTTGAAGGGGATTGCATCACACGTTGGAATGGCCCACTCTTTTGGCCTTTACAAGCTCATACTTTTCATCCCCTTCTTGTTTTTTATTTCTTTAAAATTAAAACCAGGGGCTCCATGTAAGCTTATAAATAATGCCCCACATCAGCATCTAACAAAGGAAGCAAACCCACGATTGACCATCTACTAATCGGATGAATTTAAAGATATTAAATTTAAAGCATGTGATTAAGAGAAGTATATATATATATATATATATAATGTTGTGTGTGATTTTTGTCTACTTTAGACATAGGCAGAGCCAAAAATTTGGAGTTGTGAGGGAGCATTTTGTGCCTCCACCCTTCACCCTTTGACTTTAGACATAAACTTGGTTTATTTGAGAACGATAGGATCCTGAGGTCTCTTTAGTCATTACAATATGGTCAGCTGTCATTATATGAGTAGTTATGTTAAGAGATTAGTATGTTGAATAACTAGTCTGTTAATAAATTGACTATATTATGTGGTTAATCAATATTAGATAATATATTGATTGTATTATATTGTTTGAGTAATAGAAAGTATTTTCTCTCTGTACATTGGGTAAAGGTTGAACAAGGGCTTCTAACAAAGAAGGAGTGTGAGTGTAGGTATATAATCTAGAATTATAGCTATATACAATTTTGTATTTGATATATTTATGTTTCACACTCTTAAGTTTAATTTTTTTATTTTTGAACACAAGCAATAGTCTAACTACAAAGATGACGATGTTTTCTCACACACGCACTATCAAGGTGTCATGAGGATTCGAATTTGAGACCACGAATCTACAAGTCAATGTCTTTTCTAATGGATTAAACCTTCTTGGCTTAAACTTCCTTTCTTTGATATGATCATTATCACCTTAGTAAACTTACTTTTGGTAGTTAATATATATTCCATTTGAAACCTAATTAAGAAGGACCATGTCTTAATTTGGGAACTAGAATGAGTTGATGGGGTGGTCCAAATCCAACTTTTTTGGCCGCAAAAAGTAAAAAAACATTACTTCTATTTGAAGATACAAGGGTAATTTTCGTGATGCGACTAGCACGCATTAATTGGCAATAAGATTTCGAAACTTGTCCAGCTATTTACCCATTTGTGTACTCCATTCCACATATTTTCCCCAAGTATTCGGTTTGCCTTTTTCAAAGTCAACACACCCTGATCATACAAAATGTCTACCTGTCAAATTTAATATTATCCCTCACGAAAATTTATTTTTTCTGATCGTGACATAGAAGATCTCTCATGATTTAAATATTTTCTAGTGGTGAGTAGAAAAGGGCCTAAACCTAACTTTTCTTTAATATGTAAATTAAGCAATATTTATAAAGATATTGGTGTGAAATAAACAGGGCATGCGTATGCATTCGTTGTCCTCCTTAGCAAAATACTCCTATATTTCATTTAAATATCTTTTATTTTCTATTTCTCCTTTTTTAATGAACGATGATGATGCGATGAGAGATTTTGATAAATGATGTGATATCGAGAGATATAGATAAAACAGAATAATGATACTTCATCTTATCTTGAGCTTGTCTTGTTTACCAAAATTCCACGCTTGCTTGTTTGAAACTTGTGAACAAATCACAAATCAAAACGAAGCAATGGAAGTGAAATGAAGCGTCGTGGACCAAAGAAATTAAGATGAATTGCTGCTTTTTGATATTGGAAGAGTGTGGCGCTCGTGGTCGCCATGCTGGAGGTCAAATCTGAAAAGCCATATCCTCCCATATATAACAAGTCGTCATGCGCAGCGTCAGCATTTCAGACTTGAGAGGTAGCTGAAATGATCATCCACTACCTCTTTAAAATTAAATGTGGAATTAATAATGCACCAAATCTTAAATCCATTTGCCAGAGGGAGGACCCAGAGAGAGGAGAAAGACGCTTCGATTGTCTCCCTCCAATGTGTCTCAAAATAAATAAAAGATTTCAGTACACTTTGATGCTGCAGAGCCGGCAAAAACTGCTATGGATGGCAGGGCTGAGCTAAGCCAAAGGTGCAATCCAATTGGCAAAGCTTCGTTCCATTTCAATTTTCTCTCTTTTTATTCATTCATTACATGCAGAATTTATTTATTTGAGGTGCAATTTAAAATAAAAATTAAACTACCATTTCTTTATATTATTTGAGGTGTTTCCTTGGGTCCCATTATCATGGCTACTAGAGACAAACACTGATTATCAAAATGCTGACTAATGGCATCAATTTTCCACATTATCGACTTGTGTCTTTCACATGTGGATCCATAATAATAGCTAGCTATGCATGCTTTGCCCACATAATTTTCTGTATTTGTGATGAGAGAAGGGCGGCCGGTCTTAAGATTTTGAGAGCGAAATTTAAAAGAGAGCCTTTCACTTATTATGAAAATATTTATAAAAAAATTTATCATGACTTAATACCATAAAATAATTTTTTGAATAACTGAATGACACAATATAGACTCGAACTCAACTTGCCTACTAAGATCAAGGGGACGAATTCCAACTCAACAAAATACACACTTGTATCATTTTCTTGTATGCTGACACCACTTGCACACCCTCAATACCTCCCCTAGACTAGAGATAAACATCTATGCAGAAAACTATTTGATTAAAGATCTGTTTAGTTTGTGGAATGAACTTTTCAAACATGTAAATGCAACTTCATATCTATTCATAAACTTCTAAATCTTAAACCAAACGGACCTGATAGTTTCAGCCCACTGAATCACACTGTTTTATCTTTCAAATCACAAAAAAGAAGATCCTATACTTGTCCTGTCATACTTTACTTTAATTTGACAGCTACTATAATAATATTATACATATTGAATCATAATTAAGTGAATAAACAAATTACAGAAGCTTGTGCCAGATTGAGGGATGGACGGAGGGTAAGAAATAACCCTAATGATTTGACGGGTAATTTAAAACCCAACCCACTGAGAACTTTGACGTTTTGTATATATGTTGAAAAAAAACAAAAGAAAAAAAAGCTTGGGACAAATAACTATCTGATACAAAAAGATAAAAGGAACACAGATTTTTAAACATAGGTTTGCTGCCGACCCTTTATTTAAGTATGAACCAAAGCGTTTGTTTAGGAGGAAAGATAAAAAGTAAAGAAAAGCAAGCATACATGGTTGGAGTGGGGGACCCAGAAATCGTGTAGATTATTACTAACAGTGGACAACAAAATGAGGTCACCCCCTGCTTTCGCTATCTTGCCTGCCTCGGTGTGTTATTAGAAAAGCCATGACGACACCCATCTCTTCCCTCCCCTCACATATATTATTTGACTGTAGTGTTGGTGCCAACGGGTCTAGTTCAATAAAAACAGGCTTTGATTTGCGGACCAGTAATTTTAGATTCAAATCCGTATGACACCCAATCTTTTCACATATATATTATTTAATAATGGTGTTGGTGACAACGAGTCTAGCTCAATAAAAACAGACATTGACTTGCATATTGATGATCTCATATTTGAACTTGTATGACACTTTAATAGTATGTATAAGAAACTTCATTCCTTTGTATTAGACTATCATTTGTATTTCAAAAAGAAAGAGAAAAAAAAAAAAAGAGTGTTGGGTGTGACAAGTTGACACTATTGGTGGAGGGGAAGGGAGGGCTCGTCTTCTTAACCAATAAAATACGTAATGCTTGGTTGGTTTTGCTTGGTATTGTTGTTAATGATGATGCTAACGATCACTATTAGCGGTATATAATTCATTCAATTAATAAATAAATAAATAAGAAATATAAATTATATTTAATAGAGTAAGTAAATAAATAAGTAATCCCAAGGTTGTAACTTGGAAAACTGCAAGTTTCATACGTCATCCTTCTTAAACTTAGTCCTTATGTGCACGTGATCGGTGTTGTTTTTGGTCATTGTTTATATTATCTCCTTCGGATTTTTCTTCACCCAAGTCTAAAGTCTTCAACCATCCGTCGTCATTCCTTCATTTTCACAGCACATCGCCTTATTCTCATGTAATAAACTATTTGTAATATTATTATTAATATATAACGTGTTGGAATTCAGCACGGATGAATTCAAAACCGTTAATATTTAGTCAATCTACTACAAGATTGAATTGTGAGTTTTTCAATCCAATTCACTCCAATTCAATCTGCAAAACAAAGAATAATTTAATACGTGATATCATATCGGTTTTGGAACTTAGGGATCCAACTCAATACTCCACACAAAATCATCATTTTTTTTTCAGACGACACATTCATCATCGAAACCAATTAAAATAGAATTGGGTCGAGTCAGAATTATTGTAGAGCACAAGCTTTTGTCCTTATGAAAGCCCAATTCTCAGGACGCTTAAAAATTTATGTTATCAGTGATGAACCCAATACGGCAGCCCACTACTTCAAATAGACGAAATGGCGGGCCCGCATATCACATAATAGTTCCCTTCCTGTTTTGGGTGAGACTGAGAGTGACGGAACGAAACTTTGTTCCGTTACTTTTTATGTGGTTTCCTTTTTTCCATTTTGTTTTTCATGTATTTATTGGAATCAATAATGGTAAACTAAGCATATTCCAATATCCAAAACCAACTTTCTGGTGTGTCCTATTTAGAAAATTTCTACATGAAATGGACTTTAGAAACACACCCAAAGTTCATTTACAACATACCAAAAAGACTTTTAACTTTTTTTAAATTACAAAATTATCATTGATTTCTTGAAACAAACTCAACCCTAAAACCTCTTAAAAAAGTCCAAAACACTCAATAGGGCATCAAAGTAATTTAATAATCAAAATTAAATTCAATAGCTGCTGTTATTTTTCAGGTTTGTTTATAGAAATTAAATGGTGTAGAATTTATCTATATTATTAATGCTAAGAATGAGTATATGACTTTTTTTTTTCTTTTGATAATTAATGCAGATGTGGACTCTCTTGTCGGTTTATGCATAAAATAATCAAAAAATCTCAAATTTTTTGATTTAAAACTTAAAAAATTATTAGTTGATATATTTTTTGTTGTTGAACAAATGAATAAATAATTGATTTTGAGCATAATTGAGCACAAATAAAAAGTGGTATATCAGCTATTGGGCTCATGTTCTACATATGGCCCAAAACGTTGAGAAGGTTCTAGAGCTTTGAGGTGTTTGCAATTTGTTGTGCGATCTTATTACATTGACAAGCGGAAGAAACTTCTTACAAATTTGAGAGACACCGTCCGCTCATCTCTCTAGAACTTTCCTTTCCACCGCCTTAAATATACATCTTCTCTCTCCTCCGCATGATAAAAAACACTCCCCGGAAGATCTCAAAGCTCTCAAATTTCACTCAAAGCTCAAATTGATCAACTAAATTCCGTCGAATTGCATCCAATTCCAAAACCCAATTCTTGCAACTCTCTGGGAATGTAAAAAATCCTCACTTTGAAAGTGAGAGCACGAATTGGGGGTGCGTGAGAAACAGAGCAATACCATGGATGGAGTGGTGGTGAAAGAGGAAGAGATTGTGACATGCACTGTTGGTTCATCATCCTCTTCTTCTTCAAGCTTCTCACCTCAGCCAATAGAGGGCTTACACGAAGTGGGCCCTCCCCCTTTTCTCACAAAGACCTTTGAAATGGTGGAGGATCCTTCTACAGACGCCATTGTCTCCTGGAGCAGAGCTCGCAACAGTTTCGTTGTTTGGGACTCTCATAAGTTCTCCACCACTCTTCTTCCTCGCTACTTCAAGCACGGAAACTTCTCCAGCTTCATTCGTCAGCTTAATACATATGTAAGTGATTCTCAAAAAACATGAACTTTATTGCATCGTCTTCATATTGAATGCAGAATTCTACATGGGTTCTTTTCTTTTTTGCAGTTCCCTTTTAGTTTGTGGCTGACAAGAAAAAATTGAGAAATCAACTAATAATAAAGTTGGTTGCTTGCTAATTACTGTAACATTTTTGGTTCAGTGTAAGAATTTCAATTATTGGTTGTCATGCTTTTTTTTTATTCTTTCTGCAACTCTGTTAACTAGTTTCGATGCTCTCTTTGAATTTCTTATCAAAGCAATTCCCTTTCTTCTGATGGTCATGAATCATGATTTGATTTCATTGCTCCTCAGTAGGGTTTGCTAATTACATACTTGTTTAGTAAATTTCAATGCTTGCTCATCAACTGATTGCATGCAGGGTTTTAGAAAGGTTGATCCTGACCGATGGGAATTTGCAAACGAAGGGTTTCTGGGAGGGCAGAGGCATTTACTGAAGACCATCAAGAGGAGGAGGCATGTGTCACAGAGTATGCAACAAGAAGGTGGAGGAGGAGCTTGTGTTGAACTGGGCCAGTATGGACTGGAGACTGAGCTTGAAAGATTGAAGAGAGACCGAAATGTTTTAATGACTGAAATAGTGAGGCTGAGGCAGCAACAACAAAATTCAGAAGAACAAGTCATGGCAATGGAGGGTCGGTTGCAGACCACAGAGAAAAAACAACAGCAGATTATGGCTTTCCTTGCTAAAGCACTCAATAGCCCATCCTTTATCCAAAACCTTGTTGAGAAGAAGGCTCGGAATAAAGAGTTGCGTGGTATGGAAATTGGTCGAAAGCGGAGACTAGCAGCTAGCCCCAGTGTGGAGAATCTGCAAGAAAAACCTAAAACCCATGTTGTGGACTACTCAGCAAGCCAAGATCAGGGAGAGTTGGAAACTATGGAATCGCAGATTGAGACCTTTTTCTCCGCTGCTGCATTGGATAATGAATCAAGCAGTGATATCATAGACCCTCATTCAAGTTCAGTTGGTGGCAACTTAGGCATTGTTAATGAGACTACATGGGAGGAGCTGTGGAGCGATGAGCTCATTGGTGGCAATCCAGAGGAAGACGTTATTGTGGTGGGCGATGAATCAGATATTGATGTTGCGGTGGAGGATTTGGTTGCAGAGCCAGCAGATTGGGGTGAGGACTTGCAAGAACTTGTTGATCAAATGGGTTATCTAATCAGGTCCAAGCCTTGATGATAAGAAAATGTCTGTGATGATGAAGTGGTTGTGTGCTGAGTTGGTCCCTGCAACCCCATTCTTTAATCCAGATATTGGTATATGATTTAAGAACTTAGGTTCCATTAATTATTTGTATGTGTGTGTTATTTGTTTTGTGAGTGATAATAATATATGATTTGTGATGCTGCATGGGGGATGGTCAAAGTTGCAAAGGGGCCAACGATGTAGTAGCTGTTTTTTCAGTATCCTTTAATAATTATTCATATATAGTGTGTTAAATATTTTCTTGGCACTTTCAAAGTTGTGTCAATGGTTTTGATTTGCTGTTTCTTCTTTGATGCTTTGCAGGCGGACCGGCTGACGGAGACCTTTGAGGGGTTCCGTTCCTTGAACTTATACTTCTGATATAGCTTCAGATTGCTGTAGCCAGTGTACATTTGTTCATTCAAGTGTGTATATTTAGCACTTAGCAGTTAAGTCAGTTATCTTGTATGCTACTATTGGAGACCTGGAATGCATGAAGTTAGTTTCGCTACAAAAGATGAGAAAGTGGTTATTGGTGTTCAAATGCCTTTGAGTGCTGCAGATCCACTGCGTTAAGAATTTCTGCTTGCAAATGTTGAAGAAACTTCTCACTACCTGAAATTATGTAAATATAAAAACAGTTGATTGTACATGTCTTGTTCAGGGCTGCTGTGTAGCTAGCTGTTCATTTAGCTTAAACTGTCACTCTTCCTGTGATGCAATGGAACTCCTTATTTGTCAATAAAGTCAACTTTTATTTTGTCATCCATAAATCTATTTCCATGCACTGCAGATACAGATACAGATATACTTGAAAACAAGGGTTTGCAGAGGAGGCTACAGCCCTGGTGTTTTTATGTTTAAGAACACCTTCCACAACATTAAATTTTTGAAGAAACGTATATTACACAAAGCATTTAGGTTTTTTTGTTGGTCAAAGTTAGGAAGGGGGAGGGGATTTTTCTCACGCACATTGTCAAGTCAAGATGTTATGGTGGTAACTGAGGGCTATTGGTTTGCATTTCGTTGACACACAACAGCTTTCCAGCTTGTGACAGTTCTTTTCGACCATGGGATAAGTAATGAGATGTGGGCCCGAAGTGCGGATTCTTAACTCAAATCTAATGGCCTAGCTCTTTTTTATTTATATATCTTGGGCTTGAAGGGGACCAAACATAACAGAAGAAAATTAACGCAAGGGTTGGTTGGTTGGTTTTGATAGAAGAAGATATATTTTTCTTCTCATGGAGTTTTGATCGGATAGAAAAATCTAGAGAGAGAGAGAGAGAGAGAGAGAGAGAGAGAGTCATAGTCACTATCCTTGTGTATAATGTAATGTGCATGGAGGATAAAACATATTCCTAGGCGACGTGCACTGTATAGGCACATGAAGACGAGTAGATAGAAACGAATCTCAACATTGCAAAGAAACAGATTCTCATCCGTCAAGACAAATGAGTTAAAACAAGCAAATAATGAGCCATGTGAAATTGCCAGTTGACATAAAAATGGAACAAACATGGCTACAGAGGAGACAGAGGAATTGAAGACTGCTTCCTACTTATTTTCTATGAGATCGATCGTGGAATTCATCTCTAGCTTTCTTGCATTTGGAACCAACCGTCACTGGCAATGATCTGTTAAATTAACCCGAAACTGAAAATTTGGTGTCAAAATTATGAATGATTTCAACAACATTACAGTGAAGAATATGTTTTACCATATAAATTTTCGTACAACCAAGCTCCAGTTGTCTTGTTTCGTGTTTGATGAGTAGTACGGTTGGCAAAGTTTGATCAGGCATGTTAAAGTAAAGTTCGCTTTATGACTCTGAGCTTGACACCATTCTTGAAGTTGAGAACAATGCCATACTCAAGTTGTAGAGGTTTCTCCATTCCGGGAGAGTGCCGGAACACATAGTTCCGGTATAAGTGAATGAGTGAGAGCTTTAGTTCTTGCAGGGAAAACTTTTGACCAATGCAGGATCGAGGTCCGATCCCGAAGGGTATAAAAGCATAAGGATGCCTTTGTTTCACTTCTTTGCAGCTGGGATCAAACCTCTCTGGCCTGAACTTTTCTGGCTCTGGGAAGTTCTTCGGATCTTTTGCTAAAACTCCAAGTGCTAACCAAACCCAAGTCCCCTGCTCCTCTCACAAACAAAAATGAACTACTCCCATAAGACAATTCATATAAAAACCATTTCCAGTGTCCACAGAGGAAAAGTAGTTGTACATAGAGATGTTATTAATTTGTGTAAGTAGAACAATACCTTCGGTAGAAGATAACCTCCTATTTCGACTTGTCTAGATGTTTCTCTTGCAACTAATGGGGAAACCATGTAAAACCGCATTGCCTCTTTGATAACCTGCATTCAAACAGCCAATAGATAAATCAACTCCATTTTCATGTCAGTACATAGAGGCATTTTGCTATTTGAACATTTGTTGGACTTTCAGAAGACTTGCCTGATCAATATAAGGAAATTTGTGTTGAAGATCATGAGCAGTAGGCATCTGATCAGGAGGTCCAAATCCATCAATCTCTGCAAGCAACTTTTCTTCAACTTCTGGGTGTCCAGCAACCAAGTAAACAATTGAAGACAATGTAAATGCTGTTGTGGCTGACCCAGCAAGGAGATGCTCATAAGTAACAGCACTAATGTAGTCTGGGGTGAAGACATTCTTTGAAACTGTCTCTGACTCCCTTGCATTCATTATGAGTGACAAGAAGTCCTTTGAACCTCTGTCCCTGTCTCTCATTTTCTTCCCTACAATCTCATCAAGCCGGCCGCTTAATTTCCGGTTCGTACGTTCAACTTTCCAGTCCATGGTGCCAGGAATTCTCTTCAAGATTTGCCTGAATGGCTCCTGTAGAATAGGTACAAGTAGTCCCAGTATGATTGATAAGGAGCCTGATAAGTCCATCTTAAGCTGTGTTGTGGAATATATGTGTTGGTTGATAAAGTCTGAGACTTCATCATTGTTAATGTCTTGGGAACCACCAATCTGCTTGTTGATTGAATCACTGATGGATTGTGGTTTAGAAAGGCCAAAGTTGACACCAAAGGCAGCTTGTCCTATCACATCTGTGGTCAATCTGAGGGAGAGATTGGAAAAGGTAATATCTTCTTCTTTGGAGGAGCCAAGTTTTTCAGTTGCAGATTCAATGAAGGACTGCATGGTAGGCACAAGGCTGGCTAGGTGTGATGGTTGATACACTGATAATATAGTGTTTCGCATGGCAGACCATCTTGCATCCCTGCAGGATGCTCAAATTCCATCAGATCACTCAATAAATTTATAATAACTTCAACTGATATTTTACACTTTCATAATAACACAATTACGAATTTACGATACCTGGTGAAAAAGAGACCTTTCTGATGAAGAGGGGAAGCTGAGATGGGAGATGGGATGCTTCTGTTTTGAATGTCTTTGAACTTCTTAATTCCAACTTCTCTACAAAGCTCTGCATCTGCGACAATTATAAGTGGCTGCCTGCCCATATGAAACCTGCCCAAGATATGTAATCAAACAAAATAAACGTGATTTCGAACCAAAAAAACAAAAACAAAATAAACGTGATGACATGAGACATTGAGTTTGTTATGTGATTAACACCCTCCAACCCTCCTAAATTTTTTTTAAAAAAAAAAAGAAAAAAAGAAGGAAGGGAAGAGTGTATTTTTCCACAATCTATCAGCTTTGTAGCCAAGACCATGAAAAAGAAATGTCACAAAACAGAACAGATGCTACCTTTGCTGATTATTCAGTTAACATAGCATTTGACCTTAAGACCATGAATTTGAAAAGAAACCTTCTTGGGCTGAAGCCACGTGGTAAAGGAAAGTGGGTTAGTCAATTTGGCAGGGCAAATTCAGCCTGCCCTTCATGTGGAAATGTTACTTATGGCGAATTTCTAACCCACAATGCAGCAGTGGGAGGGAAGTCTCAGCTTGTTCCTTGTAAGTTGTATCTAACCCTAGCCTACACATATTTCTGAGATGAGCATAATCTTTGTGCTTTATGAGGGTAGTCTAAGTAAGTCTCAGATGATTAACTGAGGAAAATTCTAGATAAAACTCATTTGAGAACAAGGAAAAAAAAAAGAAGGATGAAAGTTCATTTGAGTAAAATTGTATGTCTTTTTTTTCATCCACCTAGAAAGCCTAAATATTTGGTCCCAAAAAAAGAAGGTTTGCTCAACTTGCTACATACACAAATTAATAAACTAACCTGAAAATAGGGCCATACTGTTTGGCAAGAACTGAGAATACATCAGGACCATACTTTGCCAGCAAGGGAAGGTGCCCTACCAAGGGGTTCGTTGGAGGGCTAGGTACCCTCCTCACCCCCCAGTAGGGCCCATACAAGTACCCCAAAACTCCTGCCAGTGTTGCCAACACTGTGAAGATAGTTGATAGCAGAGAAACATTGGTAAACAACAAGAATTCCAAAACACCCATTGTCTGAGAGACAGAGAGCTCTCTGTGTGTCTCTCTCTACTTGATACTTGATCAAAGAGCAAAGCTTTGGGGTGGTTTAATAGGCTGGGGATGGAATAAGTGGAGCTCTCACTATTAACTGAACAGCATCTGGATGAAGGGTACTTTGCTCCTTTGTCGCTTTTTAAATGATTTTACTCGTGAAAATTTGGGTGCCATTGGTCCATATATTGTAATTTTATCATATTTTATATATCTCCTAGCTGGTGACGAAATCATGGCGTTGTTTAAGGATTAGCATAGCATTCTTTCACCAAGTTCTCCAATCAGACAACACCACATTGGCTTCTTCTCTAGGTCAAAAAGATAAAAGCGTGCGTGATGGAACAAAACGATCATCGAAGATCACGCCTGCTCTACGGAAAATTTTGTTAGGCCCCAACCCAACTGTGCTTTTGGGGGCGTATTTCCTGCAAACCGATGGCTCTTAAACTAGTAAAGATTATGTTAGTGCCGCCACACCTAACGGTAGATAAGGAAGCAAAAGAGAGAGAGGAAACGTGGTCAAACATATGTTATTGTTCACGCGAAGAGAAGAGCTAGCATTAGACATTAGTCGCTCCACGTAACGGGATAATGATGTTAACGTTTTATCCGAACTAACAAACAATCAAACTTGACACTTACACCTAAAGTTCTATCTTCTTTGTTAACCAAACAAATGAATTGAATATGAGCTTTTTATGTGGCTGTTATCTACTTACCTTCTTTGACTACTTTGTCTTCGATGGATAGATGGGAATCTCTCTTTCTTTGCTATGCCACCACCACCAGTAAATGTTGAAATTCCTCTCTCTCTAGTTGTGTCTTCACAGCTGAAGCATATAGGATTGGTAGTGCCTAAATTAATCATGTTATATCAGGAATATGTTTTATCCTCCACACAGGCAAGGATTTATTCTTTCAGCATACGTCTATCCCAACAAGGCATGTTGAAGACTAATGTTCAGTGCATGATCATGTCCGCTTATGACTCTAAGCTTGACATCATGCTTGAAACTGAGAATAAAGCCATAGTCAAGTTGCAGAGGTTTCTCCATTAGGAGAGTGCCGGAAAACATATCTCCGGTATAAGTGAATCAGTGAGAGCTTTAGCTCTTGGAGGGCAAATTTCTGGCCGATGCATGCTCGAGGTCCGTTAAAAAACATAAGGATGCCTTCGTTTCTCATCTTTGCAATTTCGATCAAACCTCTCTGGCTTGAACTTTTCTGGCTCTGGGAAGTTCTTTGGATCGTCTGCTATAGCTCCATTTGTAGAACAAGAACAATACCTTTGGCAGGAAGTCCTTGGCCTCTCTGTCACATTCTTTCCTTCTCTTTTCAACAGTCTGATCAAGCTGGCCACTCAGCTTATTGTTATTACATTCAACTTTGGAGTCAATAGTGCCAGGAATTCTCTTCAAGAGCTAAAGATCATCCAATGGAATTTAATAACTTCAACTGATAGATATGCCAACACTTTATAATAATACATTACAACAACTTCCCTACGAAGCTCTGCATCTGCTACAAGTACTAGGGACTCTATGAAACTAGTCGGATATTTTACAATTAAATAATTAAGTGTCATGTTACGCACGTGTGGACGACTGACCTTAGCATTATTCAAAATTCAAAACAACATAAGTAAATTACTCAATTTGTTACGAGACCAAATGTTTAACTAACACCCCTCTAACCACACTAAAAAGAGAAAGAAAAATGATGCAAAGAGTAATTTACCCACAATCTAAGAGAGTCCACATCAACCTCTATGGCCATCAAAACATACGTTACAAATAATAGCACTTAAGACCATGAATTTATAAAGGAAACCTTTTTGGGCAAGGATTTTGAGTTGAAGCCAAATGGCAACGGAATAGTGGGTTGGTCAGTTTGGCAAGACAAAGTCAGCCAGCCCTTCATGTGGAAATGATAATTTGTCCAATTAATTTCTAGCCCACAATGCATCAGTGGGAAGTCTCAACTTGTCTTGTCCCACTTAAAAGTTGAAAATGTCGTGTCCTGCAAGTCGGTTGATTAACAAGAAAATAAACTTGGTATATATTTTAGGGGTTGAAGCGAGTAGTATCTAACCCTATTTGTTTTTGGTGTCACTAAGCACCGGAAACAGTACTACACGCTTTATGGAACTGTCCTGCAGCTCGTGAGGTAAGGCAATTTTCAGCCCTTCAAGATTCATGTACATCAGAATATCATGGCTGCTTTCTCAATTTATTCCGTTACATCTTGACCGTATTGACTAATAAGGAACTAAGACACTTTGGATATATCTGTTGGAATGTGTGGAATGGAAGAAATGCTCAATTATTTCAAGGCTGTAAGCCCAATGCTTTGCAAAGTTTCCAATACATGCAGGAGATGGTAGAAGAATTCTATCATGCGAATCACATGTATTCATGCTCGACTCAAGAGGGTAGTAGCCTGGTGGTGAATTGGGAGAGGCCTCTTGCTTAGTTTTTTAAAATTAATGTGGACGGGGCTTTAAAGACAGATGATAGTGTTAGAGGGCTGGGAGTTGTTATTAGAGATGATCGTGGAGAGTTGATTGCAGCAGCAGCCAAACCAGTGTGTGGCATATTTACGCCCAATATTACTGAATTATTCGCAATCGGCCTACAACTTGCTATGGACTTGGGGTTGCAACATATACAATTAGAGTTAGATGCACAAGCAGCAATACGGATGGCTTTCCAATGTGATGCAGATTTGGGCTACGAAGGAGTTTTAGTAAATGAAATTCAGGTTTTGGCTAATTCATTTCATACTTGTTTTGGTCAATTTCGACCTCGTACTTGTAATCGTGCAGCTCATAGCCTTGCATGTTTCACACTTTCTATTTCGAACCTTATAGTTTGGATGGAAGATGGACTGAATGATTGTCTCCCATTCTTGCTAATGATGTTATGCTGGCTTCTTAATGCAATGTTATGATCTGATTCTCAAAAAAGAAAAAAAGAAAAAAGAAAAAGAAAAAAAAGTAACCATGTTAATATACAAAAGAGAAGCAAGCACTTATTAAGGAACATGATTAGTTCTGTTGGGTTCATTTCCGCAAATTAATTAACATAAGCATCACTCCATTATTTCGTCACAACTTTCACAAGTAGAATAATTTATTTATTTATTTATTTTTGGTATAAATGCCATTTGAACTTTGAGGCATGTGCATCATAACCACTCAATTTTTAATTTTAATTTTTAACCACCTGAACTTTGTAAAGTGTTGCAATCCACCACTTATGTCCAACTCCGTTAAAATTTCAGTTAAGTTTAAGGGCATCTCCGTCAATTCACGATAACTAAACATAAATTTTTTTATTTATAAAAAGGTTAACCTACCCCTACCCTTTTCCAACGCCAATTCTCCCCCCACCCTCATGCGAATCCAAACAATCCCCTTGCAAATTTGAATGCTTGTCACTCGACACTAGGTATGCAATAAGGACCAAGTTCTGCAATTCCTAATTATATCATATAGTTATATATGTTTTTGGCATGGGCCGGCCAAAGTATACAATCCTTATATTTGCTTATCCGGTTGGAAATTATCACAAGGTGAGTTAAGGAGATTAAACTAGATAGCGTCAGCAAATATGAAGAAGTTGGGCTAATTTGTTGTTTGAATTGCATGCACAATATTCATGATGAAAGGTACTTAGAGCATTTTCATCCATTTGCCATGGCAGAAGGCAAGGGGAGGCAAATGTTGTTACTATTCACATGAGATACGAGGACATCAATTTATATAGAATTTTGGTGTAGGAAGTGAAGAATATGAATGGGTATTTATATAAACAAATTCTGAAATTTTTGGTACTTTTTCAGAATTTTTTTCGATTTTTTATAAATTTTTGTTGTTGCTGACGTCATCACTAACATCGCAACCCTCACACCCTCAAACAACAGCTCGGGTTGTTCTTGCCTTCGAGCATGCCAGGACTTAGTGGAGCCCACGCCTTGCATAGGTTGTTTTGTATCGTTGGAGCTGCATTTCTTGACCTTGACAGCCTTTTACCAGGGCTAAGCTGTGCGCTGGAAGTGCTCTTAGTGTTGTGATTGTTTTATGTATCTGATAGGGCAGGGCAACCCTCAACTTGTATGTTGAGGATAAACTTCATAAAGCTACTCCTGGTGGAACTGGAGGTGTCAAGTCTATCACCAACTACTCACCAGTAAGTAGAACTAAAAGACCTTCAGTTTTTTTTTTATAAAACAATCAATAAATTTTGACCCAAAAACAAAAAAAAAAAACTAACAAATCAGTTCAGTGTGTTCCTTTGAATTGCTGATGATATTTAACGCAAAATGAGGCTGCAGTTGCAATTATATCAAAAGATTCATAAGTTTGAATTGGTCACTGTAGAAGTTGATTGGGTATAGTTGTTCACTTTTTGGTTTTGCTTGTAAGTTACCTAAGCGCAGAAGCAAGCAAGGCGATTATCTGATGTCTTATTCCTGGACTCTGTAACTGGTACTCTAAATGTGAAGATACAATTAGAGAGAGGAATCACAAGATTGCTCGTAGCATCGCAAATAAAGAGAAGGCAAAAAACTGCCATCTATGTCTCTAATCTAGGCAAATAATTGGGATAAGAAGACAAAAGCTTGCATAGGTTAGAGCCAGCAAATAATAAACAATAAGCTAATGTGGTATGGTTGTTCTTCCTTTGTTGGGAAGTGATAATAATTAATCATATCTGGTGTGCTTAGTACTTTCCTTGTACTTAAATTCATACGCGTGTCAAACGGTTTGGATTTTGTTGTTGTTTCTTCTTTGATGCTTAATTTGCAGGCGGCAAGCTGTTCATTCATGTAGGTCATCAGTTTTTCTGTTGGGTTTGATGGGCTGCGCTGGGCCTACGCTCCATTACCAACCCAAAATAAAGCTAAGCTTGCAACCCATGATTAAGTTTAAACATTTAAATTCATAAATTAATGATGCCAGAGAAAAATAATAATGGAATAATTTAATGTCACTCTCTTTTTTATTTTTATACAAACGATATTATACTTTAATTTAATTTAAACAACAAAAAGGGGGATTTGAGCTCAGGTGTAAAGTAAGGAAGAATATATCGGCTCCAGTGAACTTGACTAAGTTCATGTTTGTAATTTAATGTCACTCTTAAATAAAAAGGAAAAGAGAAACAACTTACTTCTCAACCTAATTAGCTTAAGCTTCATCTGGGTAATTTTGTTTGCAAATTAACATAAACATCAACGCTGTGATTTCGTCATCAATTTTCACGAATAGAATAATTTATTTCATTACAATTGAGAAACAAGAGTTGGTTTGAATATAAATAACTATGGATGACAATTGAAAAGGACCAAATTGAAATGCGTGGGGTTTTTTTATAAAAAAATTTACATGGCGACGTTGACCAAAAAAAAAAAAATTTACATGGCGACAAGAACCGTATATACATGGCGACGATGCATGAAGATGCTTTTGGTGAGTAGTGAGAGCCCCAAATATTCCATCAACAGCCTATTAAACCAAGCTGAGCTCTAGTCCTTTGGGAAGCACGATTCTATATCAATAGATTGAAGGAGAGAGAGAGCCTTGAGAAAATGATAAGCATGGAACTGTTTACCAATGTGTCACTGGTATCAGCACCGACCATCTTCACGGTGTTGGCGATGTTGGTTGGAGTTTTGGGCTACTTGTATGGGCCCTACTGGGGGGTCAGAAAGGTACCCGGACCACCAGTTATCCCCTTCGTAGGGCATCTTCCCTTAATGGCCAAGTATGGTCCTGATCTGTTCCAAATTCTTGCCAAACAGTATGGCCCTATTTTCAGGTGATGTGCCTATTTAGCCAATTTACATTTGCAACCATCTTCTTTTATTATGTTTTCTAGTTCTAGGCTTGCCTATTTCATTACCCCTTCTCTTTATATCTCTCCATGTCTGATGGGTGATAAGAGGAGGGAGATAAAGGGAGCGGGGCAGTGACATGGGAATGGAGATGTTTTTTTTGTTTTTTTTCCCTAAGGTAGATGATGCAAATTTGCCTGTTTTTCTTTCGACTTTTCTCAAAGAAATTTGACAACAAGGGCGAAAGGCCTTGGTCTTGCCCAACTAATTAACACACACAACTGATGCCAACGGGTCTAGCCCAGTGAAAAAGAGTCTTGATTTGCAGACCAGAAATGTGAGGTTCGAACCTCATGACATAAGTTGTATGTGTATGTGAGAAACCTCATCCCCTATAGTTTAGACTATCGCTTGTACTAAACTTCCTCCTCATGACATAAGTTGTATGCTAATTTGATTATTTTGATTGTACATATATGATCCTGGCAAGCAGGTTTCATATGGGTAGACAGCCACTAGTAATTGTAGCAGATGCAGAGCTCTGTAGAGAAGTTGGCATCAAGAAATTTAAAGACATTCCAAACAGAAGCATGCCATCTCCCATACAAGCTTGCCCTCTTCATCAGAAGGGTCTCTTTTTCACCAGGTATATATTTGTGTTTCTATTATATATGTATCTGTATATGTATATATATATATATATATATATAACATTTTATTTATTTGACTGATCATCCGAATTGAATTTGAGCCTCCTGCAGGGATGCAAGATGGTCCACGATGCGAAACACTCTAGTATCTTTGTATCAGCCGTCACACTTGGCTAGCCTTGTGCCCACAATGCAGTCCTTCGTCGAAACTGCAACTCGAAACATTGACCCCTCCAAAGAAGAAGAAGATATTACCTTTTCCAAAATCTCCCTCGCATTGGCCACTGATACAATAGCACAAGCTGCTTTCGGTGTCAACTTTGGCCTTTCTAAACCACAATCCAACAGTGATTCAGTCAACAAGATTGACGGCGGCGGTCAGGAAAAGAACAATGACAGTAAGAATGATGCAGTTTCGAAGTTTACCGACCAATACGTATATTCCGTAGCGCAGGTTAAGATGGACTTGACAGGTTCCTTATCAATCATACTTGGTCTACTTTTCCCCATCCTCCAGGAGCCATTTAGGCAGATCTTGAAGCGAATTCCGGGCACTATGGACTGGAAAATTGAACGTACTAACGACAACCTGAGCGGCCGCCTGGATGAGATTGTTGAGAAGAGAATGAAAGACAGTGACCGAGGTTCGAAGGACTTCTTGTCGCTCATACTGAATGCAAGGGAGTCAGAGAAGGTTTCGAAGAAGGTGTTCACACCAGACTACATTAGTGCACTTACTTACGAGCATCTCGTTGCCGGGTCAGCCACCACAGCATTTACATTGTCGACGACTGTTTACTTGATTGCTCAATACCCGGAAGTTGAAAAGAAGTTGCTTGCAGAGCTGGATGCATTTGGACCAGCTGATCAGATGCCAACAGCTCATGATCTGCAAAACAAGTTTCCTTATGTTGATCAGGTAAAGCTTCTGAAACTTGAATCAATTCACTTGCTCCTTATTTTGCTTGTAACACCACCACCTATCACCTATCAGCTATCAATTCACTTGAATAACGCAGGTTATTAAGGAGTCAATGAGGCTTTATCCGGTTTCGCCTTTAATTGCAAGAGAAACATCTAGTGAAGTAGAAATAGGAGGTTATGTTCTACCGAAGGTATTGTTTTGTTCCTTTAATTCTTAATTCTACCAGAGGTATTGTTTTGGTTCTTGTGTGGATTATTGATTGGGGTTTTGTAACGTTGTATTTGAGGAGGAGCAGGGGACTTGGGTGTGGTTTGGAGTGGGAGTGATAGCAAAAGATCCAAAGAACTTCCCAGAGCCGAACAAGTTCAAGCCAGAGAGGTTTGATCCAAACTGCAAAGAAGAGAAAGAAAGGCATCCTTATGCATTTTTACCCTTCGGAATAGGGCCTCGGGCATGCCTTGGTCAGAAATTTGCTCTGCAAGAGATAAAGCTGGCACTGATTCACTTATACCGCAAGTACGTGTTCCGGCACTCCCCTAACATGGAGAAACCTCTCGAATTTGAGTTCGGCATTATTCTGGATTTCAAGAATGGTGTCAAGCTTAGAGCCCTGAAGCGAACTCAAAAGTTTTGAGTCATACAACATTACTTACATACAGCAGCACCCTCATCATTCCTCGTATCGTACGTGTTGTTAATAGTAATAAAATTGTGGCGTCTTTGTTGTGTTTGCTTTCTGCGGTTGTTGATTTGTTTTTCCTTTGTGCTGCTGGCCTTAGGCTGCTGCCTTTGTTTCGAAATCAAAGTCTTTTCCTAACTCGTCATCGTCATGCTTAACAAGACAACGGAATATTGGTTATCTGGAATTTTACGTAAACATCTTCACTGTAATTTTTTCCAAGTCCATCATTCATAACATTTGAAGCCAAATTTTAGCTTGAAAAGTTATGCTCATTTCCTCTGTCTCTCCTCTTCCTCTCCTCTCCGTAGCCTCATTTAACGTTAGGCACAGAGTCTTTTATATCATGGCTAGTAGGTATTTTCGCTTTGGGCTTCACAGCCACCCTGGCTGGGCTCTAAAGCAACCCAAAATAACAAGAAAACTACACAGCACTAAACCTTTCCCAATCAAAAATAGAAAATAAAGAAAATACAAATGAGTTATTTTTTATTTATTTATAGTATTTTTCAATACAAATGAGTTATCAATTAAGATTTTAACATATTGTAATTCATGATTTTAATGTAATGATTTCAATCGAATTTGTAATTAAATGATTTTACTTATAATTTTAATAGATTGCAATTACATAATTTACTTAGATTTTATTCACTTAGGATTTACTTATGATGTTTAATTAGATTACAATTATAGGATTTACTTTAATACCTACAGACATTTTGCTCACCATATTAACAAAATGTGTATGCTCACCACCACCCTTTAAAGGTGCTTGCCTCATCATTCTCAGAATCTATTCTTCTATAGCGCCTAGCACTATTAACCAACCAGCCACACCAATCAAATATCAAAGAGGCAACTATAACATCCCACATTGACTAACGAGAATGGGTAATGTGTCCTTATATGTGCACGTCCACCTCCATCTAGCATGAGGCCTTTTGGAGCTTACGGCATTTGGATCATGAGAACTCCAAATTAAGCGAGTTGGGCTAGAGCAATCCCAAAAAGGATGACTTATTGGGAAGTTGCTCGAGAGTTCCTAGAAACAAAACCGTGATGGCAAAGAGGGGGCCAAATGAACATATCGTGCTACGGCGGAGCCGATCCTAGAATGTGACACAAGCTTTGGTTTTGAAATTGGGAGTAAGACTAGAAATTTTGAATTTTCTTTTTTCAGATTTGATTGATTCATAATTTGGTGGTTTATTGATTGGAAGATTTAGTTTTGGGTTTTAGGGTAGCCAAATCATATGGAGGAAGAAATGGATTCGTTGTTTGAAGGGATGGTTTGTTAACTCCAAACAATACAATAATAAAAACCTATCGTCTTAAGAAAAGTGGTGGTTGTTTTTCTGGGAAAAAAATGGTGGTTGTTTTACTGTACACCTAAGGGAGAAGAGAGTGCGGGAAAGATGAGAAAGAGGGTCAGGGAGGAGAGGAAAGAAAGAAAAAAAAAAAAAGAAAGGAAGAGGGAAAGGAGGAAAAAGGGGCGTGTGCTTGATGTGGGCCATTTATTGTCTCTCTTATGTTTTTTTTTGTTTTATACGGTAAAAGCATGAAAATAGTGGGGAGAAAAAAATATGAGAGCATATATGAGAAATCATGCATAGAGGTGTGATTTGGTATGTATATCACATACTCCAAAAGTTTCTCACACAATACACAATTTAATAAAATACATAAAATCAGTTTTTTTATATCACAGTACATTTTTCTTATCTTTTAAAAGTCCTAAATGAATACCAAACCGTATTTATATGATTATTAAAAATCCAATTGAATACCATAATTTTATTGATTATCTTAAAAACCTAATTGAATACCGTTGTACTTTTAACTTCAAACAATCCATTAAAATCTCAATTGAATACACCCTCCTAAGTAAGTAAACATATATATATATATATAATATATAGTAAGTAAAAATGTCATAGTTATTATAATTAGTCAAAGGTAGAATGTCACTGAGTTTATCTTCAGATCCTCTATCCATGTTTTTGTCATCGGCTAGGTGGGGTGGCTGGCCGGATTGGATGGGTGTGGTGCTGGGAAGAGAGGGCGTCGCTACCTGCGGGTGGGTTTCTGACAGAGTTTGGTAAGTGAGAGTTTTGTGGCTGTTGGGTCTCTTTTGATTTTCTTCGATTATTAGTTTTTATTATTTTTAATTTTATTACAATCTAAGAGTGTTATGTTAGGGTTAAGTGTGATACCATGTGTCAACAAAATTAAAGGGGGGACAGACAAAAACATGAACAGAATCTGACACCACTAATTCGCTCCATTTAGTAAATTGATATGAATATCAACGTCATGATTTCATCACTCATCATTTATGTAACGACAACGGAGAATGACATACGAAATTAAAATGAGTAGAGGGGTTGAAGATGCTTTCAGTTCCTGTTTGCTGTTGGTTTGGTTGTGGCATCGGCCTTGTATCCTGCTTTCTGCTTTGTTCCAGTCAAAGTCTTTGACAAGAAAACTCATCGTGCTTAACAAGACAATTGGAGATTGGTAGGTTACATAAGCATCTTCAGTGTAATGTTTTTGAAATCGATCAGAAATTACTAGTGGTGATATATATATATATATATATATAATTACTAGTGGCGACAGATAGATGGTTCTAGTGGAAGAAAGCCATGATCGATCTCATTGGCAGTAAGTGGCGAGAGTATCATACCACAACCACAACCGAACCCCTGGTATTTGCCCAAAAGCATTGGTTTTCACGTGTAGCGCCCAACGTCACTCTCCATGTGTTTGCCTTTTGGTTTGAGTGACCTCAGTCGTGAAGAGACAGGTTGAGAGACTCCACATTGAACATACAAGAAGAGTCTCTGTTTTAATGATTTAAAGGATCTTAAACTTTGAACGCATTTCCAAGTTATTTTAGATTGATGCTCACGTTCCAATTATAAGTGGGAAGCAATTTTGAATTCCATCATCACAAATGTCCAGCTGATTGTACATGATTGGTTAGGGGTTGGCGCTGTCTCTCTAGCTTAATTCCAAACTCTTTGATAAAATAGAACAATTCCTTATTCCTGATTGGTTAGTAACTAGGTTGGGGAATCAAACCGGAAAACCGATCAAATCAGCCCAACTGAACCGATTTGTTTGTTTTTATTTTTTGTGAAACAATAGAATTCATTGATAAACATGGCACATACCCAGAAAATAGACATAAAGAACATAACCCCAAATGGAGGTTCTTGCAATGCATAAACTCTAGAGAACATGCATGAACAAATAGGCACAAACATTGCAAGACTGAGAGAACAAAATATACAACTTGAAGCCCATCTCGCTTGGAGATACAGATGAGGATGACCCATAAGCCTCCAACAACTAGTGCTTCAAGAAGATAAATGCATATAACAACCTCTCAAACAACTTGGGACAAGAAACACAAAAAATATCACAATATCTCCAAATTCCCACTTGATCCCCAAGCACCATTGATTGCTGATCCAACTAAATCCAGTACCTCCACCTCCAAAACAAAGATATCTACAAGAGATCTACCACAAACACAGCATATCTAACAAGATCTTCCAAAAACCAACCTCAAAAGGTTGGTTGCTTCCCTTGGAAAACTAGGGATGAGACAAAACCTCGCAAACGTAAGAAGCAGACAAAACCCAACAAAATTTGGGAGGGAAAACTCTCCACAACATAACAGGGGGGAGAGATGCCCTTTTTTATTAGCCAAAGGGGTGGTTTCATGGGAAATCCCCCGGAAGCAAAGAGGTTTTCAGATCTGGTATGTGTTTTGGTTTGGCTTGTTTTTGTTTATTATAGTTCTAAAATTTCGGTGAAATTCTATGCAAACATCTCTATTGTAATCTCTTCGAAATTAATCATGAATTGAAGCCAAAGTTTCAATTATGGGTTAATTTAATTGATCATAGCTAGTGATCTAACATCCAAGAGAGAAAAGCTAGTTGTTGATACCATGTTGACCTCACCTACCCATCATCACTAGAAAAACTTACTTGTAAAGGGGACAATGACACGTGGAAAAGTTATCTCACGTGTCATTAGCTGAGGATAGCAAAAAATACTATCCCCATTACATGAAAGTCTTTTTCAATGATCACATCCCTTGAGTAATCCCATACTCTCCCACATGAACAATCCTACCAAACAAGGGAGACCATGCCTTCCTCTATCTATATGAGTAGACCTGGCAATATTGCACACGACCCGTTAACACGACACGAATTCGCACAAAATTATCAGTATTTGGGTTGAGCTTATTGGGTCGGGTTGAAAACGGGTGAACCCGTTAGCCACCCGTTAAGCTAACGGGTCGTGTCGGGTCGAAAACGGGTTAACCCGTTAGCCACCCGTTAAGGGGGTTAATTTTGTAATTTTACAAGATAATTTTTATTTTCTTTTCTCCTTCCCCTTTTCTTTCTTCTTTTCCGTGTCTTTTTCTTCTTTCCCTTGTTTACTTTTCTTCTTTCCTTTTTGTCTTTTTCCCCTTTCTCCTTTTCCTTTTCTTCTTCCTCCCGTTCTTCTCCTGCTCTTCTTCTCTCCAGCTTTCATATTATTGGGGCTATTCTCTTCATAACACAGTTAGCCTTACTACATCCAACCAACATCAGTTGTAAAGACTAGACAAAGACAAGAAATGGTAGGTTCCTATTATAACCCTTTATTTTTCACTTCCTATTATATATGTTTTTGTTTATTAACCAAGATATTGGAATACATAAGAAAATGAAATAGCATGTTTTCATATAGATTTGCTGTATACACCGCTTCCACTATACATTATTTAACTTAAAGATTTAGGGTTGGGGTTTGGGGGAAAAAAGACAGAGAAGGTGTTTGGCTGGCTGGGTAGAGAAGCTGTGAGTCTGTGACAGGTTTTTTTTTTTTTTTTTTGGGTTTATTCTTAACGGGTTAACGGGTCGTGTCGGATATTCGCGAATTGTAACGGGTCGTGTTCGGGTCTAGTATTTGTCACCCGTTAAGTTAACGGGTCGTGTCGTGTTAACCCGTTAAGTTAACGGGTTGACACGAACACGACCCGAAACCCGTTAATACAACCCGTTTGCCAGGTAATATGAGCAAGAGTTCACCTCCAAGCACAAGGACCGGCCGCCATGGCTCAAAAACTCTTAAAATATCTCCAAAGCTCTCCCAAAAGCTCTGTCTTTCTCTTTCACTAAGACTTGAAGCCTCTTTCATGTACAATGTAAAGTGTCTATATTCAAAGACAAATAAAAAGCTATAAAAATATTAAAAATATAGTGGATGTAACCCAATTATGATGAACCACTCAATGCACTTGTATTATATATGTGTGTGATTATGCCTTAATACGTTGGTCTAATTTCACCCGTTAACACTAGTCATCAAATCAATGATTGATCTCATTGGAAATAAGTAGAAATAAGAGATATTCAAATCCATAATCATAAACTAACTCGCATTAAATAACACACATTTTCAATAACAGAGAACAACAAGCGGTTGATCTTCTCGAGCCAAATGAACTCAATCAAGTTGGTCGATCATATTACACCAAGTCCTCCCCTTTCACCTTAGTTTCATGGAGTTCTTGTCCAACCGGCTTGGCATGCAAAGTGGTTTGGAGAAGTTGACTGAAGATTGCTGAGAGCCAGCACTACTTTACGATTAGAGAAAGCCCCAGACCTCTTGAGAAACTGAAACTCATCCATGGACTGCCTTTGAATTCTCTGAGACTGGTAACTGCTTGCTTTCTGCTTTGCCTTAGTTGACTTAGTCAGGTTCATGTAACTTGGTACCCTGCAGTTACTGCTGTCATCTGTTCTATCCGAAGCCAATCCGGTGTTCCCTGAAACCAATCTATAAAGACAAATGAGTTTTAGTGAAAGAAGAAAGAAAAAAAACGACCTATTTACGGCTCATCAAGATTGGATTTAGTGAGTAGTGGGACCCCCAAGTATTCCATTGTTAGCCTGTTATTAAACCGAACATCGGAGCAGTGACGAATCAGATTTAGAGTCCTATTGAACTAGACCTGGAGAAATTGATAGTAGCACGGGAATGGAACTGTTAATGCTTTCCGATGTTTGTCCGGTGTCAACCATCTTTACTTTGTTGGCAATGCTAGCAGGAGTAGTTTTGGGCTACTTTTATAAGCCCTACTGGGGGGTGAGAAGGGTACCAGGCCCTCCAGCTATCCCTCTGATAGGGCACATTCCCTTGCTGGCAAAGCATGGTCCGGATGTATTCTCAGTTCTTGCCAAACAGTATGGCCCTATTTTCAGGTTAGTAACTTTTAGTAAGTATATGTATAATGCTGGAAACTCAGCAACTGTTTTGATGGCTACAGAGCTTGATGTGGACTGTAGATTGTGCAAAAGTTACTCTTTTGCCTTTTCATTATTATTATTATTTGGAATCTCCTTCTTTAATTATGGTTGGAACGGGGTGTTACATTTCAGTCATAGAACTTTAATTTTGAAGAATACATTAAGGTTAGTCGTCCGCACGTAACTCATCACTTAAGTTTTTGGTTTTGCATATCCTGGCAGGTTTCATATGGGCAGACAGCCACTAATAATTGTAGCAGATGCAGAGCTTTGTAGAGAAGTTGGAATTAAGAAATTCAAAGACATCAAAACAGAAGCATTCCGTCTCCCTCGCCACTTCCCCTCTTCATCAGAAGGGTCTGTTTTTAACCAGGTATTTATTGTGTTTCATCATTATTGTAAAGGAGTGTAGAATATATGAGTTTAAGTTGTTTAAGTTCATTGACTGATCTGGTGGAATTTGAGCATCATGCAGGGATGCAAGGTGGTGGACGATGCGAAACACGATCTTATCTGTGTATCAGCCATCACACCTAGCCAGCCTTGTGCCCACCATGCAGTCATACATTGAATCTGCAACTCAAAAACTTGATGACTGCTCCAAAGAAGAAGAAGAAGTTACCTTTTCCAACATCTCCCTCAGATTGGCCACTGATGTGATAGGACAAGCTGCCTTTGGTGTCAACTTCGGCCTTTCTAAACCACAATCCATCACTGATTCAATCAACAATCAGATTGGTGGCCAAGACATTAACATTGATGAAGTCTCAGACTTTATAAACCAACACATATTCCACAACACAGCTTAAGCTGGACTTTTCTGGTTCCTTGTCAATCATACTGGGACTACTTGTCCCCATACTCCAGGCGCCATTTTGGCAGATTTTGAAGAGAATCCCTGGCACTATGGACAGGAAAATTGAACGTAACAACCAGAAATTGACTAGCCGGCTTGATCGGATTGTTGAAAAGAGAATGAAAGACAGTGGCGGCAGAGGTTCAAAGAATTTCTTGTCGCTCATACTGAATGCAAGAGAGTCAGAGACAGTTTCAAAGAATTTCTTCACCCCAGACTACATCAGTGCACTTACTTATGAGCATCTCCTTGCTGGGTCGGCCACCACATCATTTACATTGTCTTCTGTTGTTTACTTGGTTGCTGCCCACCCAGAAGTTGAGAAAAAGTTGCTGGCAGAGATTGATGGATTTGGTCCACCTGCTCAGATGCCAACTGCTCATGATCTTCAACACAAATTTCCTTATATGGATCAGGCAAGTCTTCTGAACGTAAAATGTTGACATTTTTTTTAGAAACTCTGAAACTGCATGGGCTAACCAATTACCTCTATTTTTGCTCGCTCTTACTTTGGTCCCATGTAAGGGAAGAAGACCTATCTGCAATGGAGTTTGATTTATTTATTGGTTGTTTGAAATTTTGCATGCAGGTTATCAAAGAGGCAATGAGGTTTTACATGGTTTCCCCATTAGTGCAAGAGAAACATCTAGACAAGTCCAAATAGGAGGTTATCTTCTACCGAAGGTATTTTTCTACTGACACAAATTAAGACATTTCATGTACAAATACTTTTCCTCTGTAGACTGGAAAAGTTTTTGTGTACCTTACGGATTATTTATTTTTTGTTGAGCAGGGACATGGTGTGGTTAGCGCTCGGAGTTTTAGCAAAAGATCCGAAGAACTCCCAGAGCCACACAAGTTTAAGCCAGAGAGGTTTGATCCAAGCTGCAAAGAAGAAAAACAAAGGCATCCTTATGCTTTTATACCCTTTGGCCTTGGACCTCGATCATGCATTGGTCAGAAATTTTCCCTGCAAGAAATAAAGCTCTCGCTGATTCATTTATACCGGAAATATGTATTCCGGCACACTCCCAATATGGAGATACCTCTGGAACTTGAGTTTGGCATTGTTCTAAAGTTCAAGTATGGTATCAAGCTTAGAGTCATAAAGCGCACATGATGCCATGCAAGGAATTTCTTCTTTGCTTGCCTCATAATGTCTTTGCTTTACCACCTTCAATTGTTCCCTTGCTATCACTGAAAAATTAAGGAGAAAAGAAAGGAAGAGAGAAGATTTAGGCTGTAAGAAAGAATTCGTATTTGTATTCTCTTGATATTCTGTGTACAGTGGTATTCATATATACAGCTTATCTATAATGAAAGATCTAGAATAAATTTCGTTACAAAAAGGATGGAGACGATGATGAGTGTAGGTGAGTGATGCTTCAGTACTACTACTAGTAGCCATTTTCTCCTATTCTTCTGGACCCTAGCTGAGGTGTCATTCTATTGTGATTTGTTCTTTGCATATGTGTATTTGTATGCTCCCGTGTGCTGCTCTGTGTGCTACTTTGGTCATTTCATTCATTGCTCTGTTTATCAATCACACCACACCCCCCCTTTCCTACATTTTCATTTTTGGCACTTTAAAGGAAAGCAAATAAATTTTAAAGTTTGAGGTACCTCAGCTTCTTTTAAGAGATCAGCCTCCACAGTTTGACCCTGTATGGACATTCGCAACCGACGAGCTCTTACACAGGCCTGAACTCCAACGAGAGCTTGCATGCGGGTTTCAGATTACAAAAGCATGCTATGGAAGTTGTCTGTCCTTTGGTTTGATAGAAGTTGTTGAGTCTGATTAGCCACATTTTAGAATCGATTTCAAGTTAATACTTAATTTGAAGCAAAATTTTCAGTGATGGGTTAATTTAATTGATCATAGTTCCTGATCAAATCAATGATTGATCTCATCGGAAATAAGTAGGAATAAGAGATATTCAATTCCATAATCATAAACGAACTATTTTACAAATGAAGCCTCAAATCAAGGACTCAAATTTTCCTGGTACAGAAACACTATTCTAGCAGGATCTCGCATTAAATTACACACATCTCAATAACAGGGAACAGGGAACAGGGAACAACAAGCTGTTGATCTTCTCACGAAAAACGAACTTAATCAAGCTGGTCGATCATATTACACCAAGTCCTCCCCTTTCACCTTAGTTTCATGGAGTTCTTATCCAACCGCTTGGCATACAAAGTGGTTTGGAGAAGTTGACTGAAGATGGCTCAGAACCAGCACTACTTTTAGAATCCCCATTAGAGAAAGCCCCAGACCTCTTGAGAAACTGAAACTCATCCATGGACTGCCTTTGAATTCTCTGAGATTGGTAACTGCTTGCTTTCTGCTTTGCCTTAGTTGATTCAGTCAGGTTCATGTAACTTGGTACCCTACAGTTACTGCTGTCATCTGTTCTATCCGAAGCCAATCCAGTGTTCCCCGAAACCGGTGTTGTGGATGTGCAGAGTGAAGATGAAGCAGAGCTCTCATCATACCGAAATTCTGAACTTGGGCTCGAAGACGAGCGGGTACCTTGCCCAATGTGGGGAGGCTTTGCAGAAATCCTAGTGGTGACATTGTTCCTTCTGACTTTGACTGAGCACGGTTCTGAAGATTTTGAATGTTTGCTCACAAAAGGGTCTGCACAATTCTTTGGAGGTGGTGTGATCTCAGAGGGGTCATTTTGGGACTCTTCCATCAGCCTAGTCTCCCATGGCTTGGCTGACATCCAACGCTCTAACCAACTCCATCCCCAGCTATTCTTGTCAAATTCATTATTCTTATTGAGAGAGTACACTGAGGACCTCGTGTGAGAATTTGAATCTGGGGTTGATTTCCATTGCTGAGAAGACAAAAAGAAGAAACTCAATTTTCTTTTTGTTATACCAGTCATGTGAAAAATAAGTACTCAAATTAACAGACTTTTGTATTTTATTACCTTCTGAGCAAGAGCGTAAGCAATTGCTCTCTCCCTCTTGAAGGCCCCCTCTTGCCTCATTTGTATCTTTGCTTTAACATCTTCTATTGTTCCCTTGCTATCACACCATCCTTCCTGCATTTCCATTTTTCACTTGTTAAAGGGTGAACCAAAAGCCAACCCAAAAGATTTCATCCCTGACATTGTAGATGAAAGCTCAAAACTTTAGAGTTTGAGGATACCTCAGCTTCTTTAAGCAGATCAGCTTGGGTGCGCCGTTCATTGATCATGTTCTGCACAGCTTGGCCCTCTATGGACATTCGCACCCGACGAGCTCTTACACGGGCCTGAACTCGAACAAGAGCTTGCATGCACCTCAGTGTTACAGCAGCCTGCTTCCTCACTTGTCGACCCCGAACCAGAGCTTGAAGCCTCACTATTCCTTTCAAGGCCTTCAAAGCCCTTCTTGCCTGCATAGCAGTTTAACCAGAAAAAAAGCTTCAAACTTTCGTCAAAAGCAGCCAAATCATTAACATTAAGCTCAATGCGTATTTTATCAAACAGGTTGGATGCCCCTTAAAACTTAACAGAACAAAAGTACACTAAATGTAACAAACCAAGTTATGCATCGAGGGTTTGAGAACTTTCTTACATCAACAAGTAGGTTGCTAAAAAAACCAGACATTAAGATCTATGGCCGCCTATGGGTTTTAGATTTCAAAAGCATGCTGCCAGTAAAGTTATGCACATACATCGACCCATGAAACAAAAATGAAAGAGAAAAAAAGAAGCTATTTTTACCAAGAAGCCTCTGAAAGCAGTTTGGATCCGGATAGCAGCCCATTCTTGCCTCACAACCCTGAAATCTTTAGGAGGAGCTCGAACCACTGTGGCCACTGCAGCATTATATGCATCAGTCCCCCTTGGTGAATCTGAGCCCTCAGAAGCTGCTCTGTGATTTCCTTTGAAACCCTTCCATGAAGATCCGAAATCCCCTGAAGAATTCCTCCATAGCTTCCACTTCTTGCTCTTCCCACTCACCTTGTCCTACAAAATTAAACGCAGAAAAAAAAAATATTAGACTAACAAAGTTGAAAAAAGTTCAACTTGTAAGTACTGTGAAGATTGAAGCTTTACATGGTCGTCTTTGTCTGGTTTTTTGAGGCCTATAAAAGCTTTGACCCATTTTCCTGAAGCACCCATTTGTGTAAAAAAAAAAAAAAAACCTTCTGCTTGAGCAGACCAAGCAAAAACAGCCGCTTGATTTTGTATGAAACTTGCACAGTTATTACAAAGTTTAGAGCTTTTGCAGAAAACAGAGTTCGAAGAAAGCGAGGGACGTGGTGTGCTGCTTTGTTTTGTGGGATTAGTGGGTATGGGTTTTGTTTGCGCTGGTTTTGGTCTAAAGACAAATAGAGCCGTTCGATGTTTGAAATTCAAATAACAAGGGACAAATGTGCGAAGTGAAAAAGGCGCTCGATTCTTTGAAGGCGTGCAGTTCTTTGCCCCTGCGTTGGGGAGAAAATTACGAAATTGCACCCACTAGGGCCACTACTTTTTCTGGGGAAAAATGATCGAAGGCCACGACGGCACGAGCCCATTTTGTCAGTACATTAAAAGTTACGAAAAGGGTCAAAAAAGAAACCGACAAAAGATCTCCTGGACTGGATTGGTTAGCAGTCCACCATTGCACTCAAGATTATTTATTGTGCTTTTTAAATTTCTCATCTGGTGCTCGCCAATGAAAATGAGCCACGTGGGTGTGGGCCTACATAGTGCTGAACTATTCATCAAATAGAACCCAAAAAGGATCGAGCAAACTACTAAACAAGACTTGCACTGATGGCTCTCAAATGAATCTGATGTCTGCCCAATTTTTTTTTTTTTTGAATCTGTTGGGGAAGGGAAGTGTCAAATTCATTCTCAGACAACAAAAGAGTACGAACTCAAATTCACATGCGACATAGCTACATTTTGGATGCACTTGGAAACTAACTAAAAATTCATCATTTGAAATGACTTCGAAGTTTGAAATTATACAATGACATATGGAGGGACAGGGTTCAAAGTTTGACAATACACAATGTTTTATAAATAGAGTCGTTTTACCATTGGGTGTGCGTGTATCACTGATCTATGTATGGAGAAAATCTTACTTATATTAAGGATACCATCGTGGCACAATTTTAAGCCGATCATATATTGTAATGTATTTTAACTTTTCGACTTCACAATGCAGTTTCCCATCATAATAATGGCATTCAGCCACTGATGCAATGACACTCAATAAGAAGAACCTAAGAGCCAGAGATGTTTAATAGACTAATTATTATTACTGCTCTGCTCAACTGTTTTTTGAATGCGCAGAAGTGTGAAGACTGATGGGGAGCATTCGTGAAAAAGAAGCATTTGTTTGGAGAAAAGTGCAGATTTTTGTTATTAGATTATTTCGATTTCGAGGTTACCAAATACCAACCAGACCATTTATGTTTTTCTTTTGTCAGTCGTTGACATCGAAGTTCAACAATCTTGTCTCTCTGACTCTGCCACCTTTCCTACCAAGATTTCAAAATTCCAATTTCTTTTCCAATTCTATCATTAAATTAATCGACTTTCAGAAAAAGGACTTTCCTTTCCTGTTATTCTAAAGAAATTTTACATTGGATTCCTTCTTTTTCTGTTTTTCTATTTAGTTTAGTTTTCTGTTTGGTTGGTAAGTAAATTCCTTTTTCTATCTGTTTTGGAATGAATTCACTGATTCATTTATGATCATCTACTACCTAATGCTTTGTCTTTTACTATGCAAGTAATGCTAGCACTTCTACTGTCATTCAATGATGCCTTGCTTGCACTGTATAAAACTCAGAGAAAGAGAACTGAGAGAACTGTTTTCACATCATTCATAACGCAGTGAATTCAAAGAGCATTTTTACAACTTACAAATAAAAAATAAAAATAAAAGAATAAACAAATTTGGCCCTTTTAAAGGACCTTCTCATTATCACCCCTAGTTGTAGGCTTGTAGCCTGCCATTACAGTCTCTCTGATTTACCCCTTTAAAGCCAAAAGAAGAAAGAATAAGTACCCTACTTATAGTTGTTGAGAAGGCCAGGTGTCTAATTGGCAGTGGGAACAGGTACCCTTGGGCTAGGAAGACCCATGTAGGCAAGCCTAGGAGAGACCCGGATTTTTGGGCTTGGTCTAGGTGAAGGGATTGGAGCACCACTTCCATGGTGGCCCAGTGAGACCTTTGGTGAAAGGTTGACTTGTTCAAGTGCCATAGATTGTAGGTTTGCTGGATAGTCCCTTACACAGCCAATACGAGGACCAAGCCCACTGGTCCACTTGCAAGACAAAGGCCTGGACAGGTCAAAAGCTGTTGCTTCTGCATTGGACCCCATGCTCTCATGTTGGTGTTTGATTGGATTTGGGTCATTGGTTATAGGCCCATTCAACTCTGTCTTAGACAAATCATCATAAGGAGCTTTGTAGGATGCTTTGTCATCATCTGTTGCACACATCTGTAAACAACAAAAGAAAAGAAAAAAAGAAGAAAAGAATTAGCTATTTTGATCTCCTTGTGCACAGAATTAGCTTAATGTAATTAATTTCTAATTACCTTGACATTGGTTAGGTCTACATGGTGCTCTTCCAAGAAGCTGATGAATTCCTTGAAATTGTCCTCAGTTGGGAGATAGTGGCCACTGTAAGGCCATATAGCCTGAAGAAGCAAAAGATAATTAAGCAGATTTAATTAGCTTAAATATTTATAAAAAAAACACCAGTATGCATGATATGTACTGTAGTGTACCTCAAGAACACCACTGTGGGCAACCAATCTTCCAGCTGCTGTTGTAGCCCCTCCAGATAGAAAACTTGAGTGCTGGAAAGAGCCTTTTCTTTTCTGCCCAACATATAAAGCTCTTGATGTGCTCAGCACAAAAATCCACTTTGACCCTTCAACTGTTTCAACAGGCATCCCAGATGGCTTGTGGACCAGCCTTCCATTCTCCACAATCACTTCATATGCATCCCTCTCTTTCTGCAACATCAGTAAATGCTTTAATTTATAATTATGTGTGAATGCGTGCAATTTCACGTGACCGTATTTCAGTACTATATTAAATTATAATTAAAGGTTGTTACCGGTCCAAGATATTTGATGCACTGACGTTGTAAAACAGTTCTCGGGCACTTCTTGAGGTTTGTGTCTTTACCATCACCAACATCCAACCTGAAGTTCCATGGGAGAAGTAAAATGTTAATATGATATTATTGTTACCAATAGATAGCAGAAGAATGAGCCAAGATAATAAGATCTTATATAAAAACTGTAGCAAGTCTCTGAATTATTTACCAGTAGAAGAAAGGTTGGATGCTCCTGCAATCAGACCAGACATCATGGTAGAATTGCAAATTGTGTCCATACCGATGGCGTGGATCAATCTGATCAAAAAAGAGAAATTTTTTTAGCAATGATTAATCATGGTACTTATGTGACAAAAATGCGTGAATTACAAGTTCATAAACTCACAGCTTCAAGCCAGTGCTGCAGAGCAAGTTTCTGAGCCTTCTCATCCTTGGACAAACCCTTCCCTACCTACAAACACAAATTAAGTTTTTCTCTTTGCTGTTAATTTGGAATTAATTATCTATAAAACATATCTCATCAGTAATATAATTTTCATATTATCAAAGCACCTTGGCAGCCCTTGTCCTAGCCCGTGCCCACCGTGACTCGGCGCTCTCATGTTTCTCAGTGTTGTAAAAGGACACAGAGCTTCGTTTCAGAGCTGCAAAGTCTAAGGCCTGCCACCTACGGAAATTGAACAGACACGAGAAACGAAGGATTAATTGAACGCCAAGCAAGCAAGCAAGCAACAAAAGGGTAACAAAATCTGACGTAGTTTTGAGGTACAAACAAACCATAGTTCCTCAACCACAACAGCACAATCTGCAAGGTTACGCCTGGTCCTGTAACTCTTGTACACTTTCTGCAGCCTGGTTGCTGCAGCATCAAGCTCACTAACTGGCTTTGGAGAAAAATATACCATTGGTTCAGGAAGCACAATTGTAGGTTTGTTTATCTGCAACTTTTCACAATTTCTTCCAACCGAAGAGGTTGAACCAGATTTCTCAAATGTTTGATCAGATGCTTCAAGTTTTGGTTCTGTGAATTCCCAATTTTTGAAGCTTATTGACCTTTGCAAACTCATTTTATCAGACCCAATAGACCTGTTTTGAGTTTCTGATTCTTCCCTACATGTTCCCAAGTCTACCTCCCCTTGTTTTCTTTCAAAGCTAATGGACCTCACCATGCCTGTTTCTCTGATTCTCTCAAGTCAACTAATTGCTCTATAAGTCTTGAGAGTTTGAAGACTCTGAAAGTGTACAAAATCACACATATTGGCTGACTAGTTCCTCTCTTTATATACACTATCACAAGTGGCTGTAGGTGTTCGAAAAATCAAACATGGAGGTTCAAGGAAGTTAAGGAGAAAGATTGAAGAAGTTTACTGGCCCTGCTTTTAGACTGGAAGAAACTGTAAATTTTCAGACCAGACTGTTAGGCCTTTTTTGGGTTGTTAGAACTTAAACTCGTGTTCAGACAAAAAAAAAAAGAACTTAAACTCGTGGAGCTTGACTCGTTGACTTTTGTGTTCTTTCTTAAATCAATTTATTTTTGTCGGCAGAGCTCAGCAATAATATTAACAATTGTGGGTTAGCATAATTCGGCCGAACCGATTAAACCGATTTATTCAATCTGTAATTACCGATTTGTGTTAATCTATGACAGAAACTAGAGGCTGCTTAATTAAGTTCATCTTGCTTTTCTATTTTGTTTCGTTGGGTGAAATTTTTTGTTGTAAAATTTAGACTGCATGGTCAACATCCCCAATAATAGAAGGGTCATAAAAAGTCTGTTGGAGATACTCTTAATGTATATAAACTATGGTTAGTTCGATCCACGTGAACAAAACAAGGCCCTCCAAATTTACATCTACTTGCTTTCTGCCAAAAGAAGAAAAAAAGCAAAAAAAATTCTATTTACACGCTCTACTTGAAGTCTTTAAGGCATTAATTGATCAACTTGCAAGACCAACAATTAAAATCAGCACATGAAGGTGTCATCTCTGTCCACCACACAAGTTTACAGAAAGAAAAAGAAAAAGACTTGGATTAGCTCGCCCTCTGCTGGATAGCCCGGATATGAATTTTGTGCCGCTTCTCTTGCAGTCAACCACCAGCCTTTACAAAAGTAGCTTGTGCCATAACTACAATTTTTGTGTACATCTGTGTGGAATACTCTCTACCCTACAAAAGGAAGGGTTTCTCAAACATACACTATTAGGTCTCGTTTGGTTCATGGAAAAAGAGGTTTGGGAATGAGAATTCAATTGCTTTCCCATGTTTGGTAAGTCCAGGCATGAGAAATGGTTTCTGGCACATGGGAAAGTATGGGGGAAAATGAATCTCTTTTCTTAACTTGGGTTTTGTTTTCCCCCTCATGGAAAAGTTTGGGAAAATGAGCCAATATTCAATACACAATTTTCATGACTATTTTGTCCATACGAACAATTTATAATTACAACGTATCATTAAATGCATTCTTTTTTTATTTGATTTAATATGGGTATAATTGGAAAATTAGACAAACTTTGTTTTCCATTCCTACTCAAAACAAACATGGGAAATGAAACAAAGTGAAATATCCCGGTTACTTTCCCGACATTACCAAATGTGGGAAAGAAATCTTTCATTCTCATTCCTTGGGAAATGACATGGGAAATGATTTCCCCTCAAATCCATTACGTGAACCAAACGGGCCCTTAAGGTGTCATGAAATTCGAATATAAATTAAGAGATTTTTTCTACTCGGCTAGACCCTATTGATGAAAATATACTTATCATTAGTACACAATATGGTTGTTGGCACACCTTGCTCTTGTGGTCCATGAGAAGAGAGTCTTGAATATATCCGTCAGTACAAAATTGGACCCATGACAAAGAGTCCTGAAAGCTTAGTGACAGCAAACGCCTTAATTACCCCCCATGTAAGCAAGGGCAGATCCATACAAAAGGGGTCAATTGATCCTTGCAAGCCCGAAATTCACCATTGAAGGCGAATATGTTGACCCCCTGCAAATTGTCCACAAACAACTTGATGAAATGCTCCAGAGGGCGTAGCACACCAACACAACAAGCAACGCGTGCTACTTGTGTGCAGTGCTTCCTTTGTTTTTGTTTTCCTTATACTTTCATTTGTTTTTATATTACTCCATTTGCTTAAGTTTTCAATGTAAATAAGGAAGTACCCCCTATTTGGGTTCAAATAAAAATACTAGAAAATCAAATTCCCACCAAATCAAAATATAAAAAATCAATTTGGGTGCAAAATACGATTTAGGCTAAAAATGATGGCTCATTAAGTCAATATATACTTCATACTAAAATCCCAAAAAATCAAGTTTTCTTATTTGATGTGTAAGGAATAAAAGCCAACTAAAATTATCTTGGGAAAATGATTATTCCGAAAAACTATTTTTCATACTTAGCCAAATTTTTACATAAAACAAATTTTCATGTATGATATGAATGCATGAAGGGACCTAAGGCCAATCTAGGTAAAAAAACCTTAGATGTTCAATCCACAAAGAGTTTTACAAAAATAACCTAACTCTTACGTATTGAAGTAATATTTGCTTGAATAAGCTTCCCCTAAGATAGTACTCATAAGGGTCCAAAGTTTGAGAGCTAGAGCCCAAAAGAAATGTAGATAAAGCCCAAAATCAAAATGATGACGGACCTCAAAATGACGTAAATGCCTTAAAATGAGCATGATTGCTCTAATATATGACAGCTCTTATGTCGAATAGGACGAGACACCTTGGGAGGCAAAGAGGATTGCGCTAATTTTTTGGTTTATTATCATATTCTTAAAGATATTTTTGGTTTATTGCAATGTGTGTATTTTTTTTTTTTTTTAAAGTTGATGCAGTTCTCTTTGATAAGGAACGTGAGTATTTTGTATGGTTTTATCTATTAACTATGGATTAGAATATTATCGTTTCATTTTGATGTGTCTATTTTGTATATAATTTTTTTAACCTTTTACACGTTAGTCCCCGGAATAAAAAATCTTGAATCCACCACTAAGACAAGTGATTGGCAATCGCATGACACCACACCAGAGATGGATATTTGCTTGAAACAAACTGAGATATTTCAGGAAACATAAATGCATGATATTCTTAACTTAAAGGTGTGACACAAAAACATGCATTTTTCAAGCAAGGTAGTCCTGGCCTGGTCATGGATTATAGATTAGTTGGTTGACTGGATGGGACAATGATAAGAATTCCCTTTTACAAAAGGCAAAATGGCCTTGTCCTCAGTGGAAGGAAGGAGACCAGCCTTGTCCGTGTAGCTGTCCACTGTAGAAAATGCAGAGAGGTTGAAAACCATGCACATAATTGCAGGTGCATGGGGAAGTGAAGAATTAAATAACAAGGGAAAATGACGAGTTTGTGCTCAGATATGATTAATTAATTCTATACTTATCCTATTTTGTTTTATTTTTCAACTAAAAAGTTATACAATATGATCCTTGTAAATTTTTTGTGGGACAAAACTAGAAAAATAAAAAGAAAAGGGTGAAAAGACGGACGTGCTTTATTTATTTATTTTTTTTGGTCAAACACACTTTCATTACGAAAGGGAAAGAAAGGGCCACGCCCGAAACACCCAAGAAACAACACAACAAAAGAAACTGGCAACAACTAAAGCTAAAGAGCAAACAAGCCCAGGGAAATAAACAAGGAAAAACAGAGGCCAACAACACCAGTCAGGCCAAACTCCAAAACAGAGTCACCAAGCCAGCTAGGAAGAAAACAAAGACGCCAACCCAGAAGTCGAGACGTGCTTTAAAGAATCTACAACATAATTCCAAAAACATAAAGTCGTGCACAAAAAGGGTGTTTCTGCAATTGGCTAGGAGTATATGGATTAGACTAGTTAGTCAAGGTAGGGTATCCGTCCCAAAGTTCAAACCTCATCCCCTTTAGAATATCCATCTTGTCACAAAAAAACCAAAAAAAATAAAACAAAACAAAAATGGGGCTTCTGGGTGGGATCGTCAGGTATCCCTTGGGCAAGGGAGTCCTTTATAGGTATGAGCCTGACTATTGGGCCTGGTCGTGGTGAAGGGATTGGATTTGGACTACTACTTCCATGGCAGCCCGGTTTGACCTTTGGTGACAAGTTGACTTGTTCCAGTGTTCGCAATCCTAGCCCTGCTGGGTAGTCCCTCACGCACTCAATACGTGGACCACTCTCTAAGTAGACCACTTGCAAGACAAACGCTTGGACAAGTCATATACAGGGGCTTCTCTGTTGGTTGCATGGGATGTGGACCCGATACTCTCATGTTCATGATCAGTTGGATCAACGAATGATTCTTTGTCATCATCTATTGCACACATCTGCTGTAAAAATTGGAAGGGTAAAAAATGTGTGCACAGTAAATATTGAACTGAATTTAATTACTATTTACCTTGACATTGGTGAGGTCTACTTGTTGCTCCTCCAAGAAGCTAATGAGTTTCTTGAAATTGTGTATAGTTGGGAGATAGTGACCATTGGAAGGCCATATGGCCTGCAATGTATAACCAACAACAAAAGGAGATTTAGCTCAAAATTTGAACTGCAAAACAATTAAAAAAATCAGTAGTATTTCAGAAATATAATGTACCTCAAGAACCCCATTGTGGGCAACTAATCTTCCAGCTGCACTTGCAGCCCCTCCAGATAGAAAACTTGAGTGCTGGAAAACACCTTTTATTTCCTGCCCAATATACAAAGCCCTTGATGTGCTCAGCACAAAAATCCACTCAGACCCAAGTTCAACTGTGTGAACAAGCTTCCCAGTTTGCCAGTGCACAAGCTTTCCATTTTCCACAATCACTTGATATGGCTCCCTCTCTTTCTGCAACAGAAAATGAGAAAACATGAGGCCTACTTACTTTGATTAATTAGTTTGTTAAGTATGATTAATTAGGGGAGTAAGTGTCCTTACTGGTCCAAGATATTTGATGCACTGAAGGGTTAGAACACTTCTTGGGCAATCCTTGAGGTTTACGTCTTTACCATCACCAACATCCAACCTTAAGTTCCAGGGGGAGGAAAAGAGGTTAGTGATGTTATTAGTGGTAATAGAAGAAATAAAAAGCTAATTAATCTTATATAAAACTGTCTAATCATGGAAGAAGGTTTTTCCTCAGGCACACAAACATACACTCACCAGTAGAAGAAAGGTTGGATGGTCTTGCAATCAGACCAGACATCATAATAGAGATGCAAATTGAGTCCGAACCGATGGCGTGGATCAATCTGAGAAAAGATTGAGCAATGAATTTCAACTTAAAATGAATGCATGAACTGCTTTTAGAATGTTTGTTTTTTTGCCTATATAGCTTTGGATTGATCTGTAGGCTTGTGTTTACAGCAAAATGAACTTTTACTTTCAGCCTTTGGATGAAAAACTAACAAAAGCAAAAAGATCAAGAAAGACAGCTAAACAGAACTGGACTAGAAATTTAGAAGTGCAAAGTAACAGTCATAGACTCACAGCTTCAAGAAGGTACTGTGAAGCTAGCATCTGAGCCTTCTCATCCTTGCACCAACCCTTCCCTAACTACAGACGCCAAAAACTTTTGCTGTTAATTAATTTGGATTGGATTTGGAATTCCATAAAACACATCTTAATTAGCAATCTGATTCATGTAATATCACAAAAGTACCTTGGCAGCCCTTGTCCTAGCCCGTTCCCACCGTGACACAGCAGTTTCATGTTCCTCAATGTTGAAGAAGGACACTGAGCTTCGTTCCAGAGCTGCAAAGACTAAGGCCTTCTCCCTAAAACAATTAAGTGAACAAATACAAAGAAATTTGAGAAGGGTTAATTGTACACCAAGCAACAAAAGAGTAACAAAAGTCTGGCGTAGTTTTAAGGTACAAACCATAGTTCCTCAACCACAACAGCACAATCTGCAAGGTTACGCCTAGTCCTGTAACCCTTATACACTCTCTGAAGTTCAGTTGCTGCAGCTTCGAGCTCACTAACCGGTCTTGGAGAAAACAATGGGGTTGGTTCAGGAAGCGAAACAGTGGGTGTCTTTTTCGACAGTGTTTCACGATTTGTACCCATTGAAGAGGTTGAATCTGAATTTTCAAATGTATGAGATCAGATGCTTCAAGTTTTGGTTCTGTGGATACCCAAATTTTGAAGCTTATTCAACCTTTCTATATTCATTTTTTCAGTTCAGACCCATCAAGCATCATGAGCACTTGGAGAATGCTCAAGATTAAAATTTATCTTATTCTTACATGCAAATTAATTAATCCAAGGAACTAATATCATGGAAACACACTTAAATTAACAACATTTACAAACTACTTCAACCCACATTAAATGAGGTAATTAGATGTTAATTAATGTAGTATAAAAAGAATATCTTACATGAAAATGCAAAAAAACCAGAAGACCTTCAGAAGCCCTCCTCCTCTTGCTCTCTCTTTATCTGTCAAGTCAACTAATTTAAGATTGAAGACAAGACAGTGTGTACACAATCACACATATCTAAAGACTACTGCCTCTCCTTATATACACTGGCAGAACACTGGCGGCATAGTTTTTATTTATTTATTTATTATAAATAAATCCTATTTTGATCAAGGCTACATACATTTGCTTGAAAAATCAAAGTTGGTGGTGGGGAGCTTCAAGGAAAGTTAAAAGAGAAGGAATGAAGAAGCAACTAGTTTGACTCGTGTCTTATGGAGTCTTTCTTAAATCAATTCAATCTTCTGGGTATTAATCCACACAAAAATATTATGCCCATTTGCACTTGAATGACAATAGTATAGTATTATACTAGTCTACACGAAAATAATTTAATTACATTTTTTTGTCCTTTTTATCAAGGCTACTTACATTTGCTTGAAAAATCAAAGTTGGTCCCACAGAGCTTCTAGGAAGTTAAAGAGAGATTGAAGGTTTGACCAAAAAAAAAAAAGAGAGATTGAAGGTGGGGTTGTATGATTGATAGCATGGCTGATATTCTATAGCTCTTTTTTCTTTTTTCTTTTTTTATATTTATAATACAAGTGATATTGGAGGAAGAGGGAATCGAGCCTAGTACCTCAGTTGCTTTGATAAATGCTCTTAATCACTTGACTTGAGCTACAAGCCTCTTGCCATAGCTCTAGAAACTGGAGCTCCACTCATTGACCTTTCAATCTTTCTAAAATTAATTAATTTCTATATTTTTTGTTGGCAGAGCTCAGCAATAATCTACATAAATTTATATGCCCATTTGCATTAGGGTAACAATAGTAAAGTTCTTAACAACTATTAATATCACAGAACTTAAAAGCAGCCTCCAATTTCTGTGATTAATTTCAAAAAAAATATCACAAAAATTGGAGGTTGCTTTTAAGTTTTTTCTTGTTATTTGTTTAGTGGGGAAGGTTTTGTGGTAAATTTAGACTGCACGGCCAACATCCCAATAATGGATGAGTCACTTTCCAGAATTCATTATAGTTTGAATAATTGATTGTCAAGGGACCATTTGCACAAGAAATACATCATTGTTAAAGGCAGTAGGGTACGCAGAAATTTCTTGTAAATTGTAATTGAGAGAGATACAATATTTGTGTTAGCATCAGATGCTATCGCTTTGATGGGAGTTTGTATGTTTACACAAACTGAATCTCTGATTATGGAGGGCAGTCATTGACTGGACTTCTGATGGGGCGGAATGTGGAGCCAAGCCTTCATCGTGTCGTATGCAGTGAAACCGATTGCCACAGAGGGAACTATCTGAGAACAGCAGTAAAATTCTCTCAGTAGCAAGAAAAACAAGCCCCAAAAACTCTAAATCCGTATAGCCATAGAGAATAAGAAATCACCTTGATATAGTTAATGCTTAGGCCCGAAAACAACTTTTTCCATCCTTGATTACGAACAATATATGTAAGACCCTCCAATGTGTTCTTGTACCTAACACCACCTTGACCTGAAGGCTGCAGATTCTCAACCTGTAATATCCCACAACTAAAGTGAAAATCCAAACTACAATTCCAAAGTATCAAGTTCATATTACAGTACGTACACCCAAAAAAAATAAAAATAAATAAAACAGTATCCTAATCTTCCACTTGTTTCAAGCCAAAACCGAAGCTTGACTCATTTGCTGCGTTCCTTTTCATTCCATTCCTTCAAAACTCCCTAACTATTTCTCACCTAAAGTGTCATGTGCTTTTTATTTCAACAAATTTTAATTCCAAGCAAACATCTAACATTTTAAAGAGCAGAAAAGAGAGAACAGATTTAAACTTATCAAAATTATAAGAAATATTGACGAAGCAATACCTACCTGCATTTGCCTCCTAACAACATCCAAGGGGTATGTGAGAGTTTGCCCAAATAACCCGGCCAAAGCTCCACAGGAAAGGCGTGTCACAATGGACTTTTCATACTCTTCAGGAACACGCGTTTTAAGTTCCTCATATATGTAGAACTTTAAACCAGCATAAGGGAGGATTCCAGTGAGTGTTGGGCCTGATCAAGCAAAGGAAGCTCGAAATTAATATTACCTTGTCCATAATATGGCATCACATAAGGACAGAAGGCACTTCAAATCAGTAAAAGTTTTAACAGAACAATCAGCTATGAGATACACGGGTTTTTGAAATACGAGCCTCAGTTCAAAACATAATGTTCTTTGCGAATGTTGCTTATCAATAAAATGAACATGGCAGTCTTCCAAGAACACAATGAATGTGATGACAAAGGGTCTTGCCACATCAAAATTTGGCAAGCAAATACATACCTACACCTCGATAAAGCCCACGAAAGCCCCCCTCCCTGTAAACACTTGAAAGCACATCCCTTATGCCCTTATAAACATTTTGAGACTGGGCACCTTTCATGCCATAATTGAAGTTTCCTCTGGTATTAACAACCTGTAAAACCATATGATTGTTAAAATTCAACCCAAAAGAGATTAATGATGATCAATTAACTATTACAAAAATCAATTTCAAAGAAGAAAAGAGCCATCAAATCCCATATCAAATTCCTCTAAAGCTGGACACGGCTAAATTGTCTCTTCATGCTGAACAATTATAGGATAGGCTTTCAGATAAGCAATTCAAAAGTTGATGACAGATTATGAAACTGTCAATATGAACTTCTTCACTCTGTTTCCTACTTATAACTTTTGCATAAAAGATCGAGAAGTTCTAATAAAATAAAAACAAGACGCTGACCTGATAAGCAAGTTTGGTGCGAGCCAGGTCCAAGGGGTAAGTGCATAAAACTGCTGTCCCTCCAGCTGCTGCACCAGCTAAAAGATCAATATGAGGCCCTGATCCTAAAGCAGAATAGTTATTCAAGATCCAACACCTGTACTGCTCATACGTCATGTAATGCAAGGCTGCATAAGGAACAATTCGAACAACACTAGCTCCATTTCCTCTGAAACACAGACAAGGAGATCAAGAATAAATCTTTCAGCAACGGAAACAGAATGTTAAAAAAAAATATACAAAGTTAATTGCTCATGTCCCTTACTTGTAGAATCCTCGAACGCCTTCATGCTTAAATAACTTCTTCAAAGATTGACACACTCCGAGAGAACGGAACTCTGTTCTTGTCTATAAATTTCCATGCATACATGCAAATACAGACACAAAAAGAAACATTGAGAGAAAGAGCGAGCAGAGTGGGGAAAGCATATAACAAAAAGATAACTAGCATGAAAAAAATGAGAAGAGCAATATATCCAAGTGGAATCATTCAAGATGATAAAATTCCTTAAACAACCATTCACCATCTACTGAAATAATTTGCATCAACAAACAAGGAGCTTAAAAGATGCCTCACCTGCAAGAGTATTTTGGTCCGTTCCAGTGGTGCAACAGAAGTCTTAGCAAATCCTCCAGCAGCGCCTCCGGCAATCAACTCCCTAACATAAACAGGCATACTATCAATGTATGAGACCTCTTGGCAGGTCGATTGTGAAGCATCAACCAAGTCTGCCACATTTGTTGACAAAGAAGACCTTTGTGTAGAACCCATCTCAAATTTCTCCAAACCAAAGCACCTACCAAAGCCAAAAACTTTGTAATTTCGACAAATTTATTTATTTATTTATTATCCTCCCTGCAGCTTGAAGAACTCCTTATCCCATCTATCTCTTGGAAAACAAAAAGAAAAGGCCTTTTGCTCAATTGGCAGGTAAATTGGCCTGAGAACACCCAGAAACGAGTCGGGTACGCTCACAAGCCGATCCTCCTCTTCAGTAATAATATGATACATTCAAAGATATACAGCCGACCGAGCACACCCACCACCAAATACTAAAAAAAATCCTTCAACTATAACAACCAATGCTTCCAAGGATCAATCACAAACCCATCAACACCCACGAATCCAAAAACTGAACCGATATTATCAAAGAATATCATAAATCATATATACCCATCAAAGGTTTCTCGATGTCCTTCTATATATCGACAAAGAAAATCAACCCCAGAGTCCAAACAATCGAAACCCCTTAAACCAAAACAAACCCAGTCAATCAAATCTTTAATCGATGCCCAGTTGGCCACAGCCTTCGTTATGAAAGCAATCAAATTTATGGGCGGCTTTGAAATGGAAAGTGGAGAAAGAGGAAGCAAATACGTTATTGGAAACCTACCAGGAATTAAATGGATTGGGTCAGAGTAAAGGAGAGAAGAACAGGCACATCAGTTTGTGTTTTAGCAAACATGTGATGTGATGTGATATTTTTCCGTAAGTGCCCGTTCTCCTCCTTTGGTAAGGAGAAAGAGGTTTCCTCGGACTCTCTCCGAATCCTCTTCGACAACTATTTCTCCTCTGTTTCTCTCTCTTTCTGTCCAACGCGCGTTAATTAATTTAAGGCCAAAAAGTAATACGCGTTGGACAACCTGTTTGTTATTTTTATCATTTTGGTTCCTATAATTTTAATTTGATTATTATTTTTTTTTTTTGGTGGTTTTCAATTTAAGCAATTTAATGATAAATTCCAATTTCTGTCAAAATAAAGTAACTTGTGTTAGTTGTGGAAGAGCATTTCGGTCCAAAAACAGAGGCTGGAAAAAAAATAAAAAGATTAAAAAAATTACTAAAAGTTAAAAATTAAATCAAAAGAAAAATAACAAAAATATCTCTACATCGCTCTCCTCCCAACCCTCCCCCTAGTCCGACTTAGCCAACCAAACCATCACCCTTGCCTCCCACACCACTTGCTCCCAACATGCCCACCATCCTCTGTCACCTCCTCATCGATGGCGTCGTCGTCTTCTCCGTTATGTCCCTTGTCTTCTTCATCGCTTGGCTCGCCCTCCAACCCTACCTCCCTGAGTTACGGGTCGACTCTGCCTCCGTCTTCACACTCAACGACACTCGTTTTGAGCTCATCGCCACTTAAGACCTCACCCTCCTCGCCACCAACCCTAACCACAAGCTCAGCATTTATTACAACAACATCCATGCCTTACCCTATCCCGACCCACGATTACCAGCTCGCCAAAACTTCGTTGCCCCCTTTGTTTTGACCAAGAGGAACCAGACGTGTATCTGGTTCAAGCTCCAACAGTGGGGGAATACGTCGATGATGACATGGCCAAGGGAATCTCCAACGGGAAGGATTGTGGGTCGGGATAGGGGTGGGGAATGATGATAAGGGGCGGCAAGACATGTTGGAAAAGGCCAAAGGAGAGAGAAATATTTTTAAAAGAAGCCAAAATGGACAAAAAAGCCCTTATTTATTTTTGGATTTACTAAGGAATCTTTTACATTTGCGTGTCTTTTGTTTGAAAGTTGAGGGGTTTTTCTTTCTTTTTTAGAAAGTTTTGGTTTTTTTCAAAAGTGAAATTTTTTTTGTGGCTAAAATTTAAATTTACTTTTGGGGTAATTAGGGGTTTTTTTCTTTTTTTTTTGGGTTACTTATTCATTTATTTATTTATTTTATTCTTGGTTTTTTTGTTTGTTTTGGTTACCTTTGTTTTTGATCGAAATGCCCCTTAACAACTAACGGCAATTACTCTATTTTGACAGAAAATAGAATTTGTCCTTGAATTGCTTAAATTAAAAACCACAATAATAAAATTGATCAAATTGAAACGATAGGACAAAAATGATAAAATTGAGAAATTACAAGGAACAAAAGCCACTTTTTGCCTTAATTTAATTATATCAAATGTAAAGGGACAAAATAGTGAGAGAAAATGGACAAAATTGTGGGGACCTTAGCCACTACCATTTGTCCACGTGGGCCTTGTTTGTTACACATAATTGTCTTGGTATGGACTATGCTTAAGGACTATTGTTGATTGGCTTGGCTTAATTTAAGTTGGATTACATTTGTCCTTCGTTTGGTGTATATTTGGACTATAACTAAGTTTTATTATTTTTAAAATTTTTAATAACAGGGGCAGAATTTTTAATTTTTAATTTTTAATTGTTCTTCTCTCTCTGCATCTCTTTCTTCTTCATCTTCCTCCTTTGTCTTCTCCATCCTCTCTCCTTCTCCTCTTATTCTTAGTATTTTTTTTTATTTGGCTCGAAATTTTGCTCTCATTTTCCTCATTTACTCGTCTTCTCCTTTTCTCCCTCTCCTCGCGAAGCCATCGTCTTCGCCTACAACCCTAAGTCCGAGTTATGAAGTCTTCATCGTCTGCCATTGGTGCCAACTGAAACTGTATGTCTGTGATGGTGGTTTTTCTTATCATCTGAGTTTTGAATGGAAGTCCAATTTTATACTTTTGGATTTGGGACTGAGTTTTGAATGGATCTAAGTTTGAATGTTCTTGGAGTTGGGTTTCTAGTCACATTTTTGTTGTTTCCCATAAATTTGATGAAGAAGCATGATGGTATACAAACAAGAATATGAGATTCATCTTCTTTCTGCTAGTTATTTTTGTTCTGGCTACAATGGTGGGAGGTTTGGAACGGTTGCAGCGCTCGACGATAACGAGGGACTATTTGTCCCCCATTTCTACATGGGCTTCACTAACACCACCAAAGGAGGTGTTTTTGGTGGGACAATTACTAGTAACCCCACTTAAAATTAGTACCTAGTAAAACAAACATGGGATAATAAGTTAGTACAAGCTAGTCCAAGTCTAGAAGGTGTACCAAACAAGCCCGTGGAGTCTTAGAGCATCTCCAACCGATGTGTCAAAAGTGCCACATAGACATATAACGGCTAGAAATAACATCTCGCATTACTCCAACCGATATGTCAAAGCTGATGTGGAATGAAGGCTGGAGGTTGAGATGTTATTTTTGACATCTTAAAACCAAGATGTCAAATGAATATTTTATTATTTTTAAAAGATAGTTGGCTATTACTTTCATTTATTATTTTCCTTTTTTTATAATTTTTCTTCTTCTTTATCTTAATGATTTGACTGTTACAATAATTATTTATTTGACATATCGGGTGGAGTATAAAATTGTATAAATGTCAAATTGCCACATCAGCCATCAAATTTAAATTTGATGTTTGGTATTTGACATTTCCCTTGGAGATGCTCTTAGAGCATCTTCAACCAATATGTCAAAAGTGCCACATAGACATTTAATGGCTATAAATAACATCTCACATCACTCCAACCGAATTGTCAAAGCTGATGTGGAATGAAGGCTAGAGGTTCAGCTGTTATTTTTGACATCCCAAAAGCAAGATGTCAAATGAATATTTTATTATTTTTTAAAGATAGCTGGTTGTAACTTTCATTTATTATTTTCCTTTTTTATTTTTCTTCTTATTTATCTTAAATGATTTGACTATTACAATAATTATTTATTTGACATATCAGGTGGAGTAAAAAACTGTGTAAATGTCAAATTGCCACATCAGCCATCAAATTTAAATTTGATGTTTGATATTTGACATCTCCCTTGAAGATGCTCTTATGTGCAGCTTTTGTTGATTTTTATTTTTATTTTTTTATTTTTGGGTTTCTTCGCTTAGGTAAAGGAATTCTGCTTGCCGACCACCAACCCTCTATTTGTCTAGGGGGTGGGTACTCAATTTCTTTATAACGAGCTGTTTTGCATGTGTACAGATGTTTCCATGTTCACTGCTGCTGAGGGAACAAGATGAAAAGATCCTTATCCCAATACGTGGGATCAAAGTCTAATAGAAAACGTGGAGACCTCCATGGGGATTCACTTGGAATTTAGTAGTAAAGTGAATCTTTTCTTAGTGCTTAGTTTCATTATGAATGAGGTTTTTATATTTGCTTCTGTGACATTGTGACATGGTCATCTTCTCTGCAAACAAAATAATAATTTTTTTGGAACCTTGAGATTTGCAGGCATCAGAAGACTCGAGAGTCACCTTCTGCTTCTGATCCATTGAGCTGCTGATCAGCAGAGAAAAAGAAGCTTTGCCATTCTCTCATCACCGAAAAACCGAAAAAAGAGGAGAAGAAAAACATGCAGAGAAAGAGATGTGCAGCATGAATTAAGAATTAATTGAAAACAAACCAACCAATTAACTATACACTCCAAGAAAACAAAACAAGATGAATAATGTACATGATGACCCTGAAGACATTAACATTATTATCATTCTTGATCACTTTCTTGATTTTTGTTTTCTTGTTTGTGATCTCTCTCTTGATTAATTTTGTTTTCTATCTCTACTTTTCTCATTCTTTGGTCCGGTATTGCGCTTGGATCAATGAAAGAAGATTGCCTACTTTTGGGGCGATATGCTGGGATCTTTCTTCCCTTAGCATCATAAATCGCAACTTCGTCCTCATCTGGCACTTTACATTTCTCACCTAATATGATCGTCTTCATCCAGATGGACTCTTCCGGCTTCAACTTGGCGTTCTTTCGTTTGTTGTACTCCTCCTTCACCTTATCTTTCCTTGCCATTGACAAGCTTCTTGGCAATTTCATGCTTAAATTCGACAACAGTCTTCTCTCAGAAGCAGACTTTTTCATATGTGACTTGTTGTTAATGGTAGAATCAATCTGTCCTGAGTGCCTCATCCGTGGAGGCAAAGGCAGTTCTTTACTCTCTCTTCCATCCTCGTTTTCTTGATCTGTTTCTGAATCTTGCTGAGGTGTTGTTGTCGTTGTCCCCGCAGCTGCCATTGTTGCTGGTTCTGCATCTGTTTCCGTTGTTGTGTTGGAAGCAGGGGATTGAGAAGGAGGCGGTGATCGTTTTCTTCTAAAGCTACAAAGAGCTGTGATCATGGCAATGGTGGCAGCCATAACAGCAGCAAAAAATGATATCGAAAGCAACGGATGAATTAGCAGGTTTGTCTCATCCGCGGGAATTCTTCTTCCCATGAGGACTCAAACATCAAAAACAAAATTGGGAAACAGATTGAAATCTGCAAATGTCAAATTCTCTACATGGTTTTGTTGGTCTCTTTTTCTTCTTCTTCTTCTTTTCTAGGGGCCCCTTTGGTTTTGAACTTTGAGGTTCGAATTCAAAAGGGGTTCCTTGTTCCGCAATGTTGTTTACTTTGATGTTTCCTTCCCAAAAACCAAAAAATGGATTTGGGAAACAGAAGTCATTTGGAAGATGCGAAACAGAATGCTTGAGTTTAGGAATTGAGAGGAAAGTCCTCCCCTAGTTTAGGTTCGGTTGGTCAAGGTTGTTCCACTTCTAATCCTAAAAATATGTAGATAGCAAAGACAAACTCTTGTATGCAAAACATCCAAATTTCCACCTCTCTTGTATGCAGCTGACCCTCTGTGAATTGTCAATTTGTCATCTTATCCACAACAAAACTTTTCTTTAACAAATACTTTGCAACCTCCGTCTCAACCTATACATCATCCCTCAAATACAATTAGGGAGACAATTTTGAGGTGTGTGTGTGTGTGACAACAAATTTCATGGAAGCTTTGAATTTGTTTCCAATATATCCGATCTTTTTAAGATAATTTAAAAGAACGTGCGAAGAGAGAAATGACTTTAAATTATGTACGTTGGAGTCACTTAAAAGCATTTTGCTGACATTTTCTCAGTAAATATCAGATCACGAGTTTCAAAAATGAAAGAAAAGAAAAAGGCTTTCAGTCACTAGTACAAACAAACAATGGCCCAAAATTAGTTCCTTACAAAAACCCAATTTTAGTATGGCCCAAAATTCAAACAGAATGAGAGATATCCAATCCAATGGCCCATGGACTGCGGAAATGCATACATAAACTAAGCAACATGTTTAGTCACGTCGTTACAAAATATTGGCAAACAAGAAACACAAAACAGCAGATTGTCAAAATTGTTCTCCTATAAGGAAACGTTCAAGTGTTCTTATATAATTTAATTTTTTCCAAATGATTAACTTACCATAAACAAAAATATTCTTATAAGTCAAAGTCTAACAGTGGGAAGTATAGCAACCCCAGCTATGTGCAATCTGTCTTCTCTCAATTTCCATGAATAAAATACGATTATTTTGTTTGATTTGAGAGAGAAACAAAGAGATTATTTCATTTTTATTATTTTAATTAAGGTTTCACTATTCTTTATTCCCATATTTCCAGAGAGCCGACAAACAGACGTCGGCTTAGAAAGGTAATGGAGCATGTGGGCTTCCTTTGCTTCACTCACCGGGTATATAAAATCCATCAAGTTCTCGAATTTGATTGATTTATACCAATTTAGAATCAACCCAATTGTCTTTTTAAAGAACCCATATCGTATGGTTTCTCTTTCTCTCTCTTTTTCTATTGATTTTGCAAAAAGTTTTGGGCTTTAGCTGTTAAAGTAACAATTTACCATCTGTCTTTGGTTTGCTTTGGTTCAGTTCTTTTTCTCAAATGCTTTGGGATTGACTAGAAATAATATATATAAAAAAGTAGCAATTGTGAATGGAAGAGAGCAACGCAAGGAGCAAGTTCAAGAGGATTTGTGTGTTCTGTGGAAGCAACTCTGGCCGCAGAAAAGTATTCAGTGATGCTGCTCTTGAGTTGGGCAATGAACTGGTTTGTTTCTTTTCTTACACTCTTAAATCTTTCTTAGGTTGTGTTTGCTCTGTTTGGTAATAGGCCATTGGAATTATCTTGGGCTAATTTGTGCCCAGGAACACTAAAAGTATACGACTTTACACAGATACGTTGAAATCAGTCTCTAATACATTGAACGGGGATATTCTACGATTTTGTCTTCTATGCTTAATTTTCCCTTAAAAAATGATCTGTAAATGACTTGTCGTCTACTTTGTTGGTGTATGTTACAGGTCAAGAGGAAGATAGATTTGGTGTATGGTGGGGGAAGTATCGGGTTGATGGGTTTAATATCCCAGACAGTGTACGATGGAGGTTGCCATGTTCTTGGGTATAAATGAAACCTTATGTGTTCTGAATTAAATATTAATTTGTTTTTAATTCATAAATCGTGTGATATTCATTCAAGCTTCAAGCAAGGTGTTTGTTGATCACAATAGTGTCACTTAATAAATTCTTACCTGTTTTTTTACATGCAGGGTCATTCCAAAAGCTCTCATGCCTCTTGAGGTATCTCTATTTATCCATATACTCATCTCCTCCTCCTAGCTTTTTACAGTCGATTCTTAAATTGAACTGTTCTTGATTGATTTATGCTGTTTTATTTTTAACTACCTGGATTTTTTTTTTTCATCTTAAAAATACTCTTATGAAGCAGAACCAGTAAGAACAAAATTTCTTAAAATGCTTGATGTGATGTTTTCACAGTTTAAATGGATCATAGTGCTCATTCTTAGTGCATACAGGAAAGAAATTTGCTCATTGTTTTTCTCAGTTTTAGTGATCTTTTTTTTATGGATAACTTTGACAGATATCTGGTCCAACTGTTGGAGAAGTAAGAACAGTTACAGACATGCATGAGCGTAAGGCTTCTATGGCTCAAGAAGCTGATGCCTTTATTGCTCTTCCTGGTAATTACATGGCAAAATCCCCCTACTTTTTTTTTTTTATAAATTACAAGGCAGTACCCTAAATACATTATAACTTGGGGTTGCAATTCTTAAGTAAGTGAGTTGCTTGTGCTTAGTACAATTTTACTTTTGGTTTTAGGAGGATATGGAACTATGGAAGAGCTGTTGGAGATAATAACATGGGCCCAACTTGGGATTCATGTGAAGCCGGTAGCGTACCAATTCTCAAATTTGAAAATATATGATCAGCTCAGCTTCCTACTAATTGAGTTTGTAACTTCATATTACTCCATACAGGTTGGTTTGCTTAATGTTGATGGGTACTATAATTCCTTGCTGGCACTATTTGACAATGGTGTTGAAGAAGGTTTCATCAAGCCATGTGCTCGGCAAATAGTTGTCTCTGCTCCAACAGCCAAAGAACTTGTGGTGAAGATGGAGGTATACTAATAACCTGACTTTTCTTTTCCTCCTGTTTATGAATGGGCTTGCTTGTTTCTGAACAGAAGAAATGTGTCTTGATATGGAAACAAAAAAAAAAGCTTTAATAAATCCACAATGTGTACTTTGACAGCAATACACTCCTTCCCACGAACATGTTGCTTCTCATGAAAGCTGGCAAATGGAGCAACTTGATAACTCTCAAGCCAAGAAAACGCAAGGTGAAGCTGTTATTGGTGATAGGTCTTTCACCTAAATTGATTCCTAATGTGATTCATTAACACTTTAGATGTGTGGAAGAATCTTTTTATATGGGACCATGGACCTTTCCATTCTTATGTACTTTGTCCTTCCTTTAATTTAATTTCAGATCATTTCATGGCATACTTTGGTTTGAGGTTGATCGAAACACTATTCCATGGTCATATTTAGTTGTTACCACTAGTTCAAGGGCGTACTCAGAAATGGAAAGATTTTATTTACAGTTTTAATAGTACAGAATTTTCTGGTGTAGTGCCAGGAAAGATGGTCCTACAATACAGAGGCTTCATTGGATTAGGTAGATGACTGTATACAACTTTATATGTTTGGGAAGCTGTTGAGCTTAGGCATCCCAGAACTTTTATTCTGAAGCTCGCACATTGTACCATCAGGAGCGATGTGCCCAAGAATGCTTCAGGGAAGATGCATCGTGTTCCATTTGGGGAATTTTTTTATAAAACAAAACTGCTTGTGAAATTAGCATGGAGGTTGAAATATATGTGATCAACTAAGTTCATATCAATATCTTTATTAAACCTATCCTTGCTGTTTCTGCATTTTGAGGTCACTTGGTGATTGTGATTCCTAATTTTAGTCACAAAGCACATGAATTATGACATTGACAAAGTGGAATTAAGTGCTCTTTATGACAAGATGGTTGAGTTGAGAATAATTGGTTTTGTCCTAAAGTTATTGATTTCTGCTAGGACCCACAAAGATGTTCTTGACAATGTTTACTTAGTTGGTCTACAAGTCATTACATGAACACTGAAGTATCGACTTCTTTTGGGAGAAAGGTTATCCAATCCGGGCCCCTCCTCTCTTTCTCTGTCTTCCTCCCCTTGTTGTGTTTGGGTAGATGGAATAGAATCATTCTGGATTCTAGTGTTTGTTAAATTTCATCCTTCTTTTCCTTTTTTCTTTTGTTTTAAGACCTCAAAGGGAAAGGAGTGAACTTGCCTTTAGAGAGAAAAAACAGAGTAGTTGCAAACCAACCTGTCTAAAATCATGGGAAGCATATTGATCTGCTACTTTAGAAAAACCCAGTTCATATTTGTCACTTTTTAGGTAGAAAAACCCAGTTCATATTTGCCATATATGCATTTATGGAAGTACCAAACAAGCCACATGCATTACTATTGAAACATCTTCTCTGTGACTAACTTTCCTACAAATAGGAAAACAGGACAGCTACAAAAGGTGGGTGACATGACACTTGTGCCCTAACAAAGCACAATGTGCCCCATCATGGCTGTGATTAGGGTTTTGCATAATGGATCTTATCACTAGAGGTTGCTCAATCCAATCCAATCCAAGTCATGGTGGACCTCAGGCGTGGAGAGGTGTAGTTATGTCATGAACAAGAGGCTAAGCCAAAAATGGCTGTTTGCTGCTTGGAGTGGAGTGGGTGAATAGAGGTCGTCCCATGACGCGAATGCAGAGGTAATTAACTATTCACCTGGGTCCTAGCCAAGAGGGGTCCCTCCATAGCTTTTTCTCTGTAACCATTCTTGCGTCTTATTTTAGGCATTATTGTCCCTTCTATTGTGGTCTTTTGTTCGTCAATTTATTTCTGACCCTTGCCCACTTTCTCTCATTTTCAAATACACGCGACGTGATGTTACAAATTACTATTCAAACTTTGTTGCAAAGGGGTCATGCTCTTGCTGACTTCTTTACTTGTAACTTTATTCGAATCAATTATAACGTTTTGACATTAAAAGATTGCTGACTTCTTTAGTTGTAACTTTATTTGAATCAATTATCGACACTAAAAGAACAGAAAATCATGTCTAAGAAAGGTGCACGGTTTTCAGGAGAACGAACAGCACGCAAGAAACAATGAGATATAAGAATACCAAATCGAGAAAAAAAGTTGGACATCAAAATGTTCACAAAATACTAGAGTACAGATTTTCCCTAAAAGGAATGATTTCAAAAACTTCATGCCCTCTGATGAAGTCTGTAAGCATACTCTACTATACACCAGATTTGCCTACACCACCAGGAGTTGCTTCCCGTTACTTGCAAGTCCGCCGATATGAGAAATTTTGTCCATATACAACAATCTCCATGATTTAATCAAATCAAGCCTTTTCTTTAGACGAAGTTGGTATCAAATGATGCAGAGTTGCTGCGTGAATAACAGTGCTTGGGCTCGAATCCCTAGTGCGGATAGACCCAGATTTTCTCTGGCTGAAGTTCTTATCAACACCACTCTGGATAAAATGCCGTAAAGGCCGAGGAAGGTTTCGCACCAGCCGTGTTGAGCTCACAAGCAAAATCACGCCAATAATTATAAATAGCCTGCAGTAGAGAAAAAAAATGGAAAAGTTTTATCGCAAGAAAAGACTTGTATTCAATTAAGCACTTCAAACACTGGAAATAAATGTTGTAAATTGAGAATGCAGACAGCTATATGAATTCTACGAAATATGGATGCATGCCAAGCGAAGAACAATATCATATGGTAACTTTGGACCGCAAACTTGCCACCCCATAACATCCAATAAGTTTGGACCACTTTTACCCCACGACATCAAAATGAAAACAGAAATCTAAAGAAAGTGCTAGTCAGGTTTCCTAAACGAAGAATGATAGCTGATGAATCATGGCACATACACCATACCTTAAAACCATTTGATTTAAGGACATCCTCAGGTCCAAAACTAAGATTTAGAGAGCTTTCTTTTATTAAAAACAATCCGTAAAATATAAGTCAGTATCTTAATTTACCATCCAAGCACAAGTGAAAGACGAGCGGTTGGCGCTGAAGGCAATCTTTCACCCAAAGCAAGCATTCCAGCAAGCACACCAGTCACAATTGATGCCACAGCAGCACATGTAGACACCACAATTGCCCTCCCATGCTTTAACCCCCAAGTCTGTTCAAAAGGAATAACTCACTAACAACAATAACCAACTTACAAAACTATAAATGCATTTCATGTGGCCGGCATTCAATTTACATGAACATGCGGATATGAAACTCTGAACTTAGACAAACGTTTAACATACCTGGTAAAAAAACCCTGTACCACTACAACATATGCTGAATATCAGGCATATAGGAACCAGCATGCTGGGGAAACCCTGCTCCAAGAACACGAATCCCATCTTTGATATTACAGATGCCATCCTGCATTAAGATGTGCACATATCATTTTAAGCATGATTTGACAACAGCAGCAGCTACATGATTTTACTAATAAAAGGTCCTCTGCTCTCTACATAATGAAATTGATTTTTCAGATGAAAAAAGGCACGTAAACATAAAGAAAGTATTTGCTTCAGTTTTCTCCAAAAATAACGTAACTGTTTCAGACAAGAACAGAACTAATTAATAGAATGTGAAAGTATGATGCCTTTTGCCTACTGTAACATAAATTACACATCACTGAATTGATATGCTAAACACATTATTGACTTGTACTAGCATGCACATCTCTAACTCGTACAATCTGCCAAATACAACGCAAAACACAGGCAACTATTAAAACTCAACCTCGTGCACATCCACACGCGCACATACAGACACACACAAACACACAATTTGTAATAATTTTCATCCTAAAACTGAAAGATGAGAGAGATGAACCTATCTGTTAAGGAGTAAATTAACCTATACTAGAGAAAATCATACCCAAACAAAATGCCAGATTCCAAGCCGTATATAATTTCTTCAACAACGTCATATTCCATCTGTACCACAAGCAGATGTGAATGGGTGGAGGGCACCATACTCAAACACTATAGATATATGAAAAGCATAAATCAATTTACCAACTCCTGTTCTTTGCGTTGACGTCTGTAGATGCGTAGCCATCCATTCAGTAGTACCTATTCAAAGGAGTGCATAAATACAAGTATCCAACTATATCTGGATTATCATAAGCATTATATAGACACATGCCCTTGACTAACAATATAAAATCTAGCAATGCCGGTTTCTAGTAACATGAACAGTCTGGGAACAACACTCATAGTTGTGCATAAACATCAAATGATGCATAGTATAAGGTACCTACAAACAAGATGGCGACTACAATTGCCAACCATGGTAGATGGAAAATAGATATAGCAGAAGCCTTTTGCTCCTCACCCCCGGCACCAACTCCTGCAAATACAGAATCTCGCACAGATTATAAACACTAAAAGAGAAAAATACACGACCAATTCTCTGTGAGGGCGATTTAAGTTTCATGTATTTTGAAGAACTTACATTACCTATAGTGCCAATGCCTGCTAAGGTAATCCCCATCCAGTCAACAGCATTCATAATTTCCTTCAGATAAAAATGGGAAAAGATTGAAAGAATGGCAAGTCCACACCCAGAAACAGGTTGTATGACAGATACCTGTAAAAAGACATATAATGGCGCAACATCAAATTTAATCACCAATTAAAATTACTTTAGCACAAACTGTAAACGTCAAAATTAGACCCAAACAATTGAAAGAACAAATGGGTAAACAAATTGAATGTTAATGAAAATGAAAATATGAGGAACAAAATTTAAATTTTTTTATTAAAAAAAAGGAGCTTGGAGTTGAGGCACTTACAGGAGCAAGAGATAATGCTCTCAACATGAGCAAGGCTCCAAATATATCCATCAGAAAACCTATCAACCAAGCTCTATTCAAAGCATACGCCCTGATCACCTACAAACACACACGCATGAGCCCACGCCATTAGTAATTCGTTCAATGCTTTATCATGCAACCCAGAAATTGGGTTACAAGGAAATTAACAAAAGCCCTGGAATTGGACCCAATTCAATTCCATAAATTCAAAGCACACAGTCTGTGTATCTGTGTCTGACAATTGGGATTTGCATAACAATCGAAGGATCAAAGACGAAACTGAATGAAAGTAATAACAGAAATGCAGAAAGGGCAAAAGGGTAAAAAGAGGAGTACCTTGAGCTTGAAAGAGAGAGGAGGAAGAATGACGGTGCCCTTCTTCTGAAGAATTTTTCCGATATTGTTTCCGGCCGTCGCCGCCAGCGTTAGAAAGATCGACTCCCACATGATCCCTCTCTCTCAAAAATTAAAAAATTTCAAACAAAAAACAAAAAAGTTGAAATCTTGATTATTGGGGAACAAAAAAGGCTGTTGCTTTCTGGGTGCTTGGGGTTGGTTGCTTGCGGTCTCACGTTACTCTGTTAATTTGGGTGCTGACATTAAAAAAGAAATTTACTTTTAGGACATGACAGCAAAACAGCTCTGGCAAACGGCAAGGCAAAAAGAATTAATTAAAGATGCGCGCGGAGATCTTGATTTCAGTACTAAATACCATAATAAAGCTACACGTCGTTTGAAGCATGATGGGAAAAAAAAATATTATTTCACTCATATTTTGTTTTTGTTTTAATGATACACAGTATCAAGGACACATAAGAAATTTCAACTTCGAATCTCCTTCTGTTGATAAGTGAAAAAAACCATAATTTTTATTACCTTTAGAATAATTTTACATTGCAAAATTACATAAAATGCATAATCTCTAAATGTAGAACCTCGAATCGAGTCTCTTACGATCACATTGTATTGTAGTTTGGTACTTGGTGGGTGGAGTTCCTCATCTTGAGATAAGGACTTGTCAACTACCAAGTGGCAAAGTCTTGTTCTCATTAACGTTTAACTCACCAAATAAACTCATCATGTCTCATCACTTAGTTGTTTTCTTTTTTTTCTTTTTGGTCAAAAGTTTTCTCTGTTTGAGAATGCATTGGTGTGCTTCACCTTTCCTCTGATCCATCGATTGTAGTTTTTGCTGCAAGGACTCTATATCTTTCTCAATGACCTTCAGTTCTTTCTCAACCTGCTTAATTTTTTGCCGCACAGCCAATAGTAATTCAGTTAATCCATCTATTTCCTTACCAGTTTTCTGCAAATATTTATAACAGCAAATAATCAGCAAGTTAAAGAAAACAATTCAAACTCCCCTACTATCTGATGAGTTAGAATTTTGTGTGTTACTTTGATTTGTTCCAGTAAGGACTTTTTTGAACCCAAAAAATCCCAAATCTTTCCCTTGGCATCAGCATTTGCATTAGCAATAAGTTCATCCCATTGCCTTAGCAATAAAACTGCCAAACTCTCCCTTCGCCATTTAAGTTGGTGGATTTGTCTTAGGTGGTATTGAACTATTTTTCTCTGAGTTGTATGATATAGTCTCTGAAGCAACCACCAACTCTGTTTCAAAAGTCCAAAAGGAAAAAAAAAAAATTAAAAAATCCGAAGAATAAGAAAACATACAGCCTACCGGGTATAATAAATGACTAACTCTAAGCAAACTTAATCTTTAATGTTTAATCTTACACTTTTAGAAAGCACATGATATTCACTTTCCAATGAGGAAAATGAACCAACACCCTCCTTCGGGCTCACATTGATCTCCTTCGGGCTCACAATGATCCGTTTTAGAAGCTGTTTTTCCTCAGCCAAACTGTTGGTTCCATGTCCCATCCGGAAATCCAATTTCTGAATCCATGTCCACATTTCTAACAAACTCAAAAAGGCTAAGTGAAAAAGAAATGAAATAATCAAGAAACAATCAGAAAACAACGTACATGTTTAGCTATCTCTTCTCCTGGCAAGCAGGGCTTAATTGGTTTTCCTTGGTGAGCTTTGTTTGCGAAACCAAGCAGAAATAGTTGCAATATATTCATTTTCTTCCTCTCCCGGGCCAAGAAGCATCCGAGTTCCATTTCATGCCAATTCAAGTTTTCCAACCGAGGAAGAAGGGTAGAGCTCCGATCACACTGTTGACATAGTTTTCATAAAGATGTGGCAATTTTCATTCATGATCATATTTGTTTGATAATTGAAGTTGAGACTCACAGCAGCTAAGAATTAGGAAATGCAGTCACATATATTCATGCAGATTGCAGACCATTTTAACATACCACCCTTTGCGCTATGCCTTCAGTTAGCTCAAGTTTATCTTGCCTGGTCTTTGCAAGCAGCTTCTCAGCCTCTTCAATTCTGGCTTTCAAATTTAGCTCTTCATCAGCAGCATCCTTTATAAGCCCAGAAACTTCTTGCAACCGATTGTTGTCTCCTGCGCTTTCAAGTACCGGAGCCATTTGTGTAGAATTAGCTTCCAATTCCTCCATATAGTGTTGGCTAGCTTTGCCTGATGTTCATACAAATGGTATAACTGAAACACATTATACACTAATGGGATGCATAAAAATTGTGGTTTTTAGCAAAAAATTTATAGAAGACTATGTGCTTCCAAAAAGGAAGAAAGAAAAGGATATGAAACAATTTGGTTGTTACCTTCAATGTGCAGACCAGATATTCAGGTACTGCAAATGAATGAGACAATTTGACTGGGAATTTTAGAAGTATGACTTAGTATGCAGATGCTGATATGAGGATATGAACTGTGCGCTCTATATATTCATCCAAATCCTCTTGCACCCCACGCAAAGTAAGTAAGTCAACTCAACTGATTCCAAAACCCTTATTATAGAATTCCTATTCAATAATTTCTTTTTCTTGGGGTGGCATTGTCAAAGCTGAGAAAATGGACGTGGCATTAGAAAATATACAATTTGGTGTGAGCATACGAGCATAATTCAAGTATAAGTTTTCTAAAAAGAAAAAACGGATATGTTCTCTTGCTTCCAAGTGCAAACAGAGTTTTTGTTTTTGTTTATAGGGGAACATTAAAAACCAAAAACTCCCTAGATAGATATAGTTTTGCTTTGCCAGAGAAAAGGGTCTATCCGCAATAGGGATTCAAGCAAGGGCGGAACTACCAAGAGATTGTATTGGGCTTTAGCTTGGTGCTGAGTTCTACTCTTAATGTATAAAATAAAATAAATAAATAAAACAGTACAATTAAATATTAACCTATTACCTCAAAGCCACACATAGTAGGGGTGGGTGAGGTCCGGTCCAGTTTCTACCTCACATTGGAATTGAAACTGGTACTATTCAATCGGTGCGGTGCGGTTCAATTTTGGTGAAAAAAATTTATGAAACCGGCCAGTCCAATTTAAACCTGTTCCAATTCAGTTTCCAGTTTTTTCGATTTCAGATTGGATATTGTTAAAAGAAATTTTTACAAATTCCAACTAAATTTTTATATTTTGGGCTTAAAAATTCATGAATGATCCAATTTCATGCAAAGAGCGATGATTGGGCATAGAAAAGAAAGATGCTTTGAAGTTGGGCTTGGGGAAATATTAGTTATGGGATTAGAAATTTAGCATTTGACTTAAATAATTTTTTTATTTATTTAAAAATGCACAGTCAATTCGGTCCAGTCCGATCTAATGCAGTTGTATCAGGTGTGAAATTGGCACCGAAATCGGTTTGAATCAGTTCAGTGCTAATTTTTGACTTTTTAGTCAACACCATTTTTTTCAGGTTTTTTTCCATCCAGTGTGGTTCGATGTTCTGGTTTTCCGTTCTTGATGCCCACCCCTAACACATAGCACTTTTTTTTTTTCCAGCCCACGGAAAGGGACAAGACCATACAAACATAACTTACAAAAAGATTAAAAAAGGAAAAGTAAAACATTAAAATGGCACAACTTACACTTTTTTCACTGCTCCATTATTGTTTGTCATTAGTCAAACTCAATACAACATTAATATATTAGAACATCATTAAATTAATGGTACCAGGCTCTGAATCTTCCCCAATCTGCATGCAGTCTGAGGTATTACCTCACCTTTATTCCTCAAGTTTTTTTTTTTTTTTTTAATCTTTACTCATTTGTTGTTTGTTTGCTAAATAATTGGCTCCATTTTTTATTTTTTTTAATGAACATTGGCTCCAATTTTTAGTTCTACAGATTTGTGTTTTTTTCGGTTTGGTTGTACTTATTTGTGTTAATGTTTGGAAAAAGAATTTCTAAATTTAACTAGTTTATAGGCCTTGTTTGCGTTTAGTTATGCTATTTTTTTTGTTAGACCCAAGGGTGTCCACTGCCGACAGCAGTGACTAATCCCTTTAGTTATGCTATTTTCAAACTTTAGCCCCCTACCAAAAAAAAAATCTAGACAATTTGAACTATTATATATTATATTATAGAAGAAGCCAAGAAAAAAAAATTTAGCCATGCCCTAAATAAATTTATGGTTCCACCATTGGATTTAAGCCTAGTATTTGTTGAAGAATATAAAGACCAACATCGGAAAACATAAGAATGAATTGGCCACTTGGTCACTCTCTCGCTACGCGAGGAGAGCCGTGTGTCAAATATTAGGGTTTAGGTTTTTCACGTTCAGCCGTCATCCCTTCCTCGGGCCTAACCATGCTCATTTTCATCCACGTTCAGCCGCCATCGTCGCCCTCCTTGCCTTGACATAGTCGTGTCACTTTTCTTCCACGCCGAGTTGTTGTCGTTTTTCTTCCACGTCGAGTCGATGCCATCACTCATCTCTTCGACTACAGGGTGCTGGGCTCGTTGTTGTCTCTCTCAGATCCCGAGCGTTGGTTTCGTTGTTCTCTTGCTCCTCGGCGCATCGGCGTCAATGGTGGTTGCATTGGTATGGTGGTTTCAGCCGCTCTACTCCCGCTATTGTGCCGACATTCTCCAAGTCAACAACGATCATGGTGCAAGCTCCTTCGTGGGGGTTGGTGGTCATGGTGGAGGTGGCTTTCCTCACCCCCTCCGTTGTCTGTTCTGCTATCTCAAGCCTTACCTTCAGGAGAAGACTATTGAAGAATATAAGTCTCACATCAAAAACTTGACTAAATAAAATAAAATATATAATGAATGATTTCACTACTAATATCACGAAGACCTTTTGTGATAAAACCTCGCACCTATTAGGCTTTGTAGGTGGTTAAGTTAGAGACAACATCGGTGTTGCTAATAGTGGGCCGCTGACCCGTCTCTCTGAAATTTAATATGGTATTAGAGCGGGATGATTGATTGGGCCTAAATTGGGTCTTTACCCTTACCCAATATATGGCATTCACATTTTGGGCTTGAATGTTTACCTCTACCCCTATCCCTTACACAATAAGTGGTGTTCACGTGTTGGGCTTAAATGATTGACTCCAATGTGGACTTGGCTCCATGTGTGGCCTACTATGTGGTGGTCGCACATAAAGGAGTGTGTTGAAGAATATAAGTCCCACATCGTAAACTTGACTAAATAAATTACAATATATAATGAATTGTTCCACTACTAATATCACCGAGGCCTTTTGTGATAAAACCCCACACCTACTTGGCTTTGTAGGTGGTTAAGTTGGAGACAATATTGGTGTCACTAGTAGTGGGCCGCTGACCCGTCTCACTAAAATTTAACAAAGACAACCATTGTCCAACGATTTGGTGTGGGTGGCTCTTCACCTAGGGTCTATAGCTTTGATTTTTCCTTTTCACGGTGTTGGGCCAGGTTAAGTGGGTAAGCCAGTTTTGTCATTGTTGCGTGGTGTTTTCTTTGTTCTTCCATTGATCTTTGATTCTCCGTCTGTCTCAAGGACTACGTTTTCATAAGAGGTCTCTTTGTCAGTGTTGAGATGATACGGCTTGCTTGGGGGCTTTTTTTTATAGGGAGTTTCACTAATACACCCAAAATAGGGGTTGAAATTATAAAAAAAAACCCAACATGAAAAACACTTTAGAAACACACCCAAAACCCATTTATTAAACACACTCAAAACCCATTTATAAACACACCCAAAAAATATACAATTGTTGATTTTTGGGTTGATTTTGGGTGTGTTTCTATGTTTAAACAGTGTTTGGGTTTTTTTAATAAATTCATGTCTAGGATTGAGTTTATTTATAAATTTTTATTTTTATATTTATTTTCTTTCCTGGCATGTTTGCAGTTAGTCTCTTCTTTGTGTTACTCATTGCAGATTTCTCTTCTTTCATCATCAATTGCTATTAGAGGTGGCTGGAGATGGTGTGCTTAGTGGTTGTTTTCTGTCTTCTTGGCGTATTGTGTTCTCTGTCGGAAGTTCTCACTGTCTTGTGGCTGTGCAAAAGACTATGATTTCATAGCATGACTCTTTTGACAATTGGATTGTGTTGTAGTGTTCTCGTCGGAGGTCTTTGTGTCAAAGGCGTATGTGTCAATTTGATGTTTTATTTTATCTTGCTCTAGCATTGGTCTATGACATGTGTGGTACTCTTTCCTACCCTAAGGTTTGTCCCTCATGAAGATTTTAACGAGGTCATTGTTTCGTGTCGTTCTATGTACGCTACTTTGATTCTATGAATGAATTTCATTTCTCAAAAAATAAAAAATAAAGACCTACATCGAAAAATTTGACAAAATAAATATACTTTTCTTGGTGGCATTGTCAAAGCCGAGAAAACGGACGTGGCATTTTAGAATAAGCAAAATTTGGTCTGAGCATAATTCAAGTAAAAGTTTTCTAAAAGGGAAAAACGGATGGGTTCTCTTGCTTCCAAGTGCTAATAGAGTTTGCAGTTTTTGGTTCTAGGGGGAACACTAAAAACCAAAAGACTTCGTAGATATAGTTATTCAGGCAGCAACTCTGCATCATCTGAACAGTAAAGACGAAAATGAATGGAAGAATGAAGAAAGGCCAAATGAGTAAAAAGAGGAGTGCCTTGAGCTTGAAATAGAGAGGAGGAAGAATTTTGATTTCAGTAAATACCATAATAAAGCTACATGCCGTTTGAAACACGATAAGAAATAATAACAGTTATTGCACAATTGCGCAATATTGATGTTGAATCTTTTATTCCACTCATTTTTTCTTTTAGAAATACACAAAAGAGATCTTAAATTCGAATCTCTCATGTTTATTGATACAAAAGAGAACACATAATTTTCAATACACTAGAATGATTTTACCTTGCACTAAAAATTTCGTGGTGCTACGAACACGTAATAATTTTTCATAAATAAGGTGAGCGGATTGGCATCTCCCTCTTGCTTTGACCAGAGCTAATTGCCATCTCATTTTCTTGTTGTGGTAATGATTAATGAATATGTATGTGGTTTGGTATTTGGTGGGTGGAGTTCCTCAACTTGCAAGGACTTGCTGACTGACTGCCAAGTGGCCAAGTCTTGTTAAACACACCAACTGTGTTTAACTAAACTAACTCATCATATCTCCTCACTCTTCTTTTTTCAGTTTGTGAATGCATTGGTGTGCTTCATCTTTCTTCTGATCAATCCATGGTAGTTTTTTCTGCAAGGTCTCTATATCTTTCTCAGCGACCTTCAATTCATTCTCAACTTGGTTAATGTTTGGCCGCACAGCCAACAGTAATTTAGTTAATCCATCTATCGCCTTACCAGTAACCTGCAAACATTACAGGAAAAAAAAAAAAAAAGAGTTAGAATTTTGTGTGTTAAAACTCCCCTACTCTATTTGATGAGTTAGAATTTTGTGCGTTACTTTGATTTGTTCCAGTAAGGACTTTTTTGAACCCAAAGAATCCCAAATCTTTCCCTTGGCAATAGCATTGGCAGCAGCATTGGCAGCAGAATTGGCATTAACATTAGCATTCCCACTAGCATTCCCACTAGCATTAGCAATAGCTTCATCCCATTGCCCTTGCAATAGAACTGCCAAACTTTCCCTTTGCCATTTAAGTTGTTGGACTTGTCTTAGGCGGTATTGAACTATATTTCTCTGATTGGTCTGATGCCGTCTCTCGTAATGCCGCCATGAATACTGTTTCAACCGTCCAAAGGAAAAAGAAAAAAAAAACACAGAATAAGAAAACGTACAGGGTATAAATGACTAACTCTAAGCAAACTTTAATGTTTAATCTTACATATTCAGGAAGCATATGATATTCCTCTTCAAGTGAGGAAAATAAACTAACACCCTCCTTCTGGCTCACATTGATCTGTTTCAGAAGCTGTTTTTCCTTAGCCAAACTTTTGGTTCCGTGTCCCATCCTGAAATTCAATTTCTGAACCCATGTCCACATTTCCAACAAACTCAAAAAGGCTTAATGGAAAGAAAAAAAGAAATAATCAAGAAACAATCAGAAAACAAATATATACACGTTTAGCTATCTCTTCTCCTGGCAAGCATGGCTGAATTGGTTTTCTTTGGTTAGCTTTGTCTGTGAAACGAAGGAGAAATAGTTGCAATATATTCATTTTCTCCCTCTCCAGGGTCAAGCAGTATTTGAGTCCCCTTCCATAACTAATCAAGCAGTCCAACCGAGGAAGAAGGGTACATCTCCGATCACACTGTTGACATAGTTTTCAAAAAGATGTTTCAGATTTTCATTCATGATCATGTTATTTGATAATTAAAGTTGAGACTACCACTGCAGCTAAGAATTAGGAAATGCGGTCGCATATATTTGTGCATATTGCAGACCATTTTAACATACCACCCTTTGCGCTATGTCTTCAGTCAGCTCAAGCTTATCTTGCCTGATCTTTGCAAGCAGCTTCTCAGCCTCTTCAATTCTGGCTTTTAGATTTAGCTCTTCAGCAGCAGCATCCTTTATAAGCCCACCAACTTCTTGCAACCGATTGTTGTCTCCTTCGCTTTCAAGAAACGGAGCCATTTGCATACAATTAGCTTCCAATTCCTCCATAGTGTTGGCCTTGCCTGAAGTTCATACAAAAGGTTTAACTGAAACACATTATACACTAATGGGATGCATAAAACGTTGGGTTTTAGTAAGTTCAAGATGAAGTTGATAACCAACATATCAACAAATTTATTAAAGCCTATGTCTTATGAAAAAGGAAGAAAGAAAAGGATATGAAACAATTTGGCTGTTACCTTCAATGTCCAGACCAGATATTCAGGTACTGCAAATGAATGAGACAATTTGACTGGGAATTTTTAGAAGTCTGACATAGTATGCAGATGCTGATACAAAGATATGAACTGTGCTATATATACTCAGCCAAATCCACTTGCACCCCACGCAAAGTAAGTCAACTGCTTCCATAACCCTTTTTAAAGAATTCCTATTCAATAATTTAGTTTTCTTCGGGTGGCATTGTCAATGCTGAGAAAAAATGGGCATGGCATAAAAAATAAGCAATTTGGTCTGAGCATCCGAGCATAATTCAAGTAAAAGTTATCCAAAAAAAAAAAAAAAGATACGTTCTCTTGCTTCCAAGTGCAAATAGAGATTGCAGTATTTGTTTTTAGGGGAACATTAAAAACCAAAAAACGTCGTAGACATAGTTTTGCTTTGTCTGGGTGAAATGATTTAACTAACTTCTAATTCAAAAAATTCAGATTATGTTTCCAACTCTGTTATTTAATAATGGGGTTTTGGTGCTGTTGAAAACACACAAAAAATATTGATGGGCAAAGCAGTTCTTCCACCAATGTTGCCCCATATATTTATCGTAAAGGAAATTACAAGCACATGGGTTGCTAGAAATTCCTTAAAAATTTGGCATAGCTTCTTACAACATTCCAGCCAATTATAAGCTTCCCTCTGTTCCCCATTCACTGCCTAGCTAGTTCATAAAATCATCTCAACCTATTGACACCAAAGATTATGAACAGCCATGAATGACTTTGGTTTAGTGATCACACAAGATTGTTGTTTACAATGCTGATACATAGGTGTGGTATGAAGAACCATTTCAGTTTTACCAATTTGGGGGAAGATAAAGTTCGATTAAGATACATGATATTGGTGACCAAATCTATTTACAAGAAAATGATGAATAGGTGAAGATTTCTAACACTATGAGATGAGTGAGCGCATCCAGACCAGAGCAACTCTTAGATTACAGGGTGCAAATTAAAGCTTACAAAAAAAGCTGAAATATGAAAAGGAAGGGAAATTTTTGAACATCAATAGAGAATCAAACTCCATATCTAATTTAGTGAGCACAACCTTCAAGTTCAGAGCTTTGAATGAAACCGGCATGAATTCTTATGAAAGGAGATAACTTGATTCAAAACCAGTGACAATACTTTACCCAATTTACAATTCAGTCTATTTGCAACAACCCAATTCATGGGTTTTTTTTTTCATGATCACAACCATAACTCCATAAGACACAAAATTCAAGACTCTCTCAAGACTTACAAATAATTATAGAGCAAAACTAAACAGTACCCACCAAATCCCAATCACCACCATCCATAAACCACTTGGGTGCACTTATCTTTAAGCCACCTGAAGCTTTTCCTGAAGGAGCCCTTCATCTTGCCCTCCACAGAGTACATTTTGTAGCTAGCAACCCTCTTCTTCCTCTGCAACTCAGGGTCCATGAGACCCCAGTTAGACTTTGAGGACGACCCAGAAGTGCTTTTTCCCTTCTTCAACTTGAAGTCCCTGTTATTGTTATTAGCCATCTGGTTTGTGCATAAGAAACACTGTAGCTCCTTAGCTCATAGGAAGTGGGTGGTCTTGGAGGTCCATAGTAGTTTTCCATCTGCATCGTCCCACTGCCAGTGCCATATGACTTTGATCTGCTGTAGTCTTCCATGGGATTTTGGCAGAGAGTTTAGAACCGTTTGAAGGGTTTGTTTTGCAGGGCCAACCGATCTTGACAGGCCAAGAAGAAAACAAACGAGGAAGCAGAGAGGTGTGGGGTCCAACACGAGAAATTGCTCAATTTGCTCTGGCTTGTGTTGTTTTGTTTTGAAAGTTCTTATTTCTAAGGCAGTAAGGCTGACCTGACCTTATGAGTGATTCTAGATGGCGTGTTTCGTGGGGAATCATGTTGTCCACGGAAGATTAATTTTTATATTAAAAAAAAAACAATTTTTAGGTCTTCAGAAACTATAAAGGATGCACTTTTGCTCTTGAGCCCACAAAGGGTCTTTTTTCTTTTTTTCTTTTTTTTCTTTTTGAGAAAAACCATTCTATCAATCCAACGGTTGTGTTCAAGTTTGAATGTGTCTTGCTAGGAAGTAATTTCAAATTTGTATTGTGAGTTCCACTTTACATCAAAACGGTAATTATCAAAGCCGTCATCAAAGAAGATACAATTAACAGTACGTTAAAAGATGTATGTAGCTCAAGTATGCACGTGAGTTCATAGATCCTTAGCAACACTTTTGTCCCAAGGGTTGTCAACAATAATTTGTTATGGGAATCTAAACCATCTTTCATCTTTTTCTTCTTTCCTTATCTTTTAATTTATATTCGTTTCTCTTATTCTTTTTTCCTGAGGACTTTTGTCGAAACAATGATAGAACTTATTCTTCTCTTCTTTGATTATTGAAAAGTTATCCCCAAGTGCAGTATCTGCATTTCTTTAACCAAACGAGAAACTTCCATGACTCCAACATAATATTCCATCTCAAAACCAAACTTAGAACAAATCAATCCAAACACAGTTACTTCTGCAAGTTGTCTCACATACTAGAAATACAAGAAATGCAACAAAATTTTCATGTGGTTTTTGCACACCTGAAAAATGGGAATGGAAACCCGTCTCTTATGCACAGGTCCATACCCCAGATTCAAGTGATCCATGCTAAATAATGGCCCCTACACCTACAAGGAAGAAAATAAATATGGCTTCCAAATTAGAAGCCAATTACCGCACCAAAGGAAAACCTTATTTAAAGCAGATCAGCAACATTTGCCGGCAGCTCCTCAATCACAACATTATAAAACTTCTGGATGTCAAACAACATCCTGTCGTCATCCTTGGTCACAAAATTGATGGCAACACCCTTCCTCCCGAAACGACCACTACGACCAATGCGGTGGAGGTAGTTTTCTGGTTGTGTTGGAAGATCAAAATTAATCACTAGAGAGACCTGCTGGACATCAATACCACGGGCCAAGAGATCAGTTGTTATGAGCACACGCGAAGAACCAGACCGAAACTCTCTCATGATAATGTCTCTTGTGTTTTGGTCCATGTCTCCATGGGTGGCAGAGACTGTGTGATCGCGGCTGCGCATTTTGTCAGTGAGCCAATCAACTTTGCGCCTGGTGTTCACAAAGATGACACTCTGAGTAATTGCCAAGGTCTCATAAAGATCACAAAGTGTCTCAAGTTTCCATTCCTCTTTATCAACATTGACATGGAATTGCTTGATACCCTCAAGGGTGAGCTCATCGCGTTTCACCAAAATCCTCACAGGTTTATTCATGAACTTCCTGGTGATGTCAAGGGCCTCCGGTGGCATTGTGGCAGAGAAAACACCCACCTGAATTTTTGATGGTAGCAGCTGGAAAATGTCATAGATCTGAAAATATGAACCAAGGTTGTTAGTACAATAAACAACCAGACCAAATAGCATGTAAACTAAACGGAAACTTTGAATTCCTTCAAACTTATCTCTAAATGTAGGAGTTGCAAATTCAGCCTAGAAGGCCAAGCATTCAACTTATGCTAAAACAGAATTACACAAAGCACTACAAACACAAGTCACATAATTGAATGCCAAACCCAGGTAACAGTGAGCATCACGAAACTCATTTTTTGTAGTAAGAAGTATCAGCTACTGAAGAAAAAAATAATAAATATAAAAATGAAATTCTGGACCTGATCCTTGAAACCTCGTGAAAGCATTTCATCTGCTTCATCTAAGACAAACATCTTAATGTAATCTGGACGAAGAGACTGTCTCCGTAACATGTCAAATACACGACCAGGTGTACCAACAACGACATGGACCCCACTGGAGAGAATGCGTTGATCTTCACGAACACTGGTCCCGCCAACACAAGCATGAACCTTGACACCAAGATAGTCCCCCAGTGCTCGCATAACCTTCTCAATCTGTTGAGCAAGTTCTCGTGTGGGTGCAAGAACCAATGCCTGGCAATCAGGTAAGGCATAATCAAGCTGCTGCAGAATTCCAGAGCAGAAAGTTGCAGTTTTTCCAGTTCCGGACTGTGCCTGTTGAATCACATCAAGTCCCTTGCAGAAAGGAACAATTCCCCTCTGCTGAATTGCAGAGGGCTTCTCAAAACCTTCAAAAAAAAGTTTGAACTGCAAATCAGCTTTTCAATTTACCACAAGGATGACTTACATTCATAGCATATACCATCAAACATGTATATAAAGACATATAATATATATATATATATATATAATAGAGAAGAGGCAGTGGCCATGACGTTAAATGGTGTAGGATTTTACTTCAAGTGACAGTCTTAAAAGTCATAACCTAAACTATTACACCAATTCTTCATTTTCTGTTATCTAAAAAAACACACACACGCACAACAAAATTGTCAGAAAACCTCAATATACTCTATATGCAAAATGGAGTTATAACCTTGAATCTTCCTAAAACGCTTGAAACTAAAATCATCCGATCAGGCACACCTTGCCAAGAATTTCCCAAAAACAAGTTTCAAAAAGTCAAAAAGAACAAAAGAAGTGTAGCATTATTTAATTTACCATATGCATAAATGCCCCTAAGAAGGTTCTCCTGCAATCCCATAGCATCAAAGCTGTCATGAACCTCATCATATGATGTGAAGAATTCTTGGCCATCAGCTCCAAGTCTGCTCCCATCAGTAAATTAAAACAAGATTAACTTCTTTATCATTGGCAATACAAATATGCACCACATGCAAAATTCTGAATATGTGAATCAAAGAAGACTATAAGAGACAGAGACAGAGAGAGACAGAGAGAGGACAAAAATGAAACTTACAACTCACTCATTTTAGCATCATACTGACGAGCATCAAATTGGGATCCTTCCGGTGCCACAGCAGCCATAACTGAAAATATCAACCAAAAGATATCACATTTATAATTATAACTCATCTAATTAAGGTAATCTTGGTTTACGCAGTAAGATTATAACTAATATTCAAACTGTTAACCAGTATTTTAAAAATGAAAGGTGCATCTTTTATGCAATAATTTATTTCAACAACAAAAATGCTCAATCTTGACTATTTTTATGTGAACATCTTTTTCTATGAGATTTTCTTATGGGACTCTTGGAAAATCAAAAGCATAATCCTTCCCTGCCCAGATCATGGTATCCTCACCCAGATGACTAAGTTCATACAATCAAAAACTCATCAGACTGAAATCAGAAACATATATAAAAAATTTGGTTACCACAGTTTACAAAAGTCAAATCAAGAATACTTCTGCATTACAAGAGCAATAAGTCACCACACAATGAACCAAAGATTAAGACTTTCAAGTTTTGAACAACTTTTTGACATTGTTTTCAGAACTTTCACAGGAACCAAACCAAACCCCACAAGTAATCGATCTGCCCAGAACGAATAAATCGCTAACAACGGCTTGAAAATGTTTATGCATTCAACGAGAGCTTAAATAGATTATAAACTGAACAAAAGACGAGAACGAACCTGTAAGCGACAGTGAGAGTTCGACGAAGTGGGAAGTTTTGATAGCGGGCTGTGGATTGTGTTTAGGGTTAGGGTTTCCCAAACTCCTCGGATCTCTTTATAATTTTTTGGATGGAGGAGTTGAGGAAGGCAGCAATGTAAGACTGGAGAGGGGAAAAACGCGTACGTGAAGAGTACAAAAATATGCGAGGGCACTTCGATGGATCAATCTTTCGCGTTTCCTATTTTGCCCTTGCAGTTCCATTCTAATAATTGTGGGATAGGAAAACCAGTATAGCCGGGCGGCTATACTATTTATAAAAAAGCGGACCAGCCTAGTGATTAGGCGGAGTGTCAAAATACGTATAGCCGAACGGCTGTACTATTTTTAAAGAAACATTCATAAAATCGAGTACAGCCGACCGGCTATAGAATTTTTTTAAAAATAAATTTAAAAAAGGTGTATAGCCGCCCGGCTATACAATATATATATAAAAGACCGGCCCGCGCCTAGGCGCCACGTGTCAAAAATGTAAAGCCAACCGGCTGTACTAATTTTATTAAAAAGGAAAAAACCGAGTATAGCCGAGCGGCTATACTATTATTTTAAAAAACTTTAGAAATCCTGGTCTAGCCACGGCTGTAATATTTTTTGAAAAAAATATTAAAACCGAGTATAGCCGCCTGGCTATACTGTTTATAGATATTAATTTGCTAGTTTCAACATCCAAAGCACATATCGAAGAGAGAGAAATTTCACAATAAATTAATTTTAAAAAATGTGAACTCTGCCGAGTCTTTAGGACGTTTGTAGAATACGGATGTATTATTGAAAAATACATACGTATGTGTATAATACATTATTAAACGTGAAAGTGCTAAAATCTTTATACGGGTAATAACTCTAGAAAAGTAAAAAATCAAAAGGAGACAATAGAGACTCGAGTAGGCCTAATAGTAATGGATAATGCTACAAACAATTCTTATCGATAAACGAAAATTTGGGAAAAAAATGATCCCACTATATATATAAAGAGTATAGCCACGTGGCTCTTTGGCTCTCAAGAAATTTAATTATCTTTAACATATTTAAATATTCACTAAAGAAATAATAATCAAAACACAATTACTAATTAAAGTAATTCAAAAAGGTTAAGATATTACTTAATTACATATATTAAATTAAAGAAGTTGGCAACAAAAAAAAAAGTAGAGGAACAATTTTATATTTTCAAAATTAAAACAAAAAAAACTCTCCCAACGAAAGTTCATCAGCACAGGTCTATACCGGCGAAATTTGCTGGTTTATATATATATATATATATATATATATATATAAAGATCCACCCAGCGCCTAGGCACCACGTGTCAAAAAGGTACAGCATGGCTACTATACTATTTATAAAAAATACAAAAGAGGACTCGCCTAGCAATTAGGCGCCCACGTGTCAAAATCAATATGACCGTGCGGCTATACTTTTTTCTTTTAAAGAAACATTAATATAACCGAGTACAGCCGAGTGGCTATACGATTTTTTAAAAAAAAATTTTTACGCCGCGGTACTATATATATATAGCCTGGCAATATCGTACACGACCCGTTAACATAACATGAATTCGTAAAAAAAAATTCAGTATTCGGGTTTGAGTTATCGGGTCGTGTTGATATCGTGTTGACCTATTAACTAACGGGTCTTTCTGTGTGCATTATTCGCAATACAACGAATCCACCCATTAAGGGGGGTAATTTAGTAATTTACTATTCTAAAATCCCTACCTACCCAGCTCTTCAACTCTTCATTTCGCGTCTCCAGCGCTTCACCATCTCTCTCTCAACCTCATCTGCTCTTCTTCATGCAATCTCTGTGTCAAATGTTCTCTTCCCTTCTCAAAACCTCTCTCAAGGTACGATTGCTCTCACTCTTCTTCTTGCTCTAAAGTTGATGTCTTTCTTGATTTTCAGTTTAAATTGATATATTTTGGATTTTTGTTGTCCTGTGTATTCGTGGCCTTTGTTTGGTTTGTCTTTAAATACAGATGGTGGGTTATCTTTGGTTGTGATTGAAGGGGCAAGGGAGGTGGTTGTGGAGGCTGCCTCAAGAGTGCAAAACAAAAATCAATGGTGAACTTTTTGTGGAAGAAGATGGAATCTATATCAATGAATGAAATCGAGCACAAGCCTTGGAATCTATGTCACTTTTTCATCATAACCCATTTTCTCATTTCCAATGTTTGATTTTTGTGTATGCATAATCTATTATTGTTGTTCTGAACCTTGGATCTAACTGATAATCCATTAATGTTGGTTGATTGAGGAGAGTGCGGCTGCGCAGTGGTTTTGGTTTCCTTTTTTATCAAGTTTTTTTTTTCTTAATGGGTGAAACGGGTGGTGTCGTGTAATTTGCGAATTGTAACGGGTCATGTTCGTGTTTAATATTTTCCACCCGTTTTCTTAACGGGTTGTGTCGTATCAACCCGTTAAGAAAAGTGGGTTGACATGAACACTGCAAACATGACACGAATGCCAGGTATATATATATATATATATATATATATATACATACAGAGAGCTTACATTGAGGGATCCCTCAAATAAGCTTATTTGAAGAACCCCTTGTAGGGCCCACTCCATATTGTATTTTACTAATCCAAACCGTCTATTTTCTAGATACACATTCAAAGATCATCTCTACAAAAAATCACTTGAATCCGATATCATTTGACCATTCAATTAAGTTATTGAAATTTTAGTACTTTCTTGAAGCACCGTGTTCATTGGTTTTGTAGGACACAATTGGATATCGAAACGGTTTCCAATTTGTCTAATTTTTTGTAAGGATGATCTATGAATGAAGACTAAAAAATTAGATGGTTTTGATCATTGGAAAAAAAATTGTAGGGTACCCTAAAGGGCGTCCCTCAAATAAAATTATTTGAGGGATCCCTCAATAGAAGGGGACTGTATATATATATATACACACACATATATAAAAAATATCTGCCCAGCGCCTAGATGCCACGTGTCAAAACAGTAAAGCCAAACAACTATACTATTTTTAAAAACAAATTAGGAAAAACCCAAGTATAGCCCGGTGGCTATACTATTTATTAAAAAAATTAGAAATTAAAAATCCGGGTATAGCCGGACGGTTGTACTATTTTTTTTTAAAAAAAATTATTAAAACCTAGTATAGCTGCCCGACTATACTATTTATAGATATTAATTTGCTAGTTTCAACATCCAAAGCATATATCGAAGAGAGAAATTTCACAGTAAATTAATTAGAGAGTTCATTTTATTATTATTATTATTATTATTTGTGTGGGAATATTTGCCTTTGATCGACCTCATTCTCTTGAGTAATACTAAATTCTTGTACTACACACATTATTTATTGTAGAGAATTGCATGCTAAGTTGGAGTGTTCTTGATTATTGCTTCACTTTCAAATAACACTTTATGTAAAGAATACTACCACTTCTCTTATTGCTATACCCATAAATCTTTGTTTGAAATTGTTGTTTTGGTTGGCAAAGAGATTACAAAATCACCATCTTTCATTTTTGTTACAAGAAATAATCTTAGCCTCACACATTCATTCATACGGAACGGGAAAAAGTAAGAATAAAATACGTATGAATTTTATTCGGAAAATTTTTGGCACATTACAACTTAAAAGTTTGGCCACTACATTATCTTTTAAAATAAATTATTTACATTTTTTATATATATTATTTTTATTCAATAATATGTGAGAATTATGTGTATAATACGTGAATTTTGTGTCTTATTGAAATTGTTTGTAAATAATACTTGTATTCAACATGAAAAGTATGTACGTACCTGTATAATACGAGTATTGTATGTTTGCTTTTTAGAAAATGTGAACTTTACTAAGTCTTTAAAACGTTTGCAAAACATGGATGTATTATTGAAAAATACGTACATACGTGTATAATAGATTATTAAACGTGAAAGTGCTAAAATATTTATACGGGTAATAACTCTGGAAAAGTAAAAAATCAAAAGGAGACAATAGAAACTCGAGTAATGGCCTAATAGTAATGAATAATGCTCTAAACAACTCTTATCGATAAATGAAAATTGGGGGGAAAAAAAGGATCTCACTATATATATAAAGAGTATAGCCGCACGGCTCTTGAGCTATGGAGAAATTTAATTATCTTTAACATATTTAAATACAAGCCCTTTGGCACATGCTCACGCATGTGCCAATTGGTTTTCTTTTTTCTTTTTAATTTTATTTTTAGAATTAAGAAAATATAATATGGGTAGTTATGTTCCATAAAAGTAGTACCTATTATCTTATTTTGTTTTTAATTTTATTTTTTAGAAAAATGTGAATTTATCATATTATCCTCATTTAATTAATAATTTTAATTCTTAATGTTTGAATTAACCAAGGACACTTTCTGGTATTTTGAATGTTTCATCATTCTCTGCCTTTTGCTTTATATATATTATATATATATATAGATTCACTAAAGAAATAATAATTAAATATAATCTATCTATATATATAAAGCAAAAGGCAGAGAATGGTGAAACATTCAAAATACCAGAAAATGTCCTTGGTTAATGCAAACATTAAGAATTAAAATTATTAATTAAATGAGGATAATATGGTAAATTCACACTTTAAAAAAATTAAAATTAAAAGAAAAATCAGATAATGGATTCTATTTTTACGGAACACAACTACCCATTATCTTTTTAATTCTAAAAAAAATTAAATTCTTTTAAAAAATGCCTCTCGCAGGCGCGGAAGCGCGTGCAGAGAGGCTAGTTACTAATTAAAGTAATTCAAAAAGGTTAATATATTACTTAATTACATATATTAAATTAAAGAAGTTGGCAAAAAAACAAAAGTAAAAAAACTAATTTTATATTTTTAAAATTAAAACAAAATAAAAATAAATAAAAAACATCTCCCGACGAAAGTTCGTCGGCATAGGGCTGGCAAAATTTACTGGTTTTTAATTTTAATTTTTTTAATATATATATAGCCGCGGGTCGTTTTTATTTTTTATTTCTTAACACGTGCATGATATCCGAGAACTACTAAGCGCACCATAAAACCGAAGTTGTTGGGCCTTAATTTAATAAAAAAAAATAACAGTTATTGGCCCTAAATCGAATGAGAAATTGATATTGGGTCCAATTTTCACAGAGTTGAGAAGTTTGGAAAACTGAGCCTAAAGGGAGAACGGGACAAAAGGCCTCTTTACCTGGTCATGCAAAAGGGTAGATTTTTCTGATAATTTCCTTGCTGGCCCAATACCCACAATCATTCCACGAATATTTGGGGTGATTATTGTTTCAATGTTGGAAGATGTGTTATGTTTGAATTTCCGCTCATTTTATGATAAGAGAAAAACACAACTATAATTTAATTGTTTAAGTGATTAGGAGTACATATCCTTAAACGCGAGATCATGTATTCTATTTTCCTTCCATTCCCTCCTCTTCCTCCTCTTTTGCATCTTGTTTTCTTGTATTTTTGCCCTGAGTAACATAAGATGTTTGATGATTCTAATTAAATATGTTACTATTTCACGTGTTATAATAAAATGTACGAAGAAAGCCTTTATAATGTAAAATATGATGTTGATTAAAAACACTTACAGTCACACCCACCTATAATTAACTACAACAAAGGTTGGAAACGAAAATGCTGTGTCACTGGAGTCATGAATAGAAACAAATGTAAAAATTAGCTAACTACAACATGTTAATTATCTACTTCTCCCACACATCCTATGAATTAGCCAAAAAGAGACAAAAGGAGTAATGAAGGTGTTGAGAAAATGCGACAATATTATGTAGTGTACATGTAAAGCCATTTATTTATATATTTTTCTGCAGATTTTTCGACAGGACAATACATTGTAGGCCTAAGGTCGTTATGATGACATCCCGTTATATATAATGTCTTATCATGGGATGGGGTAAGAGTTCATTATCAGACAGAACTGCTGGTGATCGTTTTCTGGACAAGATATTGGATTATTTGAGTCACAAAATGGTTATCTGCTTGCTGCTGCAAACCCCCGCCTCCATACTACCAATGCATGATGCTGCATATTATTAATAGCTGGAGAAGGGAAGGGCATCACGTGATCATGCACATGCCTCTGAATTCTGCTTCAATTGAATCATCACATATGGTTGGTTAGGTTGCACGCCTTGGCTTGGTCCGCCTTTGTTGCCAAATACTCTACTGCCAAGTTCGTTGGTGGGAACTAATATTGGATGATGTTGCGGCTCATATTGAAACGAACATTAATAATTCTTTTACAAAATAAAAGATGTAATATTTCTGAACATTTTGGATTGAATTGATTGATTGATGTATATTTATCCCTCTATCTTTTGTCATATATATAATACAGACCGCAAGATTTAGTGGAAGCTACAACATATATGGCATATGGTGGGACATGACTTGAATTCAAATATGGCAACCAGAAAGCAAAACTGGAAAAATAAAGTGGTTCTGTTCTTTCAATCTTCAAACACAAAGCCAAAAGTTAGAGTTGAAAATCCACCCCAACCACACATTATTGACACGTACCACTGGACCACAAAGATTCTCATACAATCACAAATCTAATTCAATTGATTCTCATCGATGCACTCCTTATTTAATTTAATTGAGAGAGGAATTTAAGACGTTGAATCCGCCCTGATTAACTGACCTAATGCACATATTATAATTAATTAACATATGTTATGTGTAGAAGAAGAATAAATATATGGTTGGTGGCCCTTCAACCAACAAGTAGATAAACCCTAGAATGCCACGTGCAGGTGGCAGGCACCTATATGGATTTCATATACTCGTTTGGTTGCCGAAAGTGGAAGAAAATCAAATCAAATAAGCATGCTGCTTGCTGGTCCAAGACTCCTCCAAGGGGACTCTCGCCTGCCATTAGGGTTTACCACTTACCCAAAAGAAAAGTGTTCGATTTCCATGGACTATGGACCATGAGCAGAAGAAGATGCTTTATCATCATGGTTAGCAATGCAAGTGGTGGCTTTTTTGAACAAATATGTATATATTTATACAATAATTTTGCCAAAGCCTGTTGCCCTGTTGGAACCAACATGTGTATTACTATATGTATGTAAGCACATCCCTCATTTCCCACTCCAAAAAGGGAAAGTCTTATGACCATACAAAAGACATGCCCACTTCCATAATGGGTATATTTTTCTTCATACCCCACCACTTGTCATCATTCATTGGCAGTGGCACTTGTTCATACAGCTTAGCCCTAGAATTATAGGCTCTATTATATTAGTACAAGTTTTTTCACACGCCTAAGGTCCGCGTGGTTTTAAAAATAATAACTAATAACCTTAATTATTCGTTTGATTAAACTAAGCCATTTGAGGTAGATATGAGTTTAATTAAGTTGGTTGGAGCGGATGTGTTTCCCGAATTCCAAGTCTCTGCATTTAAGTATTGTGTATTTACTCGCATTTCGTAAAATCTGGACCATTCAACTAATCCAATGCTTGTGAGTATGCCACATCAACTACAATAATTTGTTTCCTTTATAAAAAAATGACGTTGTTAGTCCATTTGACAGAAAATAAAATAAAACCTCCATCGCTGTTTTCATTCTTCCTTTCATCTTTTTTATTTTTATTTTTTCCTATGGGAAGCCGTAGTTATCAACTTCCTTCCAACCTCTGTACCCCACCAGCCGAGAATCCCAACCTCTGTACCCCTCCATTTCTCCTCCCACCACAGAAAAAGACACAAACCCTTTTCTTGAAACACCTCCGCCATCACACTCATTGAAAACCCAACCACCGCTCCTTTGTAAATCCCACAGCTCAATAGATCAATCATTTTTATCAAACACATACGCCTTCGTCCTCATTGCAGGGAACCCAAAAGCCCTATGATTTTACTCCTTCCACGGCAAACCCTTATGATCACCCAGCACCATCCCCATCCTCACCACAGAAAACCCAAGATCTCAAAGAAGCTCATCATGAAGATATTCCATTATCAATCAGAACAGCAATCAATTGGGTATTTTCCTGACCACAATACCTAAATGTAGAGGCTTTGGATTCGTGTTCCCCTTATGCACTCAAATTCGAATCTCCTCCCTGTAGTTTATATTATATTAAAGTAGAATATTATTATATCAAAACTAAACCATTTGAGCAACTACTAGCAAACACCAAGAGCATCTCTAATAACCTCTCCAACAACTTGGGAATGCTAAAATAGATGAGCAACATCATCAAAGCCTTGTCAAGCTCAATCACCAAAGCTGAAATCCCTCTATCTCTCTCTTCATGACTGGTAAGAATTCCATGAATTTGGTTTAACTTTGCTAAATTATCATGACGTTAATGGGCTGCATACATTTTGTATAATTAATTACCATTAAGGTTGGTCTTAGGCTTTATGCAAGTATCAAATCCAATCTTACAAATTCGACCCAAAAGAAAAAAAAAATTCCAATCTTACAATATATAATATATAGGTTTGTTAATTATGGAATAATTTAGCAAAGGCATGACGTCCCACAAACCACGCATTTTGCAAAGTCGATGATATATTCTCCTTTGCATTATTATGAATTAATTATTATAAAGCATATATACTTTAGACTGCTTTAGCGCCGCATTTGATCTTTTTTCGCCGGATTGTGTATATTATGATCGAGAATGAGGGTCTGTTGAGCCCTCATTGGCCAACTGGTTTGAAAGAAGCCATTCCTTTTTCTTTTTCTTTTTCCCTAAGGACTGGGCCTGCCTGCCACATATCTTTGTTAATTACTAATTACCTTAATTTAATTATTTATCTATTATTTGATTAAGGAGGCATACTCCTTTTGCATGTTCGACTTTGCAGATATATTTTCATTCTGTGTTTTTGTTGTGTCATGGATATTCAAGGCATATTGTACCATTCAGCCAATCTAGCTTAGCAAATGGGGGGACACTGCTGATCTCTTTGCATGTGATTTCAATGACAACTATGATTTAGTATCATGTTAATTACTAATTAAACATCGAAACATGTACATCTTCACATTTTTAATTGCCTTCTTCTGCATATCTTCACGTTCATTGGTTAATTTTCCTCCTTTTTTCCCACATTCTTATCAAAGAAATTGCTTCTTAAACCCATCATTAGGTCAGATTTTGGAAAGAAAATTTACTTTACACATGAAAGAATCTATAAACTAGGACATGACTTAGTTAGTAGTTAAGGTCAAAATGCAACCCCTGCTGCTCATTATAATCTTAATACGCATACAGATGAAATTATTAGGTAGACTCGTGTCCATTATTATACGACTGTTTGTGAGTTGTATACCACAATGCTGACCAATATACTGAAATGACACCTAATCATTCTTATGCATATTATCACTCATTTGACATAGATGTCACCAACAATATTGTGTGTTATTTCAAATGGATATATGTAATTATATCATGTTAGTATGATCGATGTGAATTTTTTTAGGGACAAGACTTTCAGTCATTCATGTTTTGTGGTCTGTAAAATTCATATACATGGACGGCTGGAAGTCACTCACATGGCGACTATCCCTATGCATAATCTTTAATTAATGTTATACACAAACATACCATTATTATTGGTACAGATCTGAAATAGATCCCATCAGCAGGCAATATACATATATAACATCCTCCCACAATGCAATTTCTTGTAAATCACAGAGGACTCTTAAATATTTCTCATACATATGCATACATTTGGAGTAAGGAACACAAAACTAGACTTCCAAATTTATATTTTTAAATATTATATGGAGAGGACCAGGATTCAGCCCAGAAGAGATAGGGTTTGTAAGGATGGTGGTGCACTGATCATAATAAAGGTGAATAGCAAGGATTGGAAGGTTGGAGATTTAAAATTACAAGATGCATTGGTGACAGTAACCGATCAATAAATGTATGTGGTTGGGGCATGAACATATGGTAAGAGAGAGATAAAGAGATAAAGTTTCTAGAGAACTTCTTTTCGTTTCTTTTCTCTTCGATCTGTGATTAAAAGGGAATTAAAATAATCAAGGATGACCAATAGAAGATAAAATCACATTTATTCCATACGTGATGCAATCCTTCTCTCTCTGTTTGTCCTTCTATATAAAGCCCCCCCCCCCCTTACAAGTTTCCATATCTCAAAGCAAAGCAAAGCAAACCAATATATGTGATGTTCCAATTTCACAGAACATTTCTGGGTTTCGGAGATATGAATTCGAAATAGGGTTTTGGGTTTCTTCGATTTCTCTGGTGCAATATTTAGAAGGGCTAACTAGTTCAGGGTAATGGAGGTGACAGAAGAGAGTGAGCACACAAGGTGTTTTCTTGCATGGTGGGTTTCATGCTTGAAGCTTTGCGTGCTTACTCTCTATCTGTCACCCACTCTCTCTCTCTCTCTCTCTCTCTCTCTCCTTCCCCCTCTCTCTCTCTCTCTGTTTCTTTCTGAATCATGTTTGTTTTGTGTTCATAATTTTGCATGAAAGATGAATTAGTACTGATCTGTTTGAATCAATTCATGGGTCAAGATTAGTCTGTGCTCATGAAATTTATTCCATTTCGACATGTCGGTCTTAAACTATGTACGGATTAGGGTTACTTAGGGTTTTTATTTTTTGCTATTGATCGGATCCAGTAGTTTTAGGCATTAAATTTCTCATTAATTTGTTGCTGACCTCTAGGTCATATTCCAAATAAATGATCTACATAATTGTTATGCTGGTGAATTTCGGTCTCATGCCATAATTAGTACAAGCGGTGAATTTCGATTTGGTTTTCATAATTTCATTAATGAATTGTATCTAACATGCATCATGGTTCCACACATCTGTCAGATGTCAGTCAATATCTTTGGGGGTAATTAAGGTTTTTTTGCTCGATGTCGTAATAAATATCGCAAGGATTGTGGCTTTTAGCTTAATTTGCAGCTAATTTGGTCAAGTCAAGTGATTCTATGGAGACTGAGACTGAGCTATATCTACATGCTGAAGGGCCTTCATGATCATCTGGGCTCGCAATGTGATGATGGTGGAACTTGGAGCTGGTTTTTGGTTTTGTGTTCACTCTCTGTACAAATAGATTTGAAGCTAGCTCTTTGCAAGCTAAAGGCAGTACATGTTGTATTAATTACAGATTTGAAAATTAATCTAGTAATTTTCAAGATTTCTATGAAAAATAAATTTATTTATTGGAATTGTTTGAAGGTGCATGCAGTAAGCAGTAATTTGGTTTTGTTCTAGCAAAGAACTGTAATTAAATTGGTCAATATATTAAATCTAGGTTGTATTCCTGATTTAAAATGAGGAATTTGTGTTTGACTCTTTCATGTTAATTGTAACATAAAATATTAAACCAAAAAAAAAAAATACATGAAAAAAAGATAGGACTTTGCTTTACAAATGTTTTAGCTAGTAAATGCGAAGTAACATTTATTTTCTTGATTATTTGAAGCATATGTAGTCCTATTATCCTCTAGTTTTCAGGCTAGAAAATGTGCAAGTGAAGAATACATCGAGGATGTAGCAAACTAAATGTGTTGTGTTGTTTATGCTCTCTGGGATTTTGCTATCCCCGCTTGCGATTAAGTTTTCCTCCTATAAAACTAATTTCTATTATCCGTAATAAATTAAAGAAGATTAACTTCTACTTAATGAATAAAGGATAGTCTAATGTCTGCTATTAGTTTACATATATAATAACAGGAACATAAACGGACATGCACACAAATTGTTGATTGCATAAATCTAAACTAGTACGGGTTCCTACACTAATTCATGAAAACTTCAATTTTCTTATATTATACGTACGAATAAGTTTCTTAATAACAGGTTTGGGGCCAATGATTAAAAAAAACATTCACTTATAACAAAAACAAAGCAATTGAAGGTCATAGGCTCTTCTTCTCCTCCTCCTCCTCTTATCCTAACAAAATCCCTCCATCTGCAATAATTTAGATACAGCGTGATAGAACAGTTAAATCAAGTCACAGTTCACAAAAGATTTATATTCAAGGGTTCATTGAAATCACGGAAACACAGTCTCGCAATCAAGCCAAAAGACCAAAAGTTGGTACAAAGTACAAATCTTGAAAACTAAATACTCAATCATGCTTTGCTTTTAATTGCAACTCAGGCAACTTACAAGTAGAATTACAGATCTTATTAGTTCAAAGGATGTTGCGATTGTAATCAAATAATGTCACACAAAAAATAAGACTTTTTCTTGACTTGAATCACAAAATTTCACTCCATGTGGAAGTACAAGATATGCAATGCTCCACTCTCAACATGCTCCGAGCCATTCTCAGGAAACCAAGTTTTGATGATGCTTGGTGATGGATTAGTAGGAATTCCTATCGGCCACTTATCGACTAGCCTAAACCCGAAATAAGATGCAGCTGAAAGTATGGAAGGCTCATCTACCCGACGGAAAATATGACAGAGAATTAGGGCTGGTTCCAAATCAGCACCAATGCTTCTATTAGATGAAATCAACTCCTTTGCAGTTTGAAATAAAGGCAAAATAGCTTCAGCTATGTAAGTGACATCTGTGCCTATGATGATATCAAAACCTCCAGCATGAGCTTCTTTGATGGCTTCTATTTGGTCTCTATTTCCCCACTCTAATCTTCTGGTAATGAGTTTGTCCAGTAATGGTGGCCTGAGATTTGAATTGACATTTTGCTTCAGTAGCTCAAGTGCTTTTGTGTCTCCATCTGTGCCAAGCACGAGGTCAGCAGATCTAGCAGCAATCATAGAGCAAATACCCCCGGAGCCACACCCCAACTCCAACACCCTTTTCCCAGAGACAATAGCTGGATTTTTGGCTAAAACAGAAGCCATAAACCGAGCTGATTCCCACAACATCAAACCAGTTGATTTGCAAGTGTGTTGGTGCACTTTCGATAACACTTCAATCTTGAAAGTCCAACCACCTAGCTCCAGCTCAATTACCTAAGAGGAAAGAATGTAGAGAGATTAAGAATGTTTTCAAGGATGAACTTATAAAAGCTTTAAGTCAGCAACAATTATACAAATTTCAACATATTTGTAAAAGGAAAAATGGTGAATACCTCATTATCACTGGAAGGTGAAATACCAAACATTTCCGCTGCCACACCAACGGACATATCAACCTCTAAATCGTTCTCCGGCTGCTTCAAGATGTTCCCATTGACATCCAGCTCAATTTTCTCTTGACCAAGATGATTTACTCTGATTGCAGCTTCAGTGTTGGTAGAGGAGTTTGTACCATCTGAAAGGCGGAATACAGCTCGAACCCAACGCCTGAATTTTTTATTTTTAAAAAATAAAAATAAAAACTACAACTTGATCAGAGAGAAGATTAATTAATAGAAGAAAAACCCCAAAGAAAGAGCAGTATTTAATCAAAGGGGACAACCTACATCTACACGACTGAAAGTAAGATTGTTTACCGATTCATCACCAACTCTCTTGACCGGTTCTCAACTTGTTTGCAGCACAAGTCAAGTTGTTCAACATCGAAACCATTTTCTTTAAATAAGCTTGTCAAGAACTCATTTGAAAAGTAGAAAGCACGCTGGAAAACAATATTGGGTCATAATCAAGCTCGTGAATTCAGAAATAAGGAGCATAATTTACAATACTGTGCTCAAAAACTTACAGTGCCATCACCCCTGACATAAAAGTTTTCACTTATTTTTTGGTCCTTGCAATTCAATCTTTCCTGTCATCATAGCATCAGAATCTTAGTCACACAGATTGCACAGTAATATACTGAAATTGTGGAATTTAAACAAAAAGATTACTAAAGAAAGGACGGAATAAACATATTAAAGATCAACCTGAGCAAGGTCACCAGTAGCATAATCACGAAACAGGACATGACCACTTGGCTGGGGAAAAGAAAATATATGCATAAATTTCATTACATATAAAGAGGCACACATGGATTTCACAGAAGAGGCACTTCAAAATAAAATTGTATTCTTACAACAAAGAAATACAAAATCAAACCCAAAAGAAATTAAAAAACTTCTAAAACATAAGAGATGGAAGTAGGATTGTTACTTACCTTGAGAACTTTTCTAACATTCTTCAATACTAGAGGCATCTTCTCTGGAGACACTGCAGATAACACAAAAATCTGCTTAACAAGTCAGTCTAAATAACAAAGATCATTTGTCAAACTGAACAACTGGGGAAAGTTGCTCAGTGAGAAACTTAAGTATAAGAGCATTTATCAAGCAAAGAAATATAAACAATTAGAGTCTATATGTTTCATTCATATACCATGGTTACAATATCTACAGATGATGATGAAATCTGCTTGCTCAGATCATCAATGGTCAGATCACAAACAAACGCACTAACACGGCTATCTGTGAAGTCCTTATGTGCCTGCGATAACAACATAAAATTCATCATGCAGCAGTTGTCATAGATATTCAGTACCAACTACTACCTAAACCGAAATTACTATTTATTTGTCTAGTTATATTTTATTGATCAAACATGAACAACATCCTCGAATATTCAATATAAATATCCTTTTCCATGGAATTCGCAACTAAATGTAGAAGAAAACCACACCTTAACCAAGTTAACAGCATGTGGTGAAAAATCACAAGCGTGGACAAAAGCATCTTTGTATGTCTCAAGCAGTGGAAAAATGGTGTTACCAGCTCCGCAGCCAACCTGCATATTGAGAACAGTAATCAATGATCATACTAATATAGAGGATATCTAGACAACAAACAATAGTAACATGCATGATCTGCACACTAAGTTACCTCTAAAATAACTTTCCGCCCAGCTCCCTGATAGTCAAAAAGTTAAAAGTTAAAAGCTTATGGAGTTGTTGGATGGATACGAAACAACGAAACTGAACCCACACACACACACACACACACACACACACATATATATATATATCCAACGGAATTCTTCACTTACAGAGAAATATTGGCCCCATTCCTTGTCCAGGTAATGTCGATCTTTAAAAAACTGATGAAAAGGAAAACAAAATAAAATTAGAGTATGAGGAAATGAGCCAACGATAACAGATAAAACCAATTTACAGTTTATTTATCTTTGAAAGACTGAACAGCCAAAAGCCAGATACAGCAGAAGACCATAGCATAAAGAAAAAAGCAACAGAGCTTAAAATCATAATTTGGGAGCCTGACTCTCCAGGGTAAGTAAAAATAGTAGTGACAGCAGAAGAAGTAACAGCTATGGTGAAAACTACAAACAGAACAAAGAAACAAAAACATACCCTGTCTTGATGGCGCTTGTAAAAGACATCCCAATACTTTTTGGCATCTTTTTCATACTTGTCTGCAAACGGTGGATACAGAAGAGAATTTTAAAAAATGAATGAATGATCAAATGCTTGAGAGAGAGAGAGAGGGAGAAACAGATAGACAAACCTCTCCAGAAAGGGGAGAGCGTATCAGAGGTGGAGTAAATCTGCAATCTTGAGGTTGGTTGCTTTTCTTCTGAACCCTTTTTTACATTGGATGCCATAAACTCCCAAGCTTCTTCGGGAACAAAGATAATATATATCAAATTCAAGCTCTGAAACTCTGAATTTGAAAACAGAGTAATCCTGGTATAGGAAAAATTATCAGCTTCAATCAGTGGATTTATGATTTATTTTCAAAATCTCCTTTAGATTTCAATCTGATTTCTGCTTGGAAACAGAGAAATGTGTACCTCTTGAAAACCAAGGTCTGATTGCTGAAGGAGCTGTGTAACTAGGGTTTTAGTTTGAGCGGGTTTTACCCGTTGATCAAAATCCCAATACGCGCCGTTTCGGTCGTTGGTCCTTTACAATTTTATTTTTTCCCAACGTTGGTCCTTTACAATTCGGTAACACTCACTTTTATTTTCTTTTTCTTCTGTATTTTGGTAAATTTAAACTTTTTTTTTTCCACACTTTTGTCATTTTGTTTTGCAGAAAATGATACAGGAATTTCGCTCGAGGATGGTACACAAAATCAGTATGAAAGTATTATTAATTGCTGCTGTTTTTCTACAATCAAATTGTTTCTTTTCTCTATCATATAACATCTGAAATTCGGACATCATCTTTGAGCCAAATAATTACAAGCACAAGATTAGAACCAGTACTGAAAATCAAAAATGGTGAAGATACAAATAAAAAATGATGACCTACAGAATCAAAACATGGGGGCTACAAAGATTTCTATTTCCTTATAAGGATGCTTCAAACATTACTGCGCCTTTCCTCTGTTTGCAAAGTGGGGTTTTTCTGTTCTCTTTCATCAGCATTGGTATTTTCAGTTTTTTCTCTTTCATCAGCAATGGTATTATCAGTTTCTTCGACAACAGGTGTGACACCATTTTCCACCACAGGCAGGTCACCATTCTCAGTTACACTCTTTTCATTTCCATCTCCATCTGCATCTCCATCGCCATCACCAACAGGTTTCGAGGGTCCTCTTGATGGAGTGACTGTCAATAGGCGGCCAATCCCGTCATACAAATTCTTTGCATCCATGATTAAAGCAGCCCCGCCAGGATAACACCGACCAAAGCATGTTGCACAATGTGGGTAAGTAACCTATCAATGTGTTCATAAGATACAAAGTCCGTCAATGTCTATAGACACAAATGTCAGACAAGAAGCAGCCCAAGTTAGTAAACATTATACCTCAATAAATGCCCGACAAAGCGAGAGGAAAAGTCCAGACTCATTTTCTCTCAGCATCCGAGTTGTATTGTACCTCAGTAAAGAGTCAGAAACAGTCTGCAATCCCTTGATTAACTCTTGAGCAAGGACATGCTTCAAACTTATTGGAGCACAGGGCCGGAGGTCATTCATCGCTGCAGACACACCTACAGCCACAAGAAAGAAATATATGCATAAATGCCGGAAAAAGAAGCAGCAATCAGCCATTCCTCTGGACTATTATGCTTTAGATGAACATATTAAGACTTTATTTTTAAAATAAACCATGAGATATACGTCCCACATCACATCTTCCAAGAAATTAGCCGAGAAGCTTATATAGGATTTACCATTCACAAAAACAGCAAGAGGTGGATGTTCCATAAGAGAAGATGGTGGAGTTACATCATCCTGACTTTCATCACCAACACTATTTGATGAAAAGCCAACGGATGGTAGTGGGACCCAACGATGTGAATCCAAGACCACCTGGATTTAAGAACAATATCAAATTAAAACTCACTACCAGAAAATTAAGAAAAAGAGCAAAAAGGTTGCTTGCTACAAAGTGAAACTCCCAACCTATTGCAACCATTTGAATTTCTAATTCTAGAAACACTAAATTTAAACTCATTCACTGTCCCTTTACCTGAAAATTCTCTACCGCTGTACTCATATTTTTCGAGAACAAGTTGAGAACTGCCCTGAAAAGCAAACAAGGTCAACATTTATAATGAGAAAAATAATTTAAGGTAGTAGTCAAGGAAAAAGAGGGAAGAAGATATTTACTCTTCAAAAAGTGATGGTAGCAAGCCCCGGAAATCTAGCCCAACCCAACCAAGCCCCATAGCACAATACTGTCAACCAAATAAGGTAACAAGGTCAAATAAACAAACACAGCTTCTATTACTCTTGATTTTCAAAGGTATTTGAAGGACTAGCATCACCAAATTACAAGCAACTTATTTCCTGGGTGTAAAATGGAAAAGGAAAGTATATGCCAAACGGTTATGTCATTTATATTGCAGACTGCTCTGCAGCATAAACATATTTATTCATGCAATTCCCATATCTCCTAAAGTCCTAATGGTACACACTAAAGCAGTAAAAATCTGAATTGAAGGCTTTGGATCAGTTTATCATATGTATGGCGAATGTTATTTTAAAGGGAGAGTTAACTGAATAGTGATATATCTTGCAGATCAAGGCCCATTACAGAAACAACTATATTCAAGCATGTACGTATTTCCTTTTATAGCTTGATGTGAGCAAACAAAAAATAATAATAACAAATTTAACAGAAGATGCTCACCATGCATTGATCCAAAATATTTGATAGAGATCCGCCTTCAGTTATCTTTGGAAGCAGAATTTTAAGAGTCTTAAGGTGTGATGTAATTATATGCATAGCCCAACTAAAAAGAAGACCACCATCATAATTTTCTTCACTGCCTGATGTATCATCAGCAAATATTGCTCTATATTGATTAACAACATCAAAAAGATGCATTCTATGACAATTGATCATCCCCTTCAGATACTCGTAAGCATTTCTCTGGTCCAAATCCTCCAGAATTCCAGTAAGCCATGCCTCCCGACATCTCAAAAACTAAAACGCGGAAAATTAAGGTCAGATACAGTCAACCTCAATGTCTACAGGAATGAAAGATGTTCATTTCAAGTGTTTCGCATCAAATGAAACCTAAATGCAAGTTGCAACTAATCCCTTACCTGCAAACGCATTTCATACTCGCTAAAGACTCCTATTCTACGTAGGTATCCAATGATGCGGAGACATTCAGGTAACTGCAATACACAAAGATACATCCACAAACACAATATATTAAATTCTACAATCAGGGTAGTTGAAAAATCAAGTTGGGCTGGTTGATACATATGTACAAGTCATTACACAATACCTGAATATTTGAACGAAGTTTCTGAAGAAGCTGAGAAAGTAGAGATTGAGTGGTCTGCCTGACTTCTGCAGCCAGAGCTTGAATAACAGGTAATCTTATAGGAGGGAGAAAAGAAGGCAAAAGAACAAAAAGAGCCTCAGTGCATTGCCTTTCACAAGTTAAAATCACTATTGGTTGACAAGGAGAATAAGGGACGAGACTCACTTGGGATGCACGGTTGAAAGCTTGCAAACAAATGCTTCCAAGTCTAGAGCTTCATCATAATTTCCATTCCTCACACACCTGCATAATAATGGGAATGAATGAGAAAAGAACAACCAATTCACTAGACTCAGAATATAAAGACATTTTTAGTCAGAATAAAAAGGTTCATCCCAGTTCACTTGTGCTAATTTAAGAATGCATTGTTTGTGTTTTTTGGTTTTGGAAAGGTAAATCCAAATCAGACACACGGGTAATGCCATAGGCTCAAAACAAGGATTTGTACAATGTACAGTAGTGATACAATTGAAAGAAACGATTTTTTACAGTAATTTAAAACACATACGTATCCATAAGCTGAGGAATTTCAAGTAAGTCGAGCAAAGTACTGTGATTGGCTAGCAACGTTTGGTTCAACTTCCTTTTTTCCAAAATCTGTTCTGCGGATTCAACAAACTCAGTGCACCCACTTGTCAACTTTGGGATCTCCCCTATCTACCAAACCCAAAATCACAAGTTAGCATTGCCAAAACGTATCATAAAATTCAATAAACAAACCAATAAAATCAGTAAGTAAGAAGAGTCAAGAATTAATAATTACCAGAGCCTCAAGATGGTTGTCAATGGAAGACACTTCGTCTCGAATTGCAAGCAATGCATCCGCAGCGGCAATGAACGCTCTGTAATTACCCACCGCCACCTCCTGCATTTGCCTCTGTATTCGCTCCGCATCGACCCGAAGAAGCTCCGGTTCCTAAAAACCCAAACCGAAATAAAATCAATCGAAGTTTAATTATTAACGAAATGAACAATGAGAGAGGAAGTGGGAAAGAGAGGGAGGACCTTGTGGAGGCGATCGAGGGTGAAGGAGAGGAGCTCGGAGACGTAGGGTTGCTGGGAGACGGAGGCCAGAGGGAGGAGGCTGGCCACCGCCGACGAGTCCTCTGCGGCATTTTCGGACTCCATCGTGTGGTGGAGCTCCGAATTGATTGGAATTTTCGGATCGGACCCTCCGGTTAGGGATTTGGATGTTCGGAGGGAAATGCAGATTTGCAGATCTGCTGCTGCTGCTATACAGTGCAAGTCACCCGGGTTCGTTGTTCAGTTTGATGGAGTAGTTGTCTTGTCGTTGATTTGCCGCGATTCGGATCTGGATCAACTCCAAGGTAGTTTGTTGGGTTTATTGGGCCGGGCCTTTCTGTGTCGGCTGGGCCCACTTTGTAACGGGCCCCACACTACTTATGACAAGGCCACCCAAGCATTTTCTCTCCACAACCCAACTTCCATTTTTCTTTTAAATTTCCAGTTTTGTCCCTACATTGGAAAACCGAAAAATTAAAAAAAAAACTTTTTTTTCCTGGTGAATAGATACATAGTAATAGTATGACTGAGTTCCCTTTCATTTTTTTATTAAATTTGTGGTTACCTTTTTACTTGTGATCTCAATGCTTTGGATTTTTCATTTTATTTTATGGCAACCTCAATTTTCACCCAAATGGGAGGTAATTATGTTCATGATCAGACATTGGACTTGTTATTCTATTTCTTAATTGTTTCTGCGATGTGTTTTGTTATTTTCTTTGCTAACACATGAGAGAGAGAGAGAGAGAGAGAGAGAGAGAGAGAGAGAGAGAGAGAGAGAGAGAGACCCAGTGGTTATAGAACATAATAAATTTCCTTCAAAGTATACATATAAAAAATACCGAAAAATCAAATAAAAGGAAGAGTCTCTAAACATCACCAGGATTGGTCTTTGATATACAAGAAATTTATGAACGGAGTGAGTGAACAAGTAAGTGAAAGCCTTCTCAATCCAATCCAGCTACCTTTACAATGCAAACACATATTTTATCACAGACCAAAAAAAAATATAACTAAGCTAGCTACTCTCACCAAAAAGAAAACACAAGCTGAACTAAGAAGACAAATAAAAAGAAGGCATGAGCAGAGAGAGAAGAAGCCTCTGAGGCGTAAAAGTAGTAGTAGGGATAGGAATTGTTATGCAGCACTCCTGTTGTTGTTGTTGTTGTTGTTGGCACTGGACCTGAGGGAGGCGTGTTGAAGAAGTACACAAAAGAAGGCGGGGGAGGAGCGCCTTTCGAATATGATGAAGGTGATGGTGATTGTTTTGGTGGTGAGGGAGGAGGCGGCTGCGGTGAGGGCGGAGGAGAGCTGTAGTCAAATTGCGGTGGCGAGGGTGGAGGAGAGGTGTAGTAAGTTTGAGGAGGTGAGCGGTGCACTGGTGGCGGTGATGGTGGTGGTGAAGAAGACTCAAGTTGAGGAGGAGGAGGTGAACATATGACCGGACATGTTGTGCACTCACTGATACATAGTAAACCAGTCTCAGCCTCTCCCACTTGATCCTCATATGTCAACCCAGCAAACATAACCAAACCAATGAGCCCTGCCTTCAAGATCCAAGGAAACCATTTTCCTTCCATGAATGCCAAAGCTTTGAAACTACCCATCTGCGAGAGGCATAACCTTGAAAAATGAAATCCAAGTTATGGTGTGGCCTAGAGAAAACTTGTCATACTTATTGCCCTGTAATTGCATAAGGTAGTGAGGTCTTGATGGGTCCCTTATACAAACGTGTGTATGGCTCCTTAAAAAGTTTGATTCAGATGCTTCTCTTATGATGGTAGAGTTAGTGCATTGCTGTAAAGGTGCACACTTTACTTCCACCTTTTTGTTTTTGAACTCACGAGGGTTAAATTATTTTATACCAATTACTCTGGTTTGTTTGAGCAAAGACGTGCAACGAGTTTCCTCTTTGGGTGACGATTGACAAATCACAGATGTAGATGGAGATATCACACAATTTGGATAAGCAGGAACCAAACAAACAGAAGGGATTAAACGCGTTAACGACACGTTAACTGCAAAGTAATAGTTAATTACTTTCAACATCTTTGGATTTTGGAGTTTGGAGAATGTATTTTGTTATTCTTTCAATTGTTTGCTTTCTAATCCTCTAGAGACCTCTAGAGATCTCTTTTTATTATGCCTTTCTGCAAACATAATCAACCTTTGTGTGGATCAATTCCCACCTTACAGTGTTGCTCTTTATGCTGCTTCTTTAGTTATACTTATCTTGGCAAGGTGGGCTTCTTATTTGATTACTATGACCGTTTTACTAACTACTCCCTCTTCAGATCTTTTAGGCCCACAGTGTTCGGCTACGCATAAATTCTTGCAAGTTCCTTTTGTGTCATCACCCAATCTTCTCACCCTTCAACTGCAGAGGGGAGGGTCATCTTATAATCAGGAAAGGAAAATTTGTGAACAGACACAACATGAACAAAGTACAGAGGCAACGGCTTTTTCTAATACAACCACCAGAGAGTAATTTAAACCCATCAGTGGAAGAAGCCTAAGAATATAATTTTTTTTTCTTACATCAATGTCCTATTATCTACAAACAGTTCTTCAGTTTCTTCACTTGAAAGTAACTTTGCGGATTTTTTCCATGTGAACTTCATGTGTCTCCATCTTCTTTGTATGTCAAGTCTGCGCTTCAACTCTGTCCTCGGCAGTACTCTTATTCATTGATTCCTAGTTATTCAACAATGGAGGAGAAGATCAGATTAATTGCATGACCACATGCAAATAGATAAAATGTTAAAATTAGTAAATTCAGTGATTGGCATGACTATGTCAAAAACCTGACTACTTGTAGTTGATGATCTTAATGTGGAAGGGCGTAACCCAGAGCTATGACTATGAGCAGTGGTGAAATGTCCAGGATGAGATCTTTCACCATGCCTTCCAAAGTCTCTTAATCGGTTAAGCTCGGGCACTACAACTGTGCCAAGATCCGGCCTGTCCTTCTTTCTTAGCTCTGCGCATTGTAATGCCAACTTAGCAAATGCTAGAGCCAGTTCAATAGGCCAGTCTGGCACCGCGGGATCAAGCATCTCAGAAAAGGTTCCTTTCTCAATGGACCTCCTGACATGGTGAGAAAGTCCCATGGCTGGCTTGGCTGTGATGATTTGGAGTAGCACTATGCCCAACGAGTATATATCCGACTTTGTTGTTAGCATGCCTGATTGTTGATACTCGGGATCTATGTAACAAAATGTCCCTGCAGCTGCAGTCATGTGATATTGTGTCACTTCATCAGCCATAGATGGAGGAACTAAGCGCGCCAGCCCGACATCACTGATTTTGCTCACATAGTTACGGTCTATGAGGATGTTGGCTGGCTTAAGGTCCCGGTGGACAAGGGGCTCTGGCTTTGCTTGGTGAAGGAATAGAAGGGTTGTTGAAATCTCAGCAGCTATTTTGAATCTCCTCCTCCATGAAATTGGAGGTGTGTTCCCTCTTCTAAACAACAGGTCCTCCAAGCTTCCGTTGTCCATGTATTCGTATACTAGGCATCCGAATTCAGGGCACGCACCAAGCAAGAGGACCATGTTAGGATATCTAATGCAGCTCAGGACCTCAACCTGCATGTGAACACAAAATAAGTTCAGACTAAATGGAAAGCAATATGACATTGAACAAATATTTGGGCCAATAATTTGGCAAGCAGTGCATATCTGTACTTGTTTATGTAATATAAACTCGGGAAGTTGTATCCAACATCATACCTCCTGTTGGAACTGCTTCCTCCCTTGAGCAGCATCAGGTCTTAACACCTTAATCGCAACCGGTGTGTGGTCAAGTTTACCTTTGTACACAGGTCCATATCCACCTTCACCAATTTTGTTTGATGCTGAGAACTCTTGAGTGGCTTGTTCAATCTCTTCTATGGTGTACTTTCTATATCGGACATCATTATGCGCCAAAGCATTCAATGCCCGGTTCTTCTCTTGTGCCTCTTTCTTCGCCTTCATCTCTGCCTGTCTTCTTCTCTGAGCTTCCATCTCAGCCACCCTCTGTGATGCCTCAGCTGCTTCAATGGCAGCTTTGCACTTTGCCTTTTCCATCTCTGCAATGGCAAGAGCTGCCTCTTCAGCATGCCTGGCTTCCTCGAATTTACGAGCCTCCTCCTGCTTCCACTGATTAAGCTCTTTAGCCTGGATTTCAAAGAGTCAGCTTTAGTACCCTCTTGATCATACTCCAAGAACCATGTTGATTCAGTAGACAGCAGAAACAAAGGTGTCACTGAAAATTTCATGGCATAAACATTACCTTATTTTTTGCTGAGATTGCTTCTTTGCAGGCAGAGCTGTACATGTCCATGGTTTGTTTTAATTCCAGCTTCAATCTTTTCATTTCGGCTTCAATATCCCGCTGCAACGATTGAGAGCAGATGACAATCAGATCATTCTTTTATATGCAAAAACCATCAAATTTTCGTACTGAGTAGCATGCATTATACTTGTATACGCAACTTACTGCGGATTGTCTGGATGACTCCTTGGGAGAACATGATGCACTGGAGAAATCTAACCCTTGGCTTATGATGTCCACTGATCCAAATGAATTAAACATCCCTGGAAATTCATTCTCATCGGCATTCGAATTCCGGCTGCTAAGCGAACACCTTGACGAACCATGATTAGGAATGTCGATGTCCATTGAGAGATTGACTGGAGCACTCCTCGTCCTCTCTCGCACCACAGGAATTTTCTCTGATCCTCCTGCACCTTTCCATCCTCCCCTTACTGCAGGCTGTCCTCTGCTTCTACCAAGCAACATCATACAAAGCACAAAGAGTTATGTGTGTTTCTAATTTAAAAAGGACTTAATATATACAAGACAAATAAACAGCTCCATTAATTTTTTGTACCCAGCTCCATTGTCTGCTTCAGTTTGTTCTGTTGGAAAACAAGGTGGAAGTCCCTGTGGGGATGATTGTTTTGGTGGAGTAGCAGTATTGACCACCGGCCTCTTAGCCGTTCGCCCGACGACCATCTTCCCTTTCGAAATTACATATACAGAGCAAAACTCTGGTGCAAGCTTTACTAAGCTGGTGGGCACATCATACCCAATTTTGAACTTTCTATGAGAAACACAGCATCACAATGTAGCTCATTACTTCATGATCATTAGATAGATACATATATTTGATTAAGAGAGAGAGAGAGTGGGAAATTAAACCTTGTAAGAGCATTCCTTGTTGATGCACCAACTACAATATTATTGATGTAGTGATTGTTGATGTACTCCAGAAGTGCTTTAGCAACATCATGATCATCAAGGATAACCTCTTTCACTTGGGCCTAAAAATCAAAATCAAAATCAAATGTGGTGTCACTTTATGACATTGGACCATTTACGCTTATATTATGTGAGATTACATCTCTAATGAAAATGACGGACGGATGAATCCGCGTACCTCTTTACGTGCGCAGTATGCACGGTAAGGAACGAAAACATGATGTCCATCATGATTGCCCGATTCACCATCACTCTCTGCATATAACTCCAAAAAGAAACAGAGAAATCACGTTGACAAAGGCCAACAATATTCCAAAAATTAAAGATTGAGAAACAGAGGGTAGGGTACCTACGATGTGGATGATGGTTTTTGTGCCTAACGTGGATGAGGATGATATATGGGTTGGTATTGTTAGCTACAAGATGATCAATAGCAAATCGGACGGCGTGGTTGCTGTTCTTGTTGTCCTTGTCAACAGCCACAGCCGTGGCATTGATTGGCGGAACGGTGTCGTCAGAGTTTAAATGGGAGGCCATTTGCGTTACACACCTAGCGCAGCACTAGTACTTCCACTGCCGCTGCAAATGGCACCGCCTCCGACGACCAACCCGCCACTAGAGCGAAGCTTGAGACACAAGAAAGGAGAGAGAAAAAGAGGAAAGAAAGCCCTCAGGGCAATTAGCTGAGGATCCTTTCTGTTGCTTTGGCGGTGGAACTGGAACGCCAGCTAAACATAGAAAACGGACATAACTAACTAGCTCTTATTGTGTTGACTCTCCTCCATTGGCTTGATTTAGGCATTTTGACCTAGCCATGACCAAATCAAAGAAAACACACCAACTTATTATATAAATTTTAAAAAATTGATCCAAAATGAAAAACAAATAAAACGATGCCAGCGGTGCAACCCTTTTTGTTTTTGGTGCGAATTGAATTTGCCGCTACCAGCGATCATGGCCCATGGTGGCCCAAATACCAAACAAGACAAAACGACGTCGGCTTGAACCTGTGCAGTCGAAATCCGCAAACCCTTTCTTCCCCAATTACTGAACCAACCGGAAATCAGATAGCAATCGATTTCCCAATTCCCAGTCGGGCTCAGTTCTCTAGACCCCGTGGTGCGTGAGCAATGTCGTCGATATACGTATTAGAGCCACCGACGAAGGGCAAGGTGGTGCTGCAAACAACCCATGGGCCGCTCGACGTGGAGCTCTGGCCCAAAGAGGCCCCAAAGGCCGTCAGGAACTTCATTCAGCTCTGCCTCGAAGGCTACTACGACAACACCATATTCCACCGCATTATCAAAGGCTTTCTTGTTCAGGGCGGCGACCCCACCGGCACAGGCACAGGTACTCGCAGAAATGTTGAGAATTTCGGTTGTTGAATATGTGTAGTAATATGAGTTACTTCAGATTTAGGATTTTGAGCTTGAATTGTTGGTGGGTTTTTGCAGGTGGTGAAAGTATTTATGGTGGTGTTTTTGCTGATGAGTTTCATTCGCGTTTGAGATTCAAGCATCGGGGTTTAGTTGCTTGTGCAAATTCTGGTTCACCCAATTCTAATGGGAGCCAGTTTTTTATGAACTTGGACCGCTCTGATTGGCTTGACAAGAAGCATACTATATTTGGGAAGGTAATGATAACTTAATCGCTAGCTGCAGCAGTACAGCAATTATGAGTATCAGTAGAAAACCAAGGAACCAAACTCATTTCTTTTTTTTTTTCTTTTCTTTTTTCTGTTTTTCAGGTGACTGGGGATTCAATATATAATCTTGTGAGGTTGGGTGATATTGAAACTGACAAGGAGGATCGACCCTTGGACCCACCACCAAGGATACTATCAGTAGAGGTAGCTAAACATGATCCTTAAGTAAGCCTTAAGCTTTCCTCTTTCTATATGCTTATGTGATTTGAAATTTTGTTTTGGTGTTAAATTCCCTGTTTTAGGTGTTATGGAACCCCTTTGATGATATTGTTCCAAGAGTACGTGCAAAGCCATCGACGGAATCCACCAATGACGCTGACAACAAAGACACAAAGAAGAAAGCTGTAAAGTAAGCTTTTTCCTTTCCTGATGGAACTCATGCATGCCTGTTTATGTTTACCTGTGTCTGTGAAAATACATGCAGTGATGCCACAATATATGTTGTCAAAAATGTCTTTACACTTACGGGGTATGTTGTGCTCATGCTTTGTTTCCACAATGCAGAAAGCTGAACTTGCTTTCGTTTGGAGAAGAAGCTGAAGAAGAGGAGAAAGAATTGGCAGCTGTAAAGACAAAAATCAAGAGCAGTCATGATGTATTGGATGATCCTCGTCTTCTGAAGGACGAAGTTCCAATTAACGACGTGGTAATTATCCTGTATCTCTTGTTATGCCTTGTTTATATAGAATAGTTGAAATGTTGCTATTTTTTAGGTCTAAGGGTTTCTAATCTTGCGAATGTGATTATTGCCTAATATGAAGTGGATAACTCTTTATCTTTATGAAATCACATCTGGACTTATCCCCCATCACTCTTACTACTATTCTAGATTTATCCTCCATCAATCTTACTACTAAGATTAATATTGTGGTGACAACCAACTTGGCTAACATTTTTCATCGTTTACATATGCATATTCTGTCTGCAATATAATAGGATCATCCAAAGAACTTACCTCCTGCAAATGTTTTGAATGCAGAACTCTGATGCCAAAACAAGGCATGTACAGTTATCTGTCAGGGAAGCTCTAAGCTCAAAGAAAGACGAGCCTGGGAAAGACTCAGAATCCAAATTTTATAATACCCTCAATTATAGCGATGATGACGATGATGAGGCCAACTTTGATGCACGAATGCGTCAGCAAATACTCAGGAAACGAAAGGATTTGGGAGATCTCCCACCAAAGCCAAAGATGCATAATGGTACCTAATTGTCCTCAATGTATTAAATTTTCTCCTTATGAGGAATAATGAATGCAGAATCCCTTTTAATTCACACATTCTTTTTATTTCCTTAATAATTTACACCCATTTTCTTAACCTATCACATGCATATGCAGGGAGCTCTAGCCCAAAACAGCGTGAAACACCTGCATCAAGGTAAAGATGTTGGAAATTTTCTTGACATTATATTTGTTTGCAAGGATTCCTTCAAAGAGTTCATGGCTTTATCAGTTTCAATTCAATGTTATAATGAACGAAAATGTACTTCGAGGCAAAGTTTTGGGCGTCGGGGATGTTTTGGCAGATTTTTGTTTTAAGCACTGTTACGAAGACTGACACATCTGAAAATATATTCAAAAGAATCTCTTCATTTCCTTCTTGCCAGGTCCATTGTTGAAAGCATTAATGATGATCAACAAAAGGTGGAAAAACTATCCTTGAAGAAAAAAGGGATAGGATCAGAGGCAAGAGCTGAACGCATGGCAAATGCTGATGCAGACTTACAGTTGTTGGGTGAAGCTGAAAGAGGAAGACAATTACAGAAACAGAAGAAGCGTAGAAATCAAGGACGGGAAGATGAAGTATGTTATGTGTGATTGGCCCTTTTATGTATTGTTTTCTTGATTTACATATTTACTTTCGTGTCCTCCCTTCAACCATTGGAGTAGGTGAAACTGACCACTTTTAAAATCTATTTAAACATGATAATGTAGTAGATGCAAGTAATGGATTCCATCAGCTGGCTTAATGAATCAGAACCCATGAATTGTGCATTGAAGAGTCCCTGTTTTTGGGAATTTGGGACTGCACTCACTGCTTGTGTGGATATCATCTATAATTCATTTGTATAACTATTTACCATAAGCTACTTTATTGTGTATATATATATAACCCTGTTTTTATGGATTGGATGCTGTTAGGTTCTGGCAAAACTTGAGAAGTTTAAGAAGGGTATATTTGAAAGTCGCACAGCCTCAGGTAGTGAATCTGGAGGTGGCAAAGATGAAGATGCATCTGATTGGAAAGCTGTTCGGTTAAAATTTGCTCCTGGGAGTGGGAAGGTAAGCTTCTCCAGTTCATATTTGCTTATGCCATTTCATTTGAATCAGAAACAATGCAAATCAGGAAAGCAATTAATGAAAATGCAAATGGAATTAGATTATTTCATCCGCATATGCAAATGGAATGACATAATTTAATTAATGAAAAGAGACTTCCCTTCACATTTTAAATATTCTTTGAACAAATATCAATTTGCTCTTCATCTAGATTTCTGCTTTTCTATGGCTTAAAAGTCTTTTTCTGTAAATCACTCTGCAGGATCGCATGTCTCGCAATGAGGACCCAAATGATTACGTTGTGCATGACCCTCTTTTGGAGAAGGGGAAAGAGAAGTTCAACCGGATGCAAGCCAAGCAAAAGCGACGAGAGCGAGAATGGGCTGGCAAATCCCTTACTTGATCTCATCTCTGCCATGCACCAACTTTATGGGTTTGTGAATATTTGAAACTGAATCGAAGCTATGAGAATTACATGCCATTGTCCTGCTGAAACTGTGCACCGTTGCCACATTTTCAAGAAACTAGCCCTAGACTTTTTTGCTCCAGATTAGGTTAGACAGCACTAATGTGTTGTATTTGTGTATACTTCAAACACGTCTTAATGAGGCTGTTGTAGGAAAATCAAATTTCTCATTTTATGCATTAAGATTTCTTGTTAAACTGCAGTCCAGGCTTTACCGTTTCAAATGTTCTTGACCTAACATTTCTAGACTTCGATTATTCAAATGTCTTTGTAAATTGTATTGGGGTTTAGCCGACCCCACTAAAACATCTGACCCAGGATTTCATCTTGGACCGGGATTATTTAAACCAATCCGTGTCCGGCTTGAGCAGCAAAAATCCAATAATATCACAGTAATTTGGACCCGTTCAAGGCCTGTTAGCTGGACACAGTACATGAAACTGCATGGCCTTTGGTTGACCAGGTCAACATTTTTATTTAATTTTTATTCAATACGTATGTCAACATTTTTTTAATTTTATGAAACGGTGGGGAAACAACCCCAGAACCTAAACCAACAGCTACACAACTGGAACCAAATGAGGATGACCAACTCCTGATCCTGAAGAGTCATCAATCAAAATGGAACAGTACGTCAACAGTTTTAGGCTTGCGAAAAACGTTGGTTTTTTCTTCGAAACTTGTCGTCTGTTTTCATGTGTAGCCAAAAACTTGGAAAGACAGGTCTTGTTTCTTTGGATGTATAAATAAATAAAACTGCTGAGCCAATATTAGCAAACGTAATTACCAATCTAATGTTGGATTACTATAATAAACGAGAATCTTTGGAAGAGTACAACATTAAAACATGTCCTCTGTTCCTCATCTGGTCGATAAAGTCGCAGTGTTATTCCCTTTTTAACCTCAGTTGCACCGCCTCTTGGTTACAATGTTTTTGTTAATAATTATTTGTTACTTTTTCTTTTTCTCCGGAAATTGGGACAATGAAAATAGCTTTTCAACAATTGTCCTATTGCGCTGCGTATGGTCAAAAGTAGTGTATATTTTTGAATTTTGGTACCTCGTGGGGGCCCACCGTATTGTAGCCAACTGTACATTGTAGTGTTCCAAAATTAAAAATAATATTAAATACATGTGGAAAAGGTTTCCAATGAAGCTGTTGGCAAATCAAAACGAGTAAGAGGAATTGAAAGTTTACACCGCTTTTCTTATCTTGTTGGACAAGCATGGACTCCATACCAATCTTCCATCTGCAATCCTCATATTATTATTATATATGATAAATATATAACTTCTCTCTTGTTTAGAAATTATTATTGGTGGAACTCGTAACTAATAATACCCCAAGTGACACACGACATTTTGAGATTAATATGAATGATATTTATTTTGTTAAATAAAATATTCATATATGAGGAGTCTGTAACTCAAATAATTAAAAGCAATTATTCATGCACTCGAGTTCATGTGTTCAAACTCAAACTCCTCAAGTAATTAAGAGCAGTTATTCATACATTCGAGTTCTTATTCAAACAGAGTTTGTGCTTCTCTTGCGACGGATAAAAACAAAACAAAACCCTTAAAATGTCATAATGTCAGCATGATGTGGATTAGTTGTGGGTTCCACAATATCATACTGGCCCGCAGATCTATGGTTCCATTTATCAGGCCCAACACAAATACTTTTCCAAAAACTATTGGAATTGTTCCGCCCAATAAAAAAAAATGCATTCTAGAATTGTCAAAAAGGTTTGAATTTTGGCGTTGTTATTCTCACAAAAGTAACATTCCCAATCAGACTTTCAAAAATAAAACCAAGAAAAACGAAAAAAGAAAGCATTTCCTAAGTTCCAGGTAATCGCTAGTCACCGTCTTACCCCCACCAACCACCGCCACTCCGAACCCGCGTTCACACCTGACACCTTTTAAACGCTCTTATTTTATCCGCATTTTCACACGCAAAACGGGCCCCAAGTCAACGTTTTGTACAAAATGCCATCTTATTCTAGTCCTCTCATCGCATTTAATTTCCAACCCAATTCCTGATCAATTTACAAGTGTCGCGACGACGTCGACTTGGTTTGGAGTGTTTTTTAAAATTACTAAAAGCGAGTTTTGATAATTAAAAGCGTTTCTAATAGTATTTAGCATAACAATTTATAAGTGCTTTTGAATCACGAAATGCTTTATAGATAACACTTTATAAACAGAAGTGCTTCCTTCAAAAGTATTTACAAACGAAACCTTAATTAAAAACGACTTAATTTCCTTAATCATTGCATATGATAGATAATCTCCTCTCTTATTCTAATGTGGACAGCCAGTGACATATGCGCATAATATAATAAGGGTCCCATTTTCTCAATCCCAATCCAAATTTTCTATCTTTGCGTTCACACTGGTGTTTCCATTTCACACTTACAATTAAGGTTATTTTATACTGTTCAAAGCCAAGGTCCTTTTCTCTCTCTCCTTTTCTATTTTTGCTTCTTCTCCTCCCTTTCATTACCTTGTTATTGTTGTTCTTGCAGTCAAGACCAGACGTCTCAGCTCAGCTGCTATATGAAACTGGAGCTCCCAAATAGCCCACACCCAGAAGACTTACCTCTGCACCCTGCTCCGAACCTCTCTGCACACCCAAATGAACGATAATGGCAATTCCAAGAAACGGCGTCGTAAGGGCAACAATAATAACAACGGCAACGACCAGGACGACGGTGACAAGAAGAAGAAAGACTTGAAGGGCATCATCGCTTCCCTGTCGTTGCTGGAGGAGCAAGAGAAGGAAGACGAACAAGAGCACGACAGGGCCTCAAATGACGACGCGTCGTTTATCGAAGAGAAGCACAAGACGAGAACCAAAGCCATGTTAGATTACTACTCCGATTTCCAGGACTGCTATTCGGAGGTCGAAGAATCCGAAACGATGAAGCGAAAGCGGTCGAGAAGCGCGGCTTGCGCTGCGGCTGCGGCAGTGGCGGTGGCCGCCGACGAGTCCGATAAGGCGAAACCGGGTACTGGGTCGGCGGCCGGTCATCAAAGGAGGCTGTGGGTCAAGGACCGGTCCAAGGCCTGGTGGGACGAGTGCAACCAACCCGATTTTCCGGAATCGGAATTCAAGAAGGCGTTTCGGATGGGGAGGGCCACGTTCGATTTGATATGCCAGGAGCTCAAATCCGCCATTGAAAAAGAAGACACAACTCTGAGAAACGCAATTCCGGTGAGGCAGAGAGTTGCTGTTTGCTTGTGGAGACTAGCAACAGGTGACCCTCTTCGCCTTGTGTCTAAAAAATTTGGTCTTGGCATCTCAACTTGCCATAAACTTGTTCTTGAGGTCTGCTCTGCAATTAGAACTGTGCTCATGCCCAAGTATCTGCAATGGCCTGAGGACGGTGTGGTGAGGAAGATCAAAGATGAGTTTGAGGCCATTTCAGGCATACCCAATGTTGTGGGGTCCATGTACACAACCCATATTCCAATTATAGCTCCAAAGATCAGTGTAGCTGCTTATTTCAACAAGAGGCACACTGAGAGGAACCAGAAGACCTCTTACTCAATCACAGTGCAAGGTGTTGTGGACCCAAGAGGGGTTTTCACTGATGTGTGCATTGGTTGGCCTGGATCAATGCCTGATGATCAGGTTCTGGAGAAGTCTGCTTTGCATCAGAGGGCCAACAATGGTTTGCTGAAAGGTGTTTGGATTGTTGGGAGCTCTGGGTACCCTTTGATGGACTGGGTTTTGGTGCCCTACACCCAGCAGCATCTCACTTGGACACAGCATGCTTTCAATGAGAAGATTGGGGAGATTCAGAATGCTGCTAAAGATGCATTTGCAAGGCTGAAAGGGAGGTGGTATTGCTTGCAGAAGCGAACCGAGGTGAAGCTGCAGGACTTGCCCGTAGTGCTCGGGGCATGCTGTGTTTTGCACAACATATGCGAGCTTAGAAATGAGGAAATTGAACCAGAGCTGAGGTTTGAGCTTGTGGATGATGAGATGGTGCCAGAGGTTGCTTTGAGATCACAGAGCTCAATGAAGGCTAGGGATGCCATTGCTCATAATCTCTTGCACCATGGCCTTGCAGGCACTGGCTTTCTTTAGTTAATAGATACATAGATACTATAGAGTTTGCTCTCTGTGCCCTGCTGTGCTCTCTCGGATCAGATTGATCAACTAACTTGTTATAGTTTTATTTGTCCTGTTTTGTTGTAGAAGTCGTTGTCATCATTTCCTCCTTATTTTGTGATTCGTTTGTAGAAGGGGGGCTCTCTGTAAAAGGCATACTTGCCCCTTCCCACAAATGGATGATTGCAATTTGTACTAGGTTTTATACATTAATATCACAGAAACACTTTGTTGTAACCTCAGATTCCATATGAAATTGAATGCCAAAATATATAAATTCTTTTTGTTGCATGCTTTTGCTTCCTAATATATTATATTTATCTCATGGCATTTTCCTTTTTCTTCTGTGCCAACCACAACAACTCAGTTTATCATTTTATCTTAAACCAAAGGGGCCAATGAAGGAGAAGGCCATAAATGTGAACACACTCTCTCTCACTCCTCACTAACCAATTTGTAATAGTCTACTTAAAAGAAATGCTTAAAAGACTGGGGGACTTGTATCTTTAATCTTATTATTATATCAAGTCAAGATCATTAATTAAGTCCAACTAACAGTTCCCCAAAGTAGGAGGCATTTTCCATGCTAAATACTTCAATTTGAAGATGGACATTATTATAGATTTTTATAACAAATTATTATTATAAAGGCTTTACTGATGTCAACCTTATATATAAACATTTTTTTAGTCGATCTGCAAAACTGCTTTTTCATGAAGAGTTACACGATATTCATTGATAGTCTTCCTCTCTTCCAGTCCAGAATCTTGTACCATAGGTTTAGATCTTACATCATAGCTTCAAGTTCTTCAAGCATAAAATACCCACTACCGTCCCTACGCTTCTCTGATCAAGGCAAGCTTATGCCGGAAGCCCGGGATGAGCTCGTTTGATTTCTATCAATACCAAATGAAGACCCTTGGATAAACACCAATGCGATATTTACAAATAGCAAGTCAAAACCTACTAAAGACATCATGAAAGAGGCTCCAGCCAGCCACATATTTCGGCATTCCTGTGCCATTGTCCTAAACTTGAGTGAAGCTGCACTGTCTAGACCCCTCTCCCCCAGTCAACAAACAATGCAGCAATTTTAGCGAATGCCTTACCTTACCCATTTCAAAACTACAACCATGAAATCTGTGGAGGCCATGTCAAGATTTAAAGCCCCTGGTGTATGGAGCTGCTCGTGTAGTGTAGCATTCCACGACCTAAGTATATCATTCTAATTGTTGATTTACACAATTCACTATCAAAACGAATGCTCATATTCTATAAGTCAGACAGATTTCATCCCAGCATTGTTTCCATCACCGTGGGATTCCAATTCGTTGTTCATTGCCATCGGCTGGTAGACGAAAAGGGAAATGTGCAAATTGGATCCTCAATGCAGAAGAATCGGGTTTCTTGATATCAAACTTGTAACCTGCGTGCATCCACATTTTAGAGCTTGATAAGTGATGAATTCCCTCAAATTACTAGAAATCGCTGAAGCTTTGTCAATTCATTGTGTTAAACAGGATTCTAAACAATACAAATTCTTTACATAATCAGCTTCTGAATGTAACATACAATTTCCGGAAATAAACTTTATTACAGTATTATTACAATCACTAACTGCCAATATAGTAAATTTGATAAGTGGAAAATTTGATATCACACTTTGTGCTGTAAGTGGATAAATCATGGTTAATTGCACATATAATACCTTGAAGAGCTTCCATAGCAGTCAAAGCACACTTTGGATCAGCAAACTCCACAAAGCACAAAACCATAGCCTTATCTCCACTCTGCAGTTCATTTAAAAGTCTAGTAACATGGAGACAAAGCTCAAACAAAAGTAAAGTAACCCAGACATCAATAGTAACAAATAACTACGCAAAACTACAACGAAGTCTCTGAAGATTACTCAATAGAAGCAGGTAAATGAGCAGACTTACACGTCTAGGCTCCTTGTGAACAACTTTGATTTCTTTAAACCCAATAAACGGACGGAATATATCTACATTGCAAATTAAGGTCTTCAAAATGACACAACAAAGCAATATAATGAGCACATTCCCGTCAGGGCAATTCGATATCCATAAAATCTGAATCTAAGGTCTGTTGCCTCGACAGGAGCAAAAGGATACGGCCTACTTCTCTTCGGGTACAGTCGGTGGGAAGTCCATCAACAAACAAAACGTTTGATTCCCCTTTCAGAACTGGAGGACAATCAACATTGCTCAAAGAGCCAGGAGGCCTTTCTTTACTCATGTCAGCAGGAACACTTGCACTAATGCTAACTGCATCAGCATCCTGTCTCTGGCTTAGCAAACTTGGAACTTCCAAAGGAGATGGATAGCCCTTTAGGCTAGGTCCTGCTGATGCTGCTACACCAAGAATAGGTTCGGGTCGAAATCGAATGCCCCCAGTATCATCCACAGCATAGGCCCCTGGGGTCAATGATCTCATCTGCAAGTACATCCAAACCATTCAATAACAAAATTCCTTCATATACATATACATATATACATACTCATAGGCTGTTAAACAAAGTTCTTACATCTCTCTGCAAAAAATCAGACGAATAACTCGGAGGCTCAGTAGAGGGAAGAGTAGGATCGAATAGCAATGAGGGTGTTTCAGACGACAAGTAACCAGGAAAGGTTGGCCTTCCAACACTGCCTGGAACGCAATTAATTAGGACAAAACACAAATTATCCAATTAACACAAAGATTATTAAGGATAATATGCACATAATCAAATGCTATACATTATAAATCATTCAATTGATGGAGTCATGGTTTGTTTGGATGCTAAGAAAATGCGAGAAAGCGAGTGGAAATTGTGTGCAATTTGTTCGGGAAATGAAAATTTGGCGGTCATGGGATGCGGGGGAGGGAAAATTAAAGAACCTCTGTCAGTGCCAGTGGGAGTGTAGTATATACGGTAGGGATCGCCCATGTCTTCCACCGCCACCTCCACCAGTTTCAGAGCTCGACTCTCGCCGACTCTCTGGTGAAGCTTGCTTTTCTGTAGCGAAAAACCTCCTTTTGCCTTTGGTTTGCACTGTCGAATTCAATTGGCATCCATACGACGCTGTTTTGGCCGGCAAATGGTTGGAGGAGCTGTACAACTGTACACTCTTGATCCGAACTCAACAAAAAAAGTCCATACATCGCAGGCCAAACAACCCAAAATAGAAGGGGATAATCCTGTGCTGGGCCAGTTGGTCAGTGTCTTCCTTTACGTTTGGGCTTTGTCCTTGGGCCTCTATTGACCAAAAAATAAAGGCTTTTTACTACAGTTAAGTACATAGGTGTCTTAAATAGGGATTTTTAATTTTACACAATTTTTTTAAATACAAATGATAATTTAAACTATAAGGGGAGGTGAGTTTTTCACACACACACGCTACCAAAGTGTCACAGAAGTTCGAACCTGAGACCACTAGTATGTAAATCAAAATCATTTTTCACTGGACTAAATCTCGTTTTTTACACATAATTTGAAAGACAAACAATGCTCATTTTTTCAAAACTTTCCTTTTTCCTTTTTCTTTTTTCAATCAAAATGACATCATAATGTTGGGTTATATTCCAATGCAATGTCATAGCATGCACATTAAGTGTCGTATAAGGTTGAAAAACAAAAAATAATAACAGAAAAAGTTGCACTCTTAAGCATTTTCATCTCACTATAATTTATTTTGATTGAGTAATGCACAAATATAAGTTGGGAGGCAATATACGATGTAGTGGGATGTCCTTTTGGAATCCGATATGTTGTATTGTTAAATTGTTAATTTGGTCCCTCATTCAAATAAAATTAAATCATATAAGAAATTTATACACTATGATAACATAATATATTTTCCACAATATATTATCATATCTAATATGATTTTGTTGGGTTTGATGTGTTTTCTTAATTCATAATGCAATAAATTAGTGTTTTTTTAGGGTGAGGGAATACACATGACAATTAAATATGTTTTTAGATAATAATATATTGTTACTCTCTAGATGGTAATTTTAGTTACTAGTTCATCTTCAAGTTCCATTTTAACATAAGTTGTGACTTCATGGAAGTGACAATTGCATGTTTTTAAAGTTTGTCATTATTTATCCCCAAAAGAAAGTTGGGAGATTCATTATTATATCCAATATAGGGGCCCAAATTATAAAAATACCATATATAAAATGGACTTTAAAAACAAACTCAAATGGTCATTTACAACATAACAAAAAAGCTCTTAACTTCTTATAAATTACAAAACTGTCATCAATTTCTTAAAACAAGTTCAACCCCAAAACCTCAAAAAAAAATCTAAATTACTTAATAGGGTATCGAAGTAATTTAATAATCGAACTTAAATTCAATAGGGCCAACTGTCATTTTTTGAGTTTATTTATAGAAATTCAATGGTGTAGGGTTCTATATTATTAGTACTAAAAATGGGTATATGACTAAATATCTCAAGAAAGTTTATCTCATTTTATAAATAATTACATTTAAACAATTTCTAATGAGATTAGTGCTTATCTATGTAACTAAGTAAATTTTTACCCTTATGCAATAACAATTAGCGATGAGTACACATATGCGATTGTGTTGCTTTGATAATCAGAAATCAATAATAATGCCATTAAAAATCAATCATGAGTCCACGTAGGATTGACCATAACATTTTTCATCAAATAATTCACGCTAAATTATTACACACAAAAGACCATTAAAGAAAAAACGGCTATTCTAGACCTTTCCACAGGGGATACAACTTGCACGGTAATTACGACACGAGGTCCAGGGTGTTTTAGCAGAGACACTACATCACTGACCTGGACATTGAACAGATCCACATCCTATGAAAGGCGAGTGAGCATCACGCCCCAATCACTGCCAACTTACGGGGCCGTCCTTGTGCTTTTCACGTAAAAAAATGTGATAAAGCGTCATTAAATATGACAACTACACTCTCTCACAACAACGTGGAGTGCGTCACACTCCCACTTGCAAGCGCGTGCTTCCACCACTCATCCTGTGGCAGCCATCGTGAAAGTTATTGATAAAGAAATCAACCAGCTCCGATCGCCTGCTTCGAAACTCCGTGAGCTCGCCAATGCCAGTCAATCGGTCCTCGCCACGTCAACATGAGTCAGAGTGAAAAGTACGACCCGAACACGTGGCATGCGAATGGCGGTTGAGGAGTAAATGGAAGCTAGAACGAAAGAGGTTTTCTGAGGTTCTCTTTCATCATCTACTCGTCCGTCGTTGCAATAAAAAGGAGCTCCAGAGTGAGTCTCTAGAGAGAGAACGAGACGATACATAGACTGTAATGGAGGATCGAGAGGAGCAGGAAGAGGAGGTGTTGGGGTCGAGCTTGACGATGGAGAAGGTGGCAGCAGCCAAACAGTTCATAGAGAACCACTACAGAGCTCAGATGAAGAACATTCAAGAACGAAAAGAGAGGTATGTTTCAACTTAATTGCTTACAGATTTTCACCTTGTTAAGTACTTAAGCTTTGTTTGATTGCTTAAGTAATGTAGTTTGGGTAGTAATTTGGGCTGTGAATCATGAAACTCTTCATGTTTGGGGATACGACTTGACATAGCATAGCTTTGGATTTCGCCATTTCATCAATTGCTTTCAATTTGTGCTGTTTTGTTGATGTGAAAATGTGGCAAGAACGAAATGTGTGTTATTATCATGTTTTGGTTAATTGAAACATGTGTTTCTCTTTACATTTGTGTTTAGGAAATGTGGGGGATAAGTAAAGAAATCAGAGTTTCTTAGATAGAAACAAATATGGTAGTTTCTCTATTGGGCAATAGATTGAAGTTTGCTAAATCTGAACCGTCTGGGTTCTGATCTTGTTATTGTTATTTTTAGTATTTGGTCTCCTCGGATTATCTTGTTACTGCCATTCAATTTCATATGGAATCTGAGGTTACAACACAGTGTTTCTGTGATATTAATGTATAAAACTTAGTACAAATTACAATCATCCATTTGTGGGAAGGGGCAAGTATGCCTTTTACAGAGAGCCCCCCTTCTTGAAACAAATGGCAAAATAAGGAGGAAATTATGACAATGACTTCTACAACAAAACAGGAAAAACTGTAACAATTTAGTTGATAACAACAGATTAATAAGCAAAAAAAAACCTGAGAGAGCACAGCACAAGTATCTATCTATCTATCCACTAAAGAAAGCTAGTGCCTGCAAGGCCATGGTGCAAGAGATTATGAGCAATGGCATCCCTAACCTTCATTGAGCTCTGTGATCTCAAAGCAACCTCTGGCACCATCTCATCATCCACAAGCTCAAACCTCAGCTCTGATACAGGCTGTACATCTATTAGTATACTACCCTCATATGTATATCAACTAATTGTCGGCGAAAACATTGATTTTCTAAAAATCTTCAAGATTATGCTCAATCAGTATTTTAACCAGTCTTGATCAACAATACTCAGATATTTGGTGGAGTCCACTCTTGCAAGGGCAGCTCTTCTTTCCCAAAATCTTCAAATTAAGAAGGATCCCCTAAAATTTGAGGTTAAGGATAGCGTTATCGCCTTTGCTTTTGATAGAGTTCCACACCAAAGTTCTATAAGGATAGGTAGTGGCAAATAAGAAACTTCTCTTCACAAACACAGCAACTTTGCATGAACAATTGAGTCGGTATCTTCTGATATGTGATAGATCACGTGTGCATATTCTATTCAGTTTCAAAAATTTGCTTTTTCATAGGTATTACTGCCCCGTGTTGTATTCTTAAGATTTAAATATTCTGGTGAAAATCTTTCAAGGACACTGCAAAATGTTTTAGTTCAAAGATGCAACTAAGGAATTACTAACATGATGTTTTTTTGTTGTTGCAGACGATGGGTGTTGGAAAGGAAATTAGCTTCCTCAGATGTGCCAAAGGAGGTACAAGTCAACCTGATCAAAGACTTAGAGCGAAAGGAAACAGAATTCATGCGACTTAAAAGGCACAAGATTTGTGTTGATGATTTTGAGCCTTTGACCATCATTGGTAGGGGAGCCTTTGGTGAGGTCAGTATTGAACATAGTATCCTTAAGAATGTAAATGTACTAAGCTTTTCAGTGTTCATTGGATCATGTGAGCTTAAAGTTAGCTTTCATTTCAGAAACTATGCTTGTTCTATTTGCTACTTATATATTTTCCAAATGCAATTTCTGATAGTAGCATACCTTTCCTAATGCATGCTCAAACTACAGGTCCGATTGTGTCGAGAGAAAAAATCTGGCAATATCTATGCCATGAAAAAGTTGAAGAAATCTGAAATGCTTAAGAGAGGACAGGTAAGACCATACATGTGACTTTGTTCCAAACCTACCACTGGAACTCGTTCTAAGATTTTCTTCATTGAACTATTGCTGGTCATATTTTTTCATTTTCCCTTGTAGGTGGAACATGTTAGAGCTGAAAGAAACTTGCTGGCTGAAGTTGCCAGCCATTGCATAGTTAAACTTTACTACTCCTTTCAGGATGCTGAGTACTTATATTTAATAATGGAATATCTGCCTGGTGGTGACATGATGACTCTGCTGATGAGGGAAGACACCTTAACTGAAAGTGTGGCTAAATTTTACATTGCACAGAGTGTACTGGCCATTGAATCTATCCAGAAACACAACTATGTACACAGGTTGAAGACAAACATTACTCTCATGTTATTAAATTATTCTTTTGTTATCAAAATATTTGTTGGTTGATGTATTATTTTGGGTTGATATTTGTATGCCTTGGGTATTTAGTCTTGTCTCACCACTTTGTATTCACTACCTTTTCAGAGACATTAAACCAGACAACCTTCTTCTGGATAAAAATGGTCACATGAAACTCTCAGATTTTGGCCTCTGTAAGCCTCTTGATTGTACAACTTTACCTGCACTGCATGAAAATAGAACTATGGATGATGAAAATTTGACAGAACCAATGGATATCGACATATGTGTTCCTGATGCGGATAATAGGAGTAGTTGGAAAAGCCCCCGTGAACAGCTGCAGCATTGGCAGATGAACAGGAGGAAGTTGGTACGCTAACATCTTTACTGACTTGTTTTTGCAGTACATCTTCAGCCTTACCCCTTAAAACGTTTCCCTCACTATATCTCCCCCCTCCCCCTCCCCCCTTATTTTTTTGGATAGGCATTTTCAACTGTGGGGACCCCCGACTATATTGCACCTGAAGTGCTATTGAAGAAAGGATATGGAATGGAATGCGACTGGTAACTGATAATTGAATATTTTATTATCTCTCACCTTCTGTCATCTTTTTTGTTGGTGATATGCATTGTTTTATTTAGGTGGTCATTGGGAGCAATAATGTATGAAATGCTTGTTGGTTACCCTCCATTTTATTCAGATGATCCAATAACTACATGCAGAAAGGTAACATGATACTCCTCACATAACTCTGAGTGCAAAGTTTCCATGGTGAGTCATAGGTGTGAGCTAAGGTCACTTCAGTTTCATATACAAAGTTCTCCTCACTGTACTTGTCAATTTCTGTCAGATTGTTCATTGGAGAAACCACTTAAAATTTCCAGAAGATGCACGGTTGACAGCTGAGGCTAAGGATCTTATTTGCAGGTTGCTCTGTGATGTTGAATATAGGCTAGGTACTGGTGGCGCACATCAAATCAAAGTGAGGCTTTAATATTTAAATAAAATGTTTTTCAGGATCCTCACATCGATATGTTCTTTGCCTTATAATTGTATAACTATGTTGTATCAGTCTCATCCTTGGTTCAAGAACATTGTGTGGGACAAACTCTATGAAATGGAGGCAGCATTCAAACCAGAAGTGAATGGGGAACTTGATACCCAGAACTTTATGAAGTTTGACGAGGTATTATACAATATCATCCTTATATTTTCTTATTTCATGTTTCTTTATATTTGCACCAACAGTATTGTTTCTTCTTTTACTCTTCTACTAATATTACTGCTATAACAGTTCCACTAATTTACACCTTTTTAGCTCCTGTATGCTTTCATTTATGTGATATCTAGAAGCTTCATTACGCCACTGTGAAACATAATGTGTTTATTGATTTCCTACATCTTTTGCATTTGTGCTTAGTTGGAGCCTCCAGTGTCATCAAGAACTGGCTCAGGTCCCTCACGAAAGGTTTGTAAACTATGCATACCGTTTATGTACTCATGATATGCATACATCATTATATAAGACATGTTATGTAATACTTTGCGTAGTCAGTTGGTATTATGATTATCTGTCCCTTTGAAGAGACAACCCAGTAGACGTTCCATAGGGAAAAGAAAATATCCTACCTGGATTTCATTTTTTTTTTTTCAAATTTTTCTTTGTGTTTCCTTTTTTATTTGTATTTTTCTTTGTGATGCGGTTTCTCAAGTTAAAATTGTAAACATTAGCCAGCCACTGTGAAATTTGCAGTAGCGCCATTTGATGTCAAAAATTCTGTTTTTAAATTTTGTGACAAGGGGATTTGGTTGTAGAAAATCAATCTCAACTGGCTTTTGCTTATCTCTCATCTTGTGTAGCATTTTTTCAAAATGAATATGCATTATTAGGCAACAAAGGTCTTTAAATTACTGTTGCCCTTTTGTTATCTTTAAAGGTCTCATGTCTATTTTCCAGAGGATCCACCAAAATCTGCAATAGCCTTTTCATACGAACTCATGCCACGTTTTGAAGGAATTTATATTTTAGTATGAATGTTTGACTGCTGATCCTTATCGCCTTATAATTTCATGCAGTTGCAATTGACTCCCAAAGATCTAAGCTTTGTTGGCTATACATACAAGAACTTTGATGCTGTAAAAGGGCTTCGCCAAGTTTTTGGTATGCAATCGTGACTCCATTGGTGACTGGTTGTTATTTTCTGTTTCTATTTCTTTCCTCATGGCACGAGGGAGGAATTTTGTGACTCATAGCATTTTCAACTAGTTTTTTTTATTTGATCAGTATCCATGTGCTTCTGAGTGAGTGGATTTTTCATGCTCAATTGTGGTTGCATCCGTCACCTGAGTGTATGCTGTTCTTGTCTGTGTACTAGAGAAATACAAGATTGACTTCATGTTTGACTTTGCATAGGGGTGGCGATGACATTGGCTTCAGTTTATACTCGTTTTGGCAATGAATTTTATTTTCATTTGCATAATACACGTTGATGGTGAAAATGAATGTCCTGTGTGAATTCCAAAACCCCCATCTTACGCTTCAGGTGTGGGTAGACAATATGCTGGGCTTGCCATGTCTGGAATTCATTTCAGACAAAATAGTAGTGATGGAATAATCAAATGGCAACATTCACTCAGTGGGGTACTGCCCCCCTCGTCAAATCTCTTCCCTCCTGCAGGATAAACCCAAACCTCTTTTAGAGGGAGAGGTAGCACATGGTTAGAAACTTAGAAATGAAAATGGTGACATCATGAATTTCTTATTGGTTAATCTTTTTTCTTTTAATAACATTATTTTGTTGATAATTTTGTCATGTGGCTTTTGCTTGTTAGTATGAAATCTCCAGCCTTTGCTTTCAAGGAAATGTAGATTGGACAGAAAAGTATATCACTTAACTGTCCACCTAATGAGTCTAATGCTTTGTTCTTGTTTGCAGGATCTTATTACTTTACTGGTATTATCTGATGTTATTCTGTTATGAATCTTAGTCGATTAAAGTTTAGTCTCTAATATCTGCAGGTGATTCAAGAGTAGATTTTACTAGTGAACGGGCAGCCAAGGAAGCAGAGTTACATATGCTTGCATCATCTGGTGATCCCATGTTACCATAACACTGAATCCCAGGGGAGGAAAAATGGCAAGCCAACTGCGCAGACATATGCTTTTGTGCTTAATTTGGGTTCGTAATTAAAAAAGAAGGAAAGAAACTCAGTATATCTTGCGAATTGACTGCCATACAGCTTGCCATATTACCATTTTAGTGTACAGTAGCTATTGAAAAGCTTCATAAAGGCCCAGAAAGGGCAAGTGTTATCATCCTTGCCTTCTTCAGTAAGGTTTTGTGAGTTGGTAGAAGTTAGAATGTAGTCTGACTGAGAATTCCGGAACTGGTGTCCTGGCTGCCCAGGTTGGCAATGTTATCATCCTTGCCTTCTCTAGCGGCAGTTTCCGGCCAAATCATAATTCAACTTGGCCAATTACCAAGAAACTCAGTAGTAGTCATTTTAGAGAGAATTTTCTCTGTTGTTGTGTTGTGTAATCTTTTAAGGGATGAACTTGAATTGCACCTCTTATTCTGTGTCCAAAATGGAATATTACAAATTATGAGGTGTCTTTTAATGTGCCTTCCTTTTCCATTGTTAATATCACTATTCTAAGGCCGCCTTCTTTTCTTAATGGGTGATTTTATTGTCACGCCCATTATTTGCTCTTTGCACACTATACTAATTTAAACATGAATAACCGATTTTACCATTGTACATAGTTATCGTTAAGGACAAAAAAATATTTAAAATATAAATTAAATTTGCTCACTACACCCCACGTATGTTCTTGCAACCTTAGTTAGACTTTTTTCTCATACCATCATGTTCTTACAACCCTAACAAGATTTATACACTTATATTGGTGAAAAAATATATTGTATTTATTCATGAAGGGTGAGATTGAAGTTAAAGAGGCTTCGAATGAGGTATGAGTTTATTTTTTGGCGTTTTTCAAGTTTAGGATTTCATGATGGTCATTGGTTGAGTTCAGCACACCAGTACCGAATGCGATAGGTAAATTCGGTGGTATGCCACCGAAACATTGCACCTATTTTGGTTGTGTTTGACTAGCCGTTAACTTAAGATGCGGTGGAGATCCACCATAACATGGAACGATGTTCGGTGGTGTATTATCGAATTTTTACCTACAATTCAGTGGCAACATACCGAAATATATTTATTTTTTCAGTAACTTGTTGTCGACCACAAATTTAATGTAAGCTATTTTGACTTTACTCTCATTAAAGGAACAAAAACAAGGTGACGCCCTTAAAATAGATGATGCATCATCCAATGTGGTGGTCATCTCACTAAAAGGCATGTGAAAGATGTTCGTTTTGGGATGCTACCTCTTAACGAAGGTAGATACAACAATCTTATCTACATTCCGATAAAAACACCTAATAAGTTAATCTAATCTAGACCTCGGAATGTAGCATTTGAATATATCATTATTTGGATTAGCCCACCAATTCCACTCACGAAGGGTAGATGTCTTCGACATGCACTTACGGGGCTCACATTCCTAGTCAAAATACAAAAAAAAATATTTATGTTAATTACCATGAACCAGACTTATATTCTGCTTTCTATTGTTACAGTAAAACGACTTTTCTGGTTATTCAACTGTTATGTGAGTTTTAAAACTCGTAAGTAAAGATGGATCAATGGGACTTATTCGAGATGGCTCAATAGGCTCGACATCTACCTTAACATTACTATCATGAGTAGCAGCTACATCTTCAGCTACATCTTCAACCTCTGTAATATCCTCAAAGTGGTCTGGGGGACCATGCTGGGACTGGTCCTCTTGAGGGGCTAACCTTGATGCTTTATGTCTCCTCGTTGAGGCTGTGGGACTCTGTCTATCAGGTCAAGATGATGAAACCCTAGTAGTACCTCTGTGAGTCCTCTTCATATCTAAAAAATAATATTAAGTACAAACTGAGTAACGAATTCGGTAGATGATCACTGAAACAATAAACGAATTCACCGAAACAAGAAATGAATTCAGTAGACAACCACTGAAAAACGAAAACAAATTCGGTGGACTACAACTAAAAAACTGAAATAGATTCGATTGACTACCACTGAAAAACGAAACATATTCAATGGACATCCACTGAAAAATGGTAACAAATTCGGTGGACTACCACTGAAACAAGGTAATAATTTCAGTGGGATTTACACAGGTAAGTTAAGGAATGAGGTTCATGAGGGCAATTTAGGAGAAAAATGGGGTGTGCAGAATAATTTTAAATTTTACTAAAATTCAATGGAGTGCAAAGAACAAATTCTAGGGTGCCAATAAAATCACCCTTTCTTAATATGTCACCTTGGACGTATGGGAGATTTGGAATTTTCTTTTTTTAAGTGAAACTTTTGAGTTTGACTTTTTAAATATCATTCTCAATCAAACATGAGAGCAAGCAAGATCTCTCTTTTCTTTTCTTTTTATTTCCTGGCTTTTGTTTTTTGTTACCCAGCTAAAGGGAAGTTTGGGCTCAAAACTTCTCTGACCCAAATGAGACAGAAAGAGAGAGGGCCCTGAATTTTAGGTCCTTTTTTTTTTTTTTGGGTCAGGCCCTAAATTTTAGGTCGGACTCAGAGAGACCTACAAACCAAACCCAGAAGAGGAGAAAAGATGAGAGACCCAATAAGAAAAGTGATGTGGACCGTTTCATTTTTCAATTTGAGTAATTCGCGTCACTTGGTGACGTCGTTTTATGACACCAGTCAGTCAGCCAGATAGTCCGAGTCTCCGAGACATCTTCACTTTCTTTCTGTTTGTTTCGGCATTGTTTTCAGAAAAGAAAAAAAAAAAAAAAAAGGCAAAAAAAAGAAGATGAAAAGTGGACACTTGACAGTATTTTATTTCATTTTATTTATTTATTATTGTCTGTTTTCAAATCTAGATTTGTGGAAAATCTTCCTATTCAGGGCAAATGAGTATTAGTAACGAAATTCTCTAGTGGGTTTGTATGTACAAAGGACAGTTGAGCCATTTGGGAGAAGGCGTCTGGTCTGTCTAAATTTCAAAAGGTCGTGTCGTTTTGACTTGTCATTGTTTTTGGAAAGGAAAATGCTAATTTCTTTTCTTCCATAATGGATTTAGTTAATGATTGCAAAAGTCAACTAATTGATTTAGTAATCAAGCTAAAAGTAGGGCAAAGCTGAGACATTTTGCAGAGCTTAATGAATAATTATACAACTAAATGCCATGTTCCCCCAAGTATATTACGAAAATTGTATTCTACGGATATTTTATATACGAATTATACGAATTTAGGTTTAAAAGTTGGTATGGCACAGTTTGTGGAAGTTGGATGTTGAAATCATATCACTACCTACCTACTATGTCTGTCTGACGTATACAGCAATTCATATAGCTCTCTCCGCTTATCATGCTTCTAAGTTTTACTATGCAACATGACAAGGACTCCTTTTTTTATTTTTTTATTATTTTAAGGGCATGTTTAGTAACGCTTTTGAAACATATTTTCAGAAAAGTAAAAACGAGAAAACGAATTTACCAATCTATAAGCATAATTATTTGTTGAAATTAAGATTGAAATACAAGGGTAGGTTGATTTTCATATTTAGCCAACCAAATTCTCAATTTGTGTTTTCTTTGTTGTTGTGGTGCTTTTGGTTTCTAAGGTTAGAAACTTACATGTACTTTCTACCGAGCCATATAAAACCTCACAAAATGCAGTTGTGACTAGTAAGTATTCTCCCTATGCAAAAAGAAAAAAAGAAAAAGAAAAACCTTGTAAGGTATATGAGAAAAGTCCCTTTCAAATATTAGCAAATATGTGAAAAAAAACCCCTTTTAAGTATTTTGATAATAATTTTGAATTAGAGAATGAAAAGGGAAAAGATCATGGGATGGGTGGAGATGCTTCAATATGCTCTTCTAGATTTGACATGTGTCACCTTTTTCTCACTCTTCAAATACACTCTCCAGTCTCTCTTGTCCTAATTTGTTTACTCTCTTTTCTTGTTGTTTTTACTTTATTTTGGGTATTTCATCTCTCCACTCCCTTTCTTGCGCTTGCAAGTCTCAGCTCCAGGTACGTGTATAAAAAAGAAGTCATATTTGAGCTTATTTTTTAAATGGTAAGCATCCCCATATCTTGTTTCTTGATTTTTTTGATCCTTCCCATGGATTTCAGCTGTTAAAATAAAGTCTCTGGACGTAGAAAATGATAGAGAGAGAGAGAGAGAGTCGAGTGAAAGGGAGGGAAGAAAAGACCATACAGTTGACAAATTAGGTAGTGATTCTTCTTTTCCTTTCTTCTTTTACCTTCTCTCTTTTCTTGCTTAATAATTGTCATAATTATTTGAAAGAGAGAGAGTTCAATTACAAGAGGCCGAGATAGCTTGCCTCAGATCCAGGGAAGTCAAGTAATAGGTTGAAAAAAAAAAAAAGGTGCTTTCTTTCATAGGGTTTTCCTGTGATTCTTGGCTTTGCCTTTCTCATGACCCCTTTTTCTCTTTCTTTCTTGTGTTTAGATAAGGGGTTGGTTTCATATTTAATCTGATTTTTATTATTTTTTCTTTCTATTTTACAGTTTTTCATTGTGCATTTAAAGGTTTTTCTGGTTTTTTCTTTCTGCCGTAGTTGATGGAGGTAGATAGAGAAGAAGTTGACAAGGCCTCAAACATGTCTTTTTAGCCTATTTAGGGCTCATATTTCCGCAAATAGAAGTGTGGATCCATTGTTGTTGGCCAGATCTGACTTCCCATTTCCTTTTCACCACCTTTTAGCTCATCTATACATTCACATCTCCTGAATTTGCACCCTCTTTTGGCCTTTATTTGGGTGCCTTAGGCATGGACAATGGTCTGTTAAAACCCACCATTCACATTCCAAAATCATTCCAAATAAGAGAAGAAAGTCAAAAATTAATTGAGAAATGACAGGTTGTGTTATGTTAGAGGGGTCGAAGGGTAACTTTTTGTACTGCCCAGATAAGGATTTTGATGGAGGAGATGTCTCCGGCGGTCACGGTGCCATTTAGAGTAGGTAACTCAGTCTGTGATAACCCAAACATAGCTACCCACATGGATGTCACAAGACTTAAGCTAATGACAGACACGGCGGGGTTGCTATCTGATTCTGTCACCAGGGGTTCCAGTGAGACGGTTGCAGCTGGTGAAAGGATTGTAATTGTAGTTATTTGGAGAATGAAGTTAGTTTTGTAGAAGTTTCAGTGCCAAAAGAGGACGAGGAAGGAGAAGCTCCTTTGTTGGATATGATATCTCAAGATGGAAGCAATTGGGTTTCTGCTGCTGATGTGATAGCTCGGGAAAGTGAGGAAGATGATTCCTTATCATTGGAAGGCGATCAGATTCTTGATAGCTCTTGTTCACTCTCTGTGGCTAGTGAGTCAAGTAGCTTATGTTTAGAAGACTTCCTCGTTTATGAGGCTAGTCCTGACATAGGGACACTGACTTCTGTAGACGTTGAGAAGAGCATTTGCTGTGTTGATGTTACAAAGGCTTCAGATTTGGGTGATTCAAAAGTTCAGAGATCACAACTGACCCCCTTGCTATGACGGTGAGCCTCGAGGAAGAAAATCGTGATGGGTCTGACCCAAAGCCATCTGAAGTTGTTCAATTGCCTGTGGAAACAGGGGTCAAAGAAACAGTAAGCCGCAGTGTTTTTGAGGTAGACTATGTGCCACTTTGGGGGTTTACGTCCATGATTGGAAGAAGACCAGAGATGGAAGACGCACTTGCCACTGTACCTCAACTTTTAAAAATTCCAATTCAAATGCTGATTGGCGACCGGGTACTTGATGGCATGAGCAAGTGTTTAAACCAGACTGTTCATTTCTTTGGAGTCTATGATGGTCATGGAGGCTCTCAGGTACCATTTCATATTTCTTATCTATTCCTTGTGCATAGTTTTCCTACTGCATATCATGCATTTAATGTCTTTCTGCCAGTAACTGTGTTTCGTGGGGTTGGGTTTCAATTTGTTTAGGTTGCAAACTATTGTCGTGATCGTGTACATTTGGCTTTGGTTGAAGAGATAGAGTCCGTTAAGGAAGGCCTTATTCATGAAAGTATCAAAGATAATTGCCAAGAGCAATGGAGAAAAGCATTTACCAATTGTTTTCATAAGGTTGATGCTGAAGTTGGAGGGAAGGCTAGTCTTGAGCCTGTTGCCCCAGAAACTGTTGGTTCCACTGCTGTTGTTGCCCTTATTTGTTCGTCTCATATAATAGTAGCAAACTGTGGAGATTCAAGAGCAGTTCTGTGTCGTGGTAAAGAACCCATGGCATTATCAGTGGATCATAAAGTAAGGTTCTCTAACTGAACTACTGTACCGTATATTTCATGACTGATTATGCAAACTGATCTGCATTCGTTATTTTAGCCAAATCGGGAAGATGAATATGCAAGGATTGAGGCAGCTGGGGGCAAGGTCATACAATGGAATGGGCATCGTGTTTTTGGTGTTCTTGCTATGTCGAGGTCTATAGGTATGCGCTTCGTCATGATTGTTTTTTTCTTTTGCAATTCCATGCTTCTTTCATGGATGAATTCTGTAGTACTTCACATAATACTATTATATATCTGCAGTAAAGTAGTAACTAAACTTTGTCCAGAAATCATATATTCATGAAGATTTGATGTTTTTTTTTTGGAATAGAAACATTTTTATTCAAATTGAAAGGATAAAAACAAGAACATTTAGAACATTCATGAAGATTTGATGTTAGGTCCAAACATGATATGTGTTTTTTTTGACAAATTTTCTAACCAAGGTACATAGAAAAAATACATCCTAGTCAAACTTGGGTGGCCCAACACTTCGTAAAGTAAATTTCAACCTTGGTTTTGAGTTGCAGGTGATAGATATTTAAAACCGTGGATCATTCCAGAACCAGAAGTGATGTTTATTCCTCGAACAAAAGATGACGAATGCCTCATTTTAGCCAGTGATGGTTTATGGGATGTTATGTCAAATGAAGAAGTGTGTGACCTTGCTCGGAGACGAATACTTCTCTGGCACAAGAAGAATGGCGTTACTCCACTTCCGCTGGAAAGAGGCGAAGGAATTGATCCCGCAGCTCAGGCAGCAGCGGAGTTGCTTTCGAGCCGTGCTCTTCAAAAAGGAAGTAAGGACAACATTACTGTAATCGTGGTGGATTTGAAAGCTCAAAGGAAGTTTAAAAGCAAAACATGATGGCTTCTTATGATCTGATATCGTGTTGCCCATTTGTTTTTCACCTGGGCTTCATTGCTTGATGAGAACCAGAGTCTGTATGTATCATAGAACATCTGCCATGCCATTCTAGAATCTTCAGTTTTTTAATTTTTTAAGTGTTTGCTATACACTCTGCTGTGCCGACTTGTGGCTGTGTAAATCTTAGCTGCTTGGTAGTAGAAATAGGTAAGGGTGGCAGTGTGATGCTTTTAACATTGTGGGCAAATTGTATTCATTATGCCTCCGAGTTAAACAGCTCAGTGAGGTATTTACCCTTAATATTATTTCAATCCTAATGCTTATAAAAGTAGTAAATTTGGAAATTTGCTTGCACATTTGTGATCTTCTCTCTGTGATTTTTGTTATATTATTCTCAATGGACTGGTGATTGGTTTGCCGTTGACATCACATAACGGGTGAGACTGGCTACCGAGCAGAGGAGGCCAAAAATGGAACCTCAGTATTTCCTGTGCACCAACTCCTTCACAACATCAGCAAGATTTTTCTCACTATCAACACTCTGAACCCACTTGGCGTTGATGTGTACCCTCTCGATGCTCTGCTTCAAGGTTCTAGTTATTGAAGGGTTAGGACGGGCTTTGAAGAACTCATCTATTTCCTCACCTTCTCAATTGAAGCAAACTGCGAAGGAAAATGAAGGCGTTATAAACCATTTGCTTATGTAATTTCGGATCTAAATTAAACAAAATAGGAACCTCATAGAAAATAAGATTTTTTTTTAAACGAACCGGAGAAACAATTGCTGCGACAAAGCAGGTAATTAGAAATCCGGAACTCCAGGTGTTCGAGATGTGCTCCCAGTTATCCTGCATTTCGAAGCATCCAAAAGGCAAAATCAAACATAGCAACAAAAGTGGGAAAAGAAGAAGACTCAAAAACAAAACACTGAACCCGCCCCTTCACATCCAGTTCGAATTTCCCTCCCATAGATTTGATAAATTTAGAGTAAGTTAGACTATCGCTTGTATAAAATAAAATAAAATAAAAAAATATTAGGGTTTAAAGAAGCAGTAAAAACTAGTGCTTGAGAGTTACCTTCAGCCACGTCCAAGCTGTTTCCCGTCCTTTACTACTAACAGAAAGTCCCATGATAGCGTCCTGACTGCGGACCTATATAGATGGGTATTGAAGTCGGTATATCACCAAGCTTTGAGATACTCTAATTTACTACTAATTTGTAAAACTATCAAACTGAAATTAAGAGATAAATAAAATCTGAAATACCTCAGAAGTCAATAAAAAGTTGAGAACTTCCAGTGTTATGATTGGATCAGGACACAATGCTAATGAACCTGCAGGCACCGAGAGAGAGATTACTGCCACATTATAACAAACTCAGATGTTTGGAATGATTTTACAAATTAATCAGTATTACTTAAAATGCGGTTTTTCTCCTGGCTTAGATCAGTCTCTCTGTAAACTCTAAGAAGAGATTCATAGCCTGATCTGTTAGACGTGCTTACTCTTTGCATTACAGCCACATACACTGCCTGCAGCAATAGTTCATGATGAACATCAGCAGGGAACTTAAAAGGACACATATGGGTGCTTAATGAATGGTTTAAATCAGAACAACCTTTCTTATGTCAGCAGGAAGGAGTGCTGTATTTCTGTCATCTAAGAAGGCATGAAAGCGCCTACTTGCTTCATTTATCGTCAGGTCATGTCCAAACACAGCAAGGGCAGCTAAAATTTCTCCTCTCAACATTGCATCTAAATGACTCGCCGGGTTTAGGGTCCCAACCAAGCTTCCTGTAAAAAAATTCAAACATAAACAATAAACTTCAACAAAAATAAAGAAAAAGAAATAAGTAAATCTTGTGGATAGTTTGGGAGTGTCAAACATATGTAGCATCAAGAAAGATGTTTCCCGAGATCTTGTTTCTATACAAAGGCAATGTTCCATATAACCTCCCATTTTATATGGTAGCTTCAAAATTTAACTAGCAACAAATTTGATATACAACTGACTTATATCACTTAAGGTTAAATAAGCAGTGGACAGAGCACTTTCAATTCCCAGAATTCTTAATCACAGATTTCTGTAGATGCTTGAGCGTTAACAAATGAAGAAAAAACCTTACTGTGCAGAGTACTGGAGAAGGCCAATAAGGAATTGATTAATGAGATCCAGTAGCTCGGGTACAGCATCAGCTGCAATGCTTGCCAGCTTATAGCTTATCTGTGAAAAGTTAACACCAGAATAAAGCCAAGGCCATAAATACAGTAACATAAACACAATGCAGAGGTGATCATTACGGTAATCAAATTTAACAGCACTGTAAAGTCAAGTTCCTCTCTGTAAGCACCCAACAAGGTAAGCAATGACGCAAAAGACTGCTGGCGAGCCATAGAAAGGGCAAATGAATCATCTAAAACTCCTGTTAAAAGGAAAAACTTGATGAAACTGCTGGCTAGCCAAGGTAAGCAATGAAAACTATCAGCTTCGCTATCAAAGAGATGTGTGCATAAAAAGATGATTACCAAATCTGTCAGTTGCAGACAAGTATTTGTTCTCTATAGCATTTCTAAGTTTATCCGCAAGTTCCTCATCATATTTCACCCTGTAAAAACCAGTCTGATCCACATTGACTTTTATCCAGCTGCATAATGCATTGTTTTCATTGCTTCCTCTACTTCCAGTCTCTGCTATTGAGCAACCCAGAAATTCCTTTATGTCAAGAGTTCTAGACTTCGTTTGTAGTAGGAAACTCTTGCGTACATTATATGAGCCACAACATAATGTTATCGGCACAATCCATTGTCCATCACCTTGAGAACCACTTGACAAGAACTGTGTCTGTCAATTATTACTTTATTTATCAGATATTTGTCCGTTTCCAAGTACCATGGAATTAAACCTAAACAAACAATTTAACAGCTTATATATGCATTAGATCTCAGACACTATTTCTTGATAATTGCATTTGATACTAGAACAAGATTTTGAAGGAGGCAAACACAAGGAAACCTGATCAAACTCCAATTTCTGATCTTTGATTTTGACAGAAACAACTGGGTAACCTTTTTGCTGAGTCCATGAATTCATTAGCTTGTTCACAGGTTCACCAGATCCCTCCTCAAGGGCAGCCCATAAATCTTCTGTCTTTGCATTTGAGGATGCGTGCTTTCTTATATATGAAGCAAGTGACCTCTAGATGCATGAAAAAATAACATGTAATCAACTCTGTAATTTAAATAAGAATCCGGTTTGATAAGGAATGAGAATACAAATTTAAAAATTCAAGAAAACAGGATGAGAAACATTACACCAAACACCTTTATCATAAATGTAAATTTCTCAGAGAATAAGATAGTTGCTTCAAGCCAGAGGGGGTTTCTAAAATAACAAAAGACCAACCTGAAAGCATTCAGCGCCGAGATAGCTTTGTAGCATCAGGATAAGAAAAGCACCTTTTGTATAACTTATGGCATCAAATATTTCATCAACCTCATCAGCATGATTTATCTCCACCTGACGGTAAAAAATAGGGTATTACCAAAAGGTTACGTAAACCAAGTATGTACTAACACTCACCAGTACATAATGACCTAAATATAACCACGAGTAAAGCCTGTCATACAGGTTAACAAGGATTGATGCCCTCAAAAAGAAAATTTTTGGGCAAAAGAACTCAAATGAAACCCATGAAAGCCTTAGTCCACATAAATGTACCTCGATGGGGTGAGATTCTTCAAGAGCATCCAGCCTAAGACCCCCAGTACATTCATCAAGAAACTGAGTCCATATTTGCCACTCTGGGAACAAGTTATCAGTAGCTAAATAGCTCACCTAATGACATTAAAATACTTACTTTAAGTCCACAAACAGGTAAAGTAACAAGTACAAAAATGAAATGAAGTGATACCCATGTTGCAAATCCCTCGTTCAGCCACAAATGTGTCCACCATTCCATCGTTACAAGATTGCCAAACCACTGGTGAGCCAATTCATGTGCCACGGCAACTGCAACCTTTTACGAAAACTGCATGAAGTGATTAAACATATCTTTGGGTGCAAAAACAATAGCTCCATATTATAGTAAGTTATTATCTAAATTCTGAAAGCTAGAGTGACATTCAGGATTTGCATAGTACATTTTGCTTGTTGGAAGCTGCAGAATGCTGCTCATCAAAGAGCAAAGCTGCATCACGGTACGTAACTAAACCATAATTCTCCATGGCCTCAACAGAAAAATCAGGGATTGCAACCATATCCAATTTGGGCAAAGAGTAGGGCACAGCAAAGTATCTGTAGAACATGTCATCATTGATTTGATAATGAATGCCAAAAATGCAGTATAATCACAAAAGTGCTACTACTTATAGTCCACAGCATACATTAAGTGTAATTCGCAGCTTGAATATGAAGGCTATAACCCATGATCAGTAGTTTTTTTATTTTTTTTATTTGGGTGATTCTGTAATGTATAAACATACTCTTTGTACAATTCAAGTGTCCTGACAGCAACGCTCAATGCAAATTTCCCTTGGTTTGCCTTACCAACTTGGCAATATACCCGCACTTTGACCCCTGTGATGAGATGAAAGTGACAACATCAAGAAAGGGTTGTATTAACATACACATGAAACAAGGGCTATGGTATATGAGTTTACCATCAGATGTATGATCTTCAACATAATCAAACAATCCAACAACAATGGCCACCAAATATGTAGACATAATTGGTGACTCCAGATATGAAACTGTCTTCAGATGTCCATCCACTTTTTCTTCTACAACCGGCATGTTGGAAAGAGTTACTAATTCAGACGGAACATCAGCCAATGTAATCTTGAATGTAGCCTGTCAATCAAAGTGCTAGTAAGAATGAATAAGGTCAAGGCATAAACTGTAGAAGTGAAACAATTCAACCAAAACTGGAAGATTGATTTCTCTACTAATCTACAATCATACACAACAAATCCTTTTTTTCTCTTTTCCAGGACCCAAAGTGCATTTAGAACCATGTAAGGGATCCAGAATTTATTTTTAAAAAAGCCACGAGATACTAATAAAACTTAAGCCAATTCCGTGAGTGTGAGAGAGAGAGAAAATGTGTGCGTGTGTGTGACCTTCCAAGCAGGTTCATCCCAACATGGAAAGCACCGCCTGGCGTCAACCGGTTCAAACTGTGTAACTGCCATATTTTTCTTCTCAGCATTATGCTCATATGTACTGCACAGAACAAATCAAAGTCTAAACATATCTATAACAATGAATTAAAATAAGATTGAAAGAACAAAAAGAAGATAGAGTTTATGACACATCCCACATTCAAATAATACCTTCTATAAAACCCCTTCATGCTGTCATTCAAGATTCCTTCAAAAGAAATAGCCAAAACTCCCAGCCCAAATGGAAGTGTCTCCCCAAACTCCAAAACCAAAATCCCATCTTCTTCGAATATCTCAACTTTTGAAGGCTTGAAAACCTGCTCAAACATTCAGTTACTCAAATTCAGTTAACATAGCAAATCCGCCTGTGAAATGCCGGTAGGTAGGTGATATTCCAAATGGTCTTTCCTTTTCCTACACCGCAAACTCCTCCACTATCCTTTCATTTCTTTTTCTACAAATTCTCGGCAGCCAAAAACAAATTCCGAACCGATAAAACAAAACAAAAATTAAACCGAAATAAAGCAAATGCAAGGATCAGTTTGCACCTTGGAAGAGTCCTGGTGAGTGAAAGACACAGAACCGGCGTTAACAGAGAGCTTGGCGGCGTTGAGGACGATGAATCGGGTATCGGCGACGATATCGAGGTCGACGGCAACGGACCCGCCGAATTTGCAAGCGGTGAGGTCCGGTTTGAGGCGTATGTCGTATCGTTTAGGGACGGCGAATTTCGGAAGGCGAGGTTGGCCCTTGAACTGCTCCATATTTTGATTTTTGCGAGCAGAGAGAGTAGAATTTTCCTACGCTCGTACAAAATTCAAATTCAATCTTGAGCATGCATTAGCTTAACAGAACACAGGACGACCAATTACCGCTAATTTACCCGTGATGTTAACGGAACTCCTGCCACGTGGCATGAATTTTATTACAACGTTTATAACCAACTGATTTATAATACTGATTATTAGTGATATCAACGGCCCACTAATCCATTGATAAGAGAGTCATAACGAGAAAGCAATGTTTAGGGAGCCCATCAAGCGTGACAATTTTCCAGTCGATAGGGAAGAGATAAATTCAAGCAAAGGATCAACGGTTATATTTTTTTACCGCGGACATTCAATAGGGAAGAGATTCGAATTTGGGATTTAATTTCAACGCAAATAAAATTTGAATTTAGGACTTCTGTCTAAACGTATCTAAAATAACGTTTCCTTTACCTTTGTTTTCATCCTATAAAAATAGCATACATGGGGTTTGATCAAATCATATGGATGAGAGAAAACACTTGTAGTTCTATTTTATCAAATCGTATTAGAAAATTAGTACATTTATTATTATTGTTACTTTTTATTCTTCTTCTGGCAAATAAAAGTTACATGACTGTCGAAATACAGTCCCAGAGATGTCTTCTTTGAATTTTGATGACGGAAGAAGCCAAACATGATACCCTAGTATTTCCTGTATGCCAACTCCTTCACGGCAGCGGCAAGATTTTTCTCACTCTTAACACTCTCCACCCACTTGGCGTTAATCTGCACCCGCTCAATGCTCTGCTTCAAGGTTCTAGTTATGGATGGGTTAGGGTGTGCTTTGAAGAACTCGTCTATTTCCTTAACCTTCTCAAATGAAGCAAACTGCAAGAGAAGATAACCAGAAAGGGGCAAAGAGGGAACAAGAAGAAGGAAATTAAAAGGCAGTAGAAACCATTGCTCTTGTAATTTCAGATTCTAAATTAAACTAACAAAAACCTCAGAAGACAAGAACAAAAGTTTCAAGAGAAAACGAACCGATGATACAATAGCGCTGACAAAGCGAGTAATTAGAAATCCAGAACCCCAGGTCTTTGAGATGTATTCCCAATTAGCCTGTATTTCAAAGCATCCAAAAGGCAAGCAAAATCAATCATAGCAACAAAGTGGGAAAGGAAGAAGAAGAAGGAATATATATATATATATATATATATGAAAAAATCGTATAAAGAAGCAGTAAAATCTTGTGCTTACCTTCAGCCACGTCCAAGCAGTTTCCCGCCCTTCACTACTAACAGCAAGTCCAAAGACAGCATCCTGACTGCGAACCTACATAGATGAGTATTGAAATCAGTATCATCAAGCTTTGAGATAAAACTTTCAACCTCCAATTAAGAGATAAATAAAATCTGACATACCTCAGGAGTCAACAAAAAGTTGAGAACTTCCAGCGTTATGTTGGTATCAGGACAAGATGCTAATGAACCTACAGGCACAGACACTTATATTACTGCTAGGATCTAACAGACTCAGATGTTCAGCATTATTTTACAAATTAATCATATTTACCTAGAATGCGGGTTTTCTCCTGGCTTAGATCAGTCTCTCTGTAAACTCTAAGAAGAGATTCATAGCCTGATCGGTTAGATGCGCTTGCTCTTTGCATTACAGCCACATATGCTGCCTGCAACAATATTCCATAATGAACATCAACTGCAAACTTAAAACGTTAAACACGAATGTGTAATTAATTATTTACATACCTTTCTTATGTCAGGAGGAAGGAGGGGTGTGTTTCTGTCATCCAAAAAGGCATGAAAACGCCTACTTGCTTCATCTATTGTCTGGTCATGTCCAAACACAGCAAGGGCAGTCAAAATGTCTCCTCTCAACATTGCATCTAAATGGCTCTCACCGGGTTTAGGCTGCCAACCGAGCTTCCTGTAAATATATATAAACATAAACAATAAACCTTTTAACAAAAAATAAAGAAAAAGAAAAAAGAAAAGTTTGGCACTGGGTAAGCATTTTGCTCCTGCCCTAACTTCTTTGGCATCAGAAAAGCTAGGTACTTGAGTAGTTAAAAAAGTTTGAGCTTACTCTGCAGAATACTGGAGAAGGCCAATAAAGAATTGATTGATGAGATCCAGTAGCTCGGGTACAGCATCAGCTGCAATTCTTGCCAACTTATAACTTATCTGTGAGAAGTGAGCACCAGAATCAGCCCAAGGCCATAAATACAGTAACATAAACACAATGCAGAGGTGATCATTACAGTTATCAAATTTGACAACACTGTATAGTCAAGTTCCTCTCTGTAAGCACTCAACAAGGTAAGCAATGAAGCAAAGGACTGCTGGCGAGCCATAGAGAGGGCAAATGAATCATCCAAAATTCCTGTGAAAGGAAAAGATTGATGAAAACTACAAACTACAATTTTCACTATCAAAAAGATAAGCAAGTGCCTGTAGAAATAGATGATTACCAAATCTGTCAGTTGAAGACAAGTGTTTCTTTTCTATAGCATTTCTAAGTGCAGCTGCAAGTTCCTCCTCATATTTCACCCGGTAAAAACCAGTCTGATCCACATTGACTTTTATCCAACTGCACACTGCATTGTTTTTATTGCTTGCGCTTCCACATCCAGTTGCTACTGAGCAACCCAGAAATTCCTTTATGTCAAGAGTTTCAGACTTCGATTGTAGTAGGAAACTCTTGCGTACATCATATGAGCCACAGCATAATGTTATTGGCACAATCCATTGCCCATCACCTTGGGAACCGCTTGAGTAGAATTGTGTCTGACATTTATTAATTTACTTATTAGATCTTTGTTTGTTTCCTTGTACCATGGAATGAACATAAACTAACGAATTAACAGCTTATATATATATATATATATTGGAGCTTGAGATGTTCTTTCAGAATTTCATTTGATAATCAAACAAGATTTTGAAGGAAGCAGACAAAAGGAAACCTGATCAAACTCCAAGTTTTGATCTTTGACTTTGACAGAAATAACCGGGTAACCCTTTTGCTTGGTCCATGAATTCATTAGCTTGTTCACAGGTTCACCAGATCCCTCCTCAAGAGCAGCCCATAAATCTTCTGTCTTTGCATTTGAGGAAGCATGCTTTTTTATATATGAAGCAAGTGACCTCTGGATGCATGAAAAAATAACATGCAGTTAACTATGTGACTTTTATGAGAAATGGGTTTAATAAAGAATAAGAACCAAAATTCAAGCAAAAAATATGAGACACAAAGCAAACATGTTCATCATATGAACAGTAGCACCTGATTTCTTAAACAATCATCATTTGAACAAAAACAATTATCTTATTTCATTAATTTTATAACTTAAGACATACACAAATAAGACCATAGCCATTATGTTCAGTCTGGATCATACTAACGATGGATAGAAGGCTGGATATCAGCCCAACATTAGATTCTTGCTAAAAGACTATGACCAAGCAATTGGGCCAACAAAGTAGATATTTAGCTAACTTTCTCAAGATCCCTGTCCTCACAAAATTCCTGCATGCCTAGAAGCCTTGATTGTTTGGAAACTTCAATGTAATAAATGTAAAAATCTTATAAATACGGTAGCTGTTTCATCTTCAAGGATAACCACCAACAAGCCAAAGGACCTACCTGGAAGACTTCAGCGCCAAGATAGCTTTGTAGCATCCGAATAACAGAAGCACCTTTTCTGTAACTTATGGCATCAAATATTTCATCAACCTCGGCAGCATGATTAATCTCCACCTGGACAAAAAGAAAAATATTAAAGCATAATATACCACAAACACATATACTAATACCTTTTGAAAAAAATAATGCCCTGAAAAATATAGTGCTGAATGTTACTATTTAAACCCTGTCATGCAGGTGATCAAGGTTCAATGCAGGGAAATAGCAAAATTTTTGATAAAAGAATTAAAACGAAACCCATGAAAGACTCTGTCCATGTACAAGTACCTCAATGGGGTGAGATTCTTCAAGCCCATCCAGCTTAAGACCATCAGTGAGTTCATCAAGAAACTGAGTCCATATTTTCCACTCTGGAAACAAGCTATCAGTAGCTAAATAGCTCACCTGATAATGTCAAAATACTTACTTTAAGTCCAAAAGCATGTAAAATAACAAATAAAACAAATGAAATAAGATGATACCCATGTTGCAAATCCCTCGTTGAGCCATAAATGTGTCCACCATTCCATCGTGACGAGATTTCCAAACCACTGGTGTGCCAGTTCATGTGCCACGACAGTTGCAACCTTTTACGAAACCAAATTAAATGATTAAACATATGTTTGGGTGCAAAAACAATAGCTACATATCATATTGAACCAAAATAATTATGAAAGCTAGAGTGACATTCAGGATTTGCATTTTACCCTTTGCTTGTTAGCAGCTGCAGAATGCTGTTCATCGAAGAGCAAAGCTGTTTCTCGGTATGTAACTAAACCATAATTCTCCATGGCACCAGCAGAAAAATCAGGGATTGCAACCATATCCAATTTGGGCAAAGAGTATGGCACAGCAAAGTATCTGTAGAACTTTTCATCATTGATTTCATATTGAAAGCCAAATAATGCAGCAGAAGCACAAAAGGGGAAAAAAAACTAGAGAAACTACAATTTATAGTCCACAACATGCACCAAGTGTAATTGCAAATTTGAATATGAATGAGTAGTAATGTATTGTGATTTTGTGATCCATAACATACTCTTTGTACAACTCAAGTGTCTTGACAGCAACATACAAAGCAAACTTCCCTTGGTTTGCCTTGCCAACTTGACAATATACCCGCACTTTGACCCCTGTGACGAGATGAAATGTTACACCATCAATAAAAGGGTTGCACTGACATACACATGAAACGAGTGATATAGTGGAGGACTTTACCATCAGATGTATGATCTTCAACATAATCAAACAATCCAATAACAACGGCCACCAAATATGTAGACATAATTGGTGATTCAAGATATGAAACTGTCTTCAGATGTCCATCCACTTTTTCCTCTAGAATCGACATGTTGGAAAGAGCTACTAATTCAGACGGAACACCATCCAATGTAATCTTGAATGTAGCCTGTCAATCAAACAGCCAGTAAGAATAAATAGGGTCAAGTTATAAACTCTAGATTTCAACAATTTGACCAGAACTGCAAGATTGATGTCTCATCTGTACTTAAACAAAATCACTTGATACTAATACAAATCAAGATCTTCAGTAAACTCTGTGTGTGCGTGTGTGTGTGTGTGTGTGTGTGTGTGTGTGTGTGTGTGTGAGAGAGAGAGAGAGAGAGAGAGAGAGAGAGAAGAGCGACCTTCCAAGCTGGTTCATCCCAACATGGAAAGCACCGCCTGGCATCAACCGGTTCAAACTGTGTAACTGCCATATTTTTCTTCTCGCCATTATGCTCATATGTACTGCACAGAATAAGTCAAATTTTAAACATCTCTATACCATTGAGATATGATAATATTGAAAGAACAAAAGAAGATATACTGTACAACAAATCCAGCATCCAAAGAATACCTCCTATAGAAGCCTTTCATATTGTCATTCAAAATTCCTTCAAACCCAATAGCCAAAACTCCTGGCCCAATCGGAAGAGTCTCCCCAAACTCCAAAACCAAAATCCCATCTTCTTGGAATGCCTCAACTTTCGAAGGCTTGAAAACCTGCTCAGACATTCATTCACTCATTCAGTTAAGATCAAACTATCTTTCGAAATTAAAATAACAGCAAAATCAAATAAACAAAGAAGAAGATGGTGATTTTCCAAATGTTCGTTCCTTGTCCTGCAATATCTGAGCAGCCAAACAAGACATACTAAAGTTGACAATGTTACAAGCTTCATATCAACTGAAGTCCATTCAGTAACTCATAGATCATGAACAGAGCATTTCAAAATCAACAAAAGCAATCAGAGATTGATTAATTCACTTGATATTTACTAATTGAAAAACGTATTTTTGTACAATTGTGTAAAGCAAATGCATCGATCAGTTGTACCTTGGAAGAGTCTCCGTGAGTGAAGGACACGGAACCAGCATTGACGGAGAGCTCGGCGGCGTTGAGGACGATAAATTGGGTATCGGCAACGATATCAAGGTCGACGGAGACGGAGCCGCCGAATTTGCAAGTTGTGAGGTCCGGTTTGAGCCGTAATTCGTATCGTTTCGGGACGGCGAATTTCGGAAGGCGAGGTTGACCTTTGAACTGCTCCATATTTTGATATTTGCGAGCAGAGAGTGTTCAGAGTTTTTTTTTTTTGGGTCGAAATGAGAGTTCAGAGTTTAGAATTGAGATTTGAAGAGTATGAAACTGACCGAGAGTCGGGGGTTATCACGAGTCACGACTATTTAACGTCTAACGTATGGTACTTTTTTGTCTTTTCCTATTTTTATTGCTCTTTTTTTTTTCCCCTCTTCTTTTCGGTATTTCCTTGTTTCTTCCTGATAAGGAAAGAAATGATCTAAATAGTTTTATAAATTCTTTACACTGTTGATTTAAAACAAAAAAATCAAGAGGATTTGTACACATTTTTTTTTTTCCGAGAGATTTGTACACATTGTTTTGGTATTTTATTGTGGGGGTAAAATAATATAGGAAAACTTGTCCACTTAGCAATGTGATTCAAAGTTGTGACACTTCATTAAAATAGATTTTCTGTGAAATATTAAATATGCTTGATTTTTGTTCTGAGTATGTGTTGGGTGCAAGTCGATAATTGATTGTCAAAAAGATGTTATATTTGATATAAATCTGAGTGTTAAGTTATTTATATGTGAGTCACCGATTGATTTTTAAATGTCTTAATTTAAACTCCCAAATTATTCGAATTGTGAAAACATTTTCTTTTGTTGTAGACAAATCATTCTTAAATTTCAATTTCATATATTGTTGATATGATTTTGCCACCTACAACACCCTTTCTATCCTTTCACAAAGAAGACAACTTTCTCCAAGACTTCCACGTCAAGAAATAAGGAGTAGAAGGGATATATTCGTCGGATGCGATATGAAACAAGGAACCAGGGAAAGATTGACAAGCTTTCACATCCACAGTTCAAAGTTAGGTGCAAAGACGAGGGAATAATAATTAGAAAATACCAAAAAATTAAGGTTCGTTCGAGGCATTTGATTCTCTTGCAGTTTCCAATCAAACTTCTCGTCTTTGGTGTTATTGGGGTTCCTTCCTTAGCTTATGGGGTTGGTTATATTTTATCATATTTTATATTTTTTAGTTGATTAACATAGAATCATGGAATTTATGCGTAACTTAAGATGCTCACTTTTTCAATTTTCAAACATATTATTTCTTATTATACTAGCCTCTCTATACACGCTTCCGCGCATGCGAAAGTTTTTTTTTAAAAAAAATTTAAGTTTATTTTAAAATTAAAAAAGATACTAGGTAGTTGTGTTCTATAAAAATAGGATTTATTATCTGATTTTTATTTTTATTTTAAAATTTTTTAATATTAAAAAATGTAACATGGGTAGTTATATTCTATAAAAGTAGGACATATTATTTGATTTGTTTTTAATTTTCATTTTTTAATATTAAAAAATATGAATTTACCATATTATCCTCATTTAATTAATAATTTCAATTCTTAATGTTTGCATTAATCAAGGGCATTTTCTGATATTTTGAATGTTTCACAATTCTTTGCCTTTTGCTTTATATATATATATATATATATTACAATTCCAAGTGAGCCCTAAGTTTAACATCTATATATATAAAGCAAAAGGCAGAGAATTGTGAAACATTCAAAATACCAAAAAATGCCTTTGGTTAATTCAAACATTAAGAATTGAAATTATTAATTAAATAAGGATAATATGGTAAATTCACATTTTTCATATTAAAAAAATTGAAATTAAAAACAAAATCAAATAATAAGTCCTACTTTTATGAAACATAACTACTGAAGCTACTGAACTTTATGCAGCAATTATGGGATTACAGCTTGCAAGTCAAATGGGACATCGCTCGGTCATTTTGGAAATGGATGCCAAAGAGATTATTATGGATCTTCAAACTGATGAGCAAAGTTGGTCGGTGGAGGGGGCTTTAGTGGAGGAAGTCAGGAGTCTTTTTAATCGATTTGATCTTATTTCTTGTCACTTTGCACCTCGGGAGTGTAACCAGGTTGCCCATCTATTGGCTAAGCAGGCGCTCCTGTCTCAGGATTTTCAAGTGTGGTTAGAGGATGGTCCTTTATGGATCTCTGATGTATTAGCCAGTGACAAATTATTTCCTTAATTTTATACTGGATGTGATGTAGTGGTACTCTTTTTCCTTGACCGGATTTTCCTCCATTTGGGGGTTTTTAAAGGTAAGGTTTTAATGAGGCCACACTTGTTACATCACTAATGTCCAGTCTTCTTCTTGTACTCTGACATTATTGTTGCAATGAAGTTATCTCTCTTTGATTAAAAAAAAAAAAAACTACCCATATTATCTTTTCTTAATTCTAAAAAAAAATTAAAAATTAAAAATAAAACCAATTGGCACATGCGTGAGCATGTGCCAAGGGGCTAGTGTTAGATATACAAAAAGTCTTGTTCCCCTCCAATTAAAAATAATTTATGTCACTGGTCAAAACATAGGGGAAGCATATAGGAAAAATGCAAGAGGCCTCTAGAGTTTCATGCCAATTTGTAACATAATTATATATTAATATTTGTGTCAAACTGGCATGCAATATCATTGATTATTGATATTGTTTTGGTAATTTTATTAACTTATTAACAAGTTAGAACGAGACTTAAACTTACACAATTTAACATTTACCAAGCACATCATTGTAAATATAACACTAACATGTTTCCTTAAGGAATTATTTGGTTTGCGGAAAAGATTTTATGGGAAATGGAAGATTTCTTTCCTTTTCATGTTTAGTAATGTTAGGAAAATAACAAGGAAATATCACTTTATTTTCTTTCTCATGTTTGGTTTACATAGGAATGTAAAATAAAGGTTGTTTAAATTTTCAATTATACCCATATAAAATCAAATAAAAAAAGGATGCATTTAATGCTATATTGTAATTCTAGATTATTAATAAGGACAAAATGGTCATGAAAAATGTGCATTTAATGTTGGTTCATTCTCTCAAACTTTTCCATGAATAGGGAAAACAAAACCCAATGAGGGAGGAGGGCTTCATTTTCCCTCTACTTTCCCATATGTCAAGCAATCATTTCTCATGTTTGGATTTTTCCGGGAATCAAACAGGGCATAAATGTTTAGTTAATAAGCCAGGGGCTTGTAACTCAAATGGTTAAAAATATTTACCCTGCATGCAAGGTTTTACGATTCCCCCTTCCCCAATATCAATTGTTAAAAAAAATAAAAAAAAATAAAAAATAGAAAATTAATAATAAAAATGGAGGCCCAGTTGTCTGATCAAAATTCTCAAAAGGCCCGAGAATATGAGCCCCAGTTATCACTTTCCCAGTGCTTTTGAAATAGCCCAATCTAGCCAAGAATATATATACCGGCCCATAACGTTTTCATCTGAGAGTGAAATCGGACCTGCCACCTGTGACGGGATGGGGATCCTCACAGACTCACAGAACAAGAGAAGCCCCTCTTCTTCTTCAACATCACCCTGTGCTAATCTCAGAGCTGCTTACCACAATTGTTTCAACAGGTCATCTCTCATTTTCTTTATGTGTAGCTTTTCTATGTTCTTTGCAGACAAATCGTCTCCCCTATTCCCCTTAAACCCATCTTCAACCCTAATCTATTTCTCAATACCCTCAATCCATTTTTGGTTTTTCTGAAAAGGGATTTGGTATTATGTGCAGGTGGTATTCAGAGAAGTTTATAAAGGGTCAATGGGACAAAGAAGAATGCGTTTCAGAATGGCAGAAATACAAAGCTTGCCTCTCTGTAAGTTTTCGATAAAAACCATCTCCCGAGTCTTCATTGAAATCATCAATACTTGCTCAATTCGTTTGTTGGGTTTTTTTTTTGTTCTTGTTCTGGGCAGCAACATTTGGAAGATAAACAGTTGAGTCGCTTCTTGGAGGCTGAAGGGCCTGTGAGCTCCACCATTGAAGTTGCTTCCTCCAGAACAACCAAAGCCGATGGCGCTCCGACTGGTTCTTCTGAGTAGTTTTTGGTTTCGTTTATGTTAGAACTTGCTGTGTTCAAAGAGCAAATTGTTTGACGTCTAGATTGTACTTTTGCTGAGCTAGTTAATCAACACGATGATATCATTTGACGGGTTCCTGCTTTTACAATCTCAAGAGGAACATTATTGAACAACAAAGATACAATTCATTTCCATTGACATTGCTGCTTTTACAATCTCAAGAAGGAACATTACTTGAACAACAAAAATACATTTGATTTCCATCGGCGTTGCCTCGTAGCGAAACAGGCTTTCATTACTTCATTTCTTCTTGAATAGGAAATGAGCAACCATCCACTCTTCTCCATTGTTATACCCAAAGAGTTCTGCAACGGAAATGAAGAATGTTCTCCAATATACGGTCCACTTCACAGCCGAATCCTTTCCATAAGTTGACTCCATAATTGGTTTTATGGAAGCCACATTCTGGTCCATTCTCTTAAGCCACTCTTCACTGCAAAACAAAAGGGTTTTCAGCTTTCTCTTAGTATTTGAGGCAATCCCAAAGTAAAGAGTTGAGGTTTACCTTGTCTGTGCATAGTGTTTCCCATTAACAAGCCAATGATTGACAATGGAAACATCATCCTGCAAAAAAAAAAAATCATCACCAAGAAGCCATTAACAAGTGATTTGGATGAACTCTGAATCTCCTCCTTACTTAATAATGCTACAAGATTATCAAGCCTCAAGTAGTAAGACTGTTAGCAAGCGAATGATCGAATTCAAAGTTTGACAGTGGGAAAGTAATGTGAGGGGATCACCTGGAAATAAAGTAGTAGATTTGCTGAAGGCATTGTGCCCCCACTGAAGAAATACCTAGTAATCCAGTCATCTTCACTTTTGTCCTGCATCAGAAAAAAGGCAGGAAAAAAAGTTATGCACTTAACGTGGATGATGTGCCACTAAGCAAAATGAAATCTTCCTCCGGTTTCACCTCAAAATGGTAAGCAAATGCTTTGTGGCAGAAATGATGAACAAAGAGAAGGCCATCCTGTTTCATCCACCTGGAAATCTTCTTCAGAAGATCCTTGTAGTTCTTCATATGCTGTCAAATGCAAAAACCAATTCTTCAACAAAATCAACAATGTAACATCATGCCTACCACATCACATAGCATGAAAAGGGCTTTACCTCGAACATTTCGATCGAAAATATTCGGTCATAGGATGCTTCCATCTCAAATGTGCTGATATCTGCGACTATGATCTCTACATTCTGCAGCTGAAGATTCCTACAAATTGGGAACAAAACTCACTTGAATCAAAGCACATAGTCTATCAACTCATAATCTGGTTAACATTAACATATAATCGTTACGCACCGGCATTGCTCTTCTATGAAAGCCTTTTGTGTTGTTGAATTGCAAATCCCTGTAACCTTACAGTTGCTATATTTCTGTGCAATGTACAAAGACAAAGATCCCCAGCCACACCCAACATCAAGAACAGTGTGACCATCTTTTATCTGTGACCTTTCACAGTAAAGCTCCAGCATTGCCTTCTCAGCTTCCTCCAGGGTGCTTGACCCATCAGTGAAGTAACAACAACTGCAATATTAGCCCATATTTACCAAAATTAGACCAACTCCCAAAAATAATGGAACAAAAAAGCAAAAAAAAAAAAAGAAAGATAAACACCCTAAAAGTACCTGTATTTGAGATTTTTTCCAAGCACTATTTTGAAAAAAGATGTGGGCACTTCATAATGTTGAGCTTTCGGGTCATCAGTCTTTATGGCTATGGGCATCTCCTTCAGAGCTGTATTAACAGAAATAATACCTTAAACTCCAATTAACTACTAATTAGAATATATAAACTATAATTTGAGAGTACAGAGGAGAGGAGGGGTTAGTTTACACTGTACGAACTGGAGGAGGTCAGAGAGTTGGAGCTCAGAGGTAGGCTTGTAACCGGATCGAAGACGACTTGCTAAGAGCAGGCGGGTCAGCCTCCGTACAACCGCATCCGGTAGCAAATTTCGCTCCAGCGAAGATAGCGCGAACCGGACCGTAGCATCGTACGGTGCTTGCATTATCCGGTTCATTCTCGCTTCGTTTCTTCTAGCTCCGCTCACTCTCTCGCTGCCTTTGCTTTCTCTCTGGCTACTGGAATGGACTAAATTAGCTGTCCATGTCGTACCTCATACCAACCGTCGACGTGGACCCCAGCAGAGGCACACACAAAAACAGGTAAACAAATAAAAAATTAAAAAAGAAAAGAAAGAAGAAGAAAAAGTGTGCAATGACGATTATGACCCTGTGAAGCTGGTATGAGTTGACACAGCGACGATTCAAACCTACTCCACTTTCGAATACACTAGAGACAAAACATTCATCTTCCTTTCGCCTTTAACATTTGTCACGTTAACGTTTTCCCGGAAAATTTTAACGCGATTTCCGAGGAAATACCTAAACCAACCAGACGCTTCTCTTCAGCAAGGCATCTCTACGGAGTTCAGAGACTGACTAAAGCGAGGTTGGTTCATGTTAGTATTGTAAATTTGATGATATTTCATTGGTTTTCTTTTTGAGCATTTCTGATTTGGTGTATCAGTTTAATTTTGATTATGATTATGTGCTAAGTAGCTATTTTCGTTTTGTTTTTGTTGTTTGATCCAAAAGAATCTCTAAGATATCAGAGAAAAGCTGGATTGCTTACAAGTTCCCATGGTCGCTTTGGTTGGTGATTATGTTATCAGATTGTTTTTTATGCAAAGATAAAGATGATGTTGCGCAAAACTGAGTCTGTGAGCAACAGCAGTGCTGGGAATTCCAACCATGGTCAATTGCTGCGTGACCTTGAGGAAATAAGCAAAGCCCTTTACTTGCATAAACCCCCTCCAAAGGTTTTGCTTTCCCCTTCTAATGCACGATCCAAATCTGCTGGAAAAACCCGTTTTCCGGAATCGAAATCAAATTTGAATTCAAACCCAAGATTACTTAGGGAGGATTTGTTGCATAAGGACAAGAAATCATCTTCAGTATGGAACTGGAAGAAACCCTTAAAGGCTCTTACTCATATTGGGAATCGGAAATTCAGTTGTTGTTTTTACCTTCATGTCCATTCAATTGAAGGGTTGCCAGAAAATTTCAACAATCTTAGTGTATGTGTGCATTGGAAGAGAAAGGATGAGGTGGTAGAGACTCGATCTTCGAGGGTAGTAGAGGGCGTAGCTGAATTTGATGAAACTTTGATGCACAAGTGTTCTGTGTATGGAAGTAGAAATGGCCCTAACCATTCGGTTAAGTATGAGGAGAAGCTTTTCTTGATCTACGTTTCTGTGAGTGGGGCACCAGGGCTTGATATTGGGAAGCATTGGGTGGATCTTACGAGACTGTTACCACTTACTTTTGAGGAGTTAGAAGGGGAAAAGAGTTATGGTAAATGGACAACAAGCTTTAACCTTTCAGGCAAAGCTAAAGGTGCTAGTTTAAATGTTAGTTTGGGGTTTTTGGTGACGCGGGATAAGTCAGTTGATGTGAGCGTTAATCCTAATGTTCCTGAGCTTATAAACACGGAGCAGAGAAGGTCAAGTTCTTTGGATAGTGGGGCTAAGATGCTTCGGCGAGTTGGGAGTGTGCCAAGTAGTGTAAACCCCAGGCCTGCCTTCTCATCTCAGTCTCTTGATTTGAAGGTCTGTCGAGAAGTATTACTGACGGGAGGGTTGGAGCTCTCGAAGTCAATTAATTTTTTATGTCAGGCACTTGATGAGGCGAACTTGAGTAGTGCGACGGAGTCAGATGCTGAACATGTGTCGCCACTCAAACCTAAGCCTGATCTGGACCTTTTGGCTGCTGAAAAAAATGAAGAATATGAGGATGATGACACTGAATTTAACATTGTAGAAGTGGGGACAGAAATGTCTGAACAGTTGAAATCTGATCAAGTTCCTGGTCATGCTAATGATGAGTCTGCTGTTGAAATGATCTATGTTGATGAGATCATTAAGGATTATAACGTAGACCTCGATGAGAAGACTATGGTTATTGCAAAGGATGCCTGTGATAGTTATGTGGACGAGGTTGCGATGGATGACAGCAAACATGAAAAGGATAGCATATGCACCGAAGGATCAACCATGGAAAAAATGGATTCTGCTTCTCATTTTCAGTTCATTTTAGAATCAGCAGATTTGGATCTTCCATTTGTTTCAGGAGAGTTTTTTGAGGAAAAAAAACACATGGAGCTTAAGTCAACTTACAAAGCAAGTAAAACAGGTAAAAAGTCACTTAGCTTGGATGATGTTACAGAATCTGCCTCAAATGATTTCTTAAGCATCCTGGGGATGGACTGTTGCATGAGTTCTGATAGTGATGCCGAGTCTCCTAGAGAACGTCTTTTAAGAGAGTTTGAGAAAGATACTCTGGCTTCAGGAAACTTATTTTTCAATTCTGATTGGGACAAAGAACAGCCTGAAATTGGATCCTCTGTTTCACCAGGTTCTGATTTTGGAGATTGTTTTGAGAATTCTGATTTGTCTTTGATAATCCAAGCTGCTGAAGAGGAGCACAAGAGAGCAAGTGAGCTATTAAAGAGAAGGAAGGCAAAAATTCTTGAAGGCTTGGAGACTGAAGCTTTGATGCGAGAATGGGGATTAAATGAAAAAGACTTTCAGAATTCTCCCCGTATCTGCTCTGGTGGATTTGGTAGTCCAATTGAGCTCCCCCTTGAAGAGCCACTCCTACCTCCACTTGAAGAAGGCTTTGGTCCTTATGTTCGGATGAAGGGTGGAGGCTTTTTGCAGTCAATGAATCCTTCACTTTTCAAAAATGCTAAAAATGGTGCGAACTTGGTCATTCAAATTTCTAATCCAGTTGTCATACCACCAAAATTGGGTTATGATGTTATGGAGATAATGCAGCATCTGGCATTAGTTGGAATTGATAAACTGCGGGAGTGGGTTAATCAATTAATGCCGTTGGAAGATATTACTGGGAAGACAATACAACAAGTTGCATGGGAGGCAGCACCAAACACAGTGGTGTCTGAGAGGTTTGTCAGCACAATAATTACATTGATTTTTGAAGTAGTGATTTCAAATAGTTTTCTACTTGTTGGCTTACTTGTCGTTTTTGTTTCAGGTTTGAGCAGATTTTATATGGTGGGAGGCAGGATGAAGGATTTCCATCTAGTTGGAGTCGTAATAACCTGAGATCAGAATTGGGAGGTAGTGAGATGGGATCAGACTCTGTATCTCTAGAATATCTCGCTCCTTTGGCTATGGCGAAAATTGAAGCCCTCTCACTAGAAGGGTTAAGAATACAGTCCCATGTGTCAAATGGAGAGACACCTTCAAGTGTATTTCCTCAGTCCGGTGGGAAAATGCCAGCCTTTGGAGGGAAGAGTGCCAATCATGGCGAGGTTCTCAGGTCAGGAGGAGTTGGAGGGTTGCAACTATGCGATTTTGGAGACTTTGATGATGACGTTGACGAATTAATGGCTCTATCTCTATCACTGGAAGAGTGGTTGAGGCTAGATGCTAAAATCATTGGTGATGAAGATTACAGCAGAGAACAAATATTGAAAATCCTTGCTGCCCATCATGCCAAGTGCTCAGATTTGGTCGGTGGAAGGTTGACACGAGAGATACACTGCAATGATTTATCTGGTAGCAAGTGTGGACTTTTGGGGAACAACGTCACAATTGCTCTCACGGTGCAGCTTAGAGATCCCTTTCGAAACTATGAACCTGTGGGCGTGCCAATGCTTGCTCTAATCCAAGTGGAGAGATTTTTAGCCCCTTTAATGCCAAAAGTGTCTAATGAGCTGTTAAACAGTAGCAAGGAGAACGAACAAGATGAACCAGTGTTTGAGGATATTGGTAACAAGAAAGAAAGGGAGACAAATGAAGTAGGGAATCCTCAGTTTAAAATCATTGACGTTCATCTTGCAGGAGTGGATGCTGCTCCAGGCAACAGGCAGCTTTGGGGTACCACAACACAGCTGCAGTCCGGGTCGCGATGGTTGCTTGGCAGTGGCATGGGTAAGCCCATTAGTTTTCCACTTTCGAGCTCAACTGCCATTGTAAGATCATCCCCACTGGTTTCAGCAAAGCAGCGTAGAGATGCTTTATGGAGCATTTCCTCTCATTCTCAAGGAGCAGGAGCTACCTGGAGGGATTCGATGGCTCCTTATATTCGAAACCCCAACGTCATATTTCCAAAGGAAACCATCAAACCACACGTAAACATGTAGTAGTTAGCTCTTCCTTCATAGCATATATTCTTTTGTTTGTAGAGTGAATAGAGAGGTGAAGGCTTATTGTTGCCTTTTCTTTTCATGTTACCCAAGCTAGTATCATACACATATGGCAAGACCAAGTGGCCAATTTTGCGTACAGGTTTTCTTTGAATGATAAAATCTGTTGTGTTACACTTCAGACGAATGAAACAGATTCATATGCATTGATGATTTAAAGCAGAAGCTTCTGGCTTTCTTTTGTAAACCATCCTGCTTTCTTCTTTAGAAGAAAGTTTATTATTTATTGAATAAATTCAATTCCTGATATTTTTTGGTTGGTTAGGGCAGTCGCTTTGTTCGCATCAGTTTGTGAACA